>JAUNZM010000267.1:607500-1141105 GCA_033459285.1 Clamator glandarius | reverse complement strand
AGTGTGCTTGAGCTACCACTTCATTTCCTCCCATGATCTTTTTTTTTGTTTGACCCTTAAATTAATTTCATTTGAGATCTTTAATTTTGACAATGAAGGAAATTACTTTGGTAGCTCCAAACTCTAGGAAATAGTACCAAAGCTATGAAATGTCCTGTGAATTTGTAACTTCATAATTTGATATTTTTTTCATATGGTGTTTTCTTTTACAGATATCCAAATTGAGAAGACCTAGAGAAAGCAGAGGAAGCTTTGTTCCTCTGTGGCCAAAGTTTGACAGCTCAGATGTTCTGTGTTCTGTCTGTTGAGGGAGATATTAATTTTTGTGTTTTATTCAGTGAAGGAAATCTTCTTCTGTGTCATTGTAACTTAGGAAAAAATTACAAAGAAATTAATAGAATTTACAACTCCTTGATTTCAGGTGTCTGTATCTGTGACTAGGTATGGAGGTATTTATCTAACTTGCCCATGTTTCTGCTTTCTAAAGTTTATGCACTTTGAAAGACATATTTCATTAAAAAATATCTTTAGGGTAAAGCAATAGGTCTATAAACATCATTAATTTCATAGCTAGTTCTTCACTAGGCTCTGTTCTAGGCTTTCTATTTTTTTTTTTTTTCCCTCCTGAGTTCTTGGTTTCCTGCAGAAATTTTGTTTTCCAGCTTTTGAAGAATTTTTTCAATACTTTGATCCTCATAAAATATAAGGATGCAAGAAAACAAGACACTATACAGGCAGAGCATTTTCTCTCCTTACCATAGATCTTAAAATGCCAGATACTCACAGCTAAACCTGGAATATAGTAAATGCTGTAACCCTCTTAGCAACTACAGTTCAGAAATTTTTAGATAATACTGAGCTTTTTGATCTCTTTCTCTGAGAAATGTTTTGGGGATTTACCTTCCTTGTTGATTTTTTATTTACTTTTGATTTCCTGTTTGGGGATATTGCAACTCTTTGGACATTCAGGAAGAACAGCTCTTGGTTAGGACTACTTTTTTGTTCATCTTGTGGACTGAAGAAAGATAATCTTCTCATTCCTAGTACATGAAGTGCGTGGTCATGTGGTTACTTAAGAGGGAACAGGCTCCTGGATCCCACTTCTTGTTACATTTTGCTAGATGCATAGCTTTTTGGGGGTCATACAGAGATTAAAAAATTATTTATTCCAATGCTGTTCACAATTGTATTTTTCTAATAAAATTTGTTTCATTTTTCTTGTGGGTTTTTTTTCCTGATATCTTTGACTTGTCCATAAGTAGTGTTAGCACGACTTGTGCTTTTTCTGGGAAAATCAGGTATATAAGATTTGGTTGTAGAATTGTATCTACACCCACGTCATCTCCCTAATGGCTCCCACAAAGAAGAGACAGTGGAGAACTGGAATCTCATTGGACTCAGATTTTATTTTTCAGGTTAAAATACATGAGTCTCTTTTTCATTCCTGAGAATGTGACTATGGGCCTTGACCTAGGGCTGCACAGCTGGCAATCTCAATCTAGCTAATGCAAAGTTGTGTTTAATACATCTCAGCAAGCTGCCCTAAAGAGTAGCATAGAGAAATGCCCCTCATAACCATAATGGAGTTAGTAGAGCTCAGCTAAGTTGCTGTAAAGTGATTTCCCTAACGTGCTGCAGACCTTGCATGTTCTGGCAGTGATTCTTTCAATTTGATTCAAGAATGTTACGTGAACTAGAACATTCCCAACATGATTTTTAAGGCCACAATCTGAGCGTCTCTGAAGGCAATGGTCAATTTTTAATTATGCCTGGGGTGCAAGAATGGCTTTGGAAATATTAGGGCCATTTCTAGAAAAAGTACTGATTCTCCTCAACACAAAAACATGTGTTTTCTTATCATTACATAAATAATTCCCCTTCGAGGCAACCTCTTCTTTTTCTACTTCCTCTTTGAGACTGCAACAGCTGTTTGCATATTAAAGTAAAAGTGAAATGTCTGCTTCTTTTAGTTATTATCAGCCTTTGCAAGGCAGTGCTATTAGTGCATTCTCAGGATCATGAAACTGAAGCTGCTGTCTCTATCAAGCTGCACCAGACAGCAGGAACTGTTAAATGTATCTTTCCCCAGGAGGAGAACAGGTAAACTACTGTTGTCCAAGTTGTACATCAGATGGGTAAGATAAGAGAAATGAGTGGATTTAAATATTTTAAAACTCTGTAGCTGAATAGTCCTGTCCAAAATGCCAATGTTTTAATTCCTGAGTGGTTGTTAGGAAGCATGAATTTTTTTTACTTTATCAGAAAAGCAAGATGTGTGGTGGGTAATGTGAGAAGACTTGTCCTCTTTAAGCTCTGCTTCATATTACTCTGACATCCAAACCAGAACTTGTCTAATCTAATATTAGTAATTCTACAAATCATGATTTTTGGAAAAGCTAATTGGCTTCGCTTGAGATTTGTGAATATGGGGAGACAGGCCCACATGCTCATCTTTCACTGCTACAAGTAGTTTTGGCACAATTACTTTCCACTTGTGATGGGAAAAAGAATACATACCTAACTGAAAATATGATACAATTACGTCATGACAACTTGGTAAGAGGAAATCCTTCCAATACTCACCTAAAAAATGTAGCTAAATGCCACATTTGTGATAATGTTTTTTTTCCTTCAATTAACAATTTTTGTGTGCTCCTTCAGTGTTTTAGGATATCTGGAAAATGAAATCCAGCAGGAAGCTAGTGCCAAGTCAGTTTCAGTAAAAAGCATTTTGCTTTCTAATGGCCAGGCATTGTTAGACACCCAAAAGTGTTCAGAAAAGCCTGCTTCATGTGCACAAACTAAATTGGCTTAATGGTACTTGAGTTCAGGACTAATTAGTTTGAAAATGTAATTATGAACTAGTATAGTGGTCTTTTTCGTGATGTGGCATTTAATTTTGCAGGATATGAATGTTATTACAAATAATGATTACATTTAAGAATAACTAGTAGCAAGAAAAGTGGAGTCATTGCTATCGACTTCCAGGGCTTTTCATGTAGCATCATGGAGGATCTGTATCCCTTTTGCTTTCTGGCCAAAAAAGTAACTTTAGTGTCCTTGATTGACATGTGCCAATGATGTATTAGCCAAGACTGACTAGCCAGCACAATGGCAGAGATGTTAACCACGGAACTTCAGCTTTTGCAGATGTTAAATGTGTGACTTCTCTCCCCAGTTCTCTGTCTTCCTCCCCATATTTCTCCAGTCTTGCAATCTAGGTGATTGTCACAGCCAAGTCCCTGCCAGGTTATACTGTGTTCATGAGGTGCTGAAGTCAGGCCACTGACTTGGCCAGTTGCACTGAGCTTTCTGTCTCCCTATCCCAAAACAGCAACATGTGAATAAAACCTGTCAGAGCCAGAGCTGGCTCAGAATGAGTAAAAGGTGATGGCGGCAACAGTGAAGTAACTTTGGGGTAACTTTTCTGTCAGGCAAAAAGAGAACAAGGAACACTTTTGATTATGTTCCAGAAGTGTCAGCATGTGCAGGGAATCTAGACACCTAAACGCAGGGAAGGTAGATGTTCCCCAACAAAAAAGTGAGGAAGTCGTGGATGAGCTAGGCGAGCAAAAGGCTAGTTAGAAGAGAAGGAATATAGCAACCAGCAAAGCAAGGCTTCCCTGAGGATGTTATGCAAGTGGAGAGTCTCTCTTGGTTGTAACAGTGGTATTCTGCAAAGACATTTGCTGGGCATCACCATGACTCCAGCTGGGACAGTAGCCTTTTAGGATGAACATTAGGAAAAAATTTTTCACAGGAAGGGTCATTGGGCACTGGAAGAGGCTGCCCAGGGAGATGGTTGAGTCACCATCCCTGGAGGTGTTTAAGGGATGGGTGGACAAGGCACTGAGGGGCATGGTTTAGTGACTGATAGGAATGGTTGGACTCGATAATCCAGTGGGGTCTCTTCCAACCTGGTGATTCTATGATTCTATGATTCTTTGGCAGAGGGCTCTCTCCTGCCTTTCCCACCTCAAAATGCCTATGGGTTCTGCATGCTTGCACATTGTTTATATTCTCCTACCTTTCTCTTTACTTTAACATTAATAAAGCCTTTAAAAAATGTCACTAATTGCAAGGTGTGTTTGCATAAACCAATTTCCCCTAAAAAGGCTATTTGCTTTAGTGTAGAAGGCCTTTGGGAATTGGTGATAAGCGGAAGGTGAGGATGGAGTTAAGAGATACAGTAGCCACCAGCATCAGATAGGAAGAAGTGCTTTCGGAAGATTCAATTCCCCCACCCTTGTATCCTTACAAAAAATAATAAGATCTTGTGCATCTCAGTTTGATGCCATGCAAAGTAGAGCCAACTTAAATCCAGTTACCCAGGCTTCACCCTGTCAAATTTGGTGTATTTGCAAAGATGGAGATTAACAACCTCACTGGGCAAAAATGCTTGACCATTGTGGATTTTATTTTTAATTATATGGATATAGATAAAAATGAACAAGAAATGTGATCTGTAAAAAGAAATGTGATTAGGTAATCTCCTGAGGAATTCTTGTAAAAGTAATCTGATGAAAATTAAGAAAATGTAACTGGATAGTTTCATCAACGCAAAGCAGTCCTAGTAAATGCAAGTTCAGTTGCCAAGGTTATATACAGCTCTAAAGAGGTATAAATCCAGAAAAAGTATGTGGACATAACAAAAAGCAGAACATTAGCATATAAATTTTACAGAATCTTTTGAATAAACTTGTTTGGATGCACGTGCTCAGCAATGCAGTGCACAGAACTCAGTGTTTTCAGCACAAAGTCTTCAAAACTGAAACTGGAACTGCTTACAAATTCCTAAGAATCTTGGTGGTTTCCTTTTAATAGTCAGTTGATTTGTGGCAGAAAGCCTAAATAAAATCAAGCTGTGCTATTGATGTATGCTTTAAACTGATCACACGAGTTGGATAGTTTCTCCTCTCATGCAAATAGGACAGACTGATACATGTGCTTTGTAGAGCTTTGAAAATTCTAGCTGTTATATGGACCTAATTCTTCCAGGGACTGCACAGAGATCTGATGTGAGTATAATACTGCTAAAATTCAAACTGATATTTACAGTATTTCTGACTGTTGGGTTGCAGATTTTTTTTCCCCAATATGTTTAAAATTTGCTTAAATTAAGTTTATTTTCAAACTATTTGTGGGGAGTGGACTCCAATTCTGAATCAGAGATTGGATAAGTCCCAGATACTAAAACATAGGTCCATATTGTAACTTTGAACCCTGTGGAAAAAGGAGTTTTAGAACCTGAATGTGTCTTGCAACCCCGTCTTATGCTATGCGCAAAGGCAAAAGATTGATGCTAGCTTCAGCTTATCATAGAATTGTTGCTCTTTATAACAGATACATTCTAAAAGTTGTATTGGGAAAAAAAATCTGTATATATTTCCATCTATATGTTCTTTTTTACTTTCTTTTGGTTGTTATTACACACTTACTTGCAGGTGGTAGGTTATTTTGAAGGTACAGCAAATCTAGGGTCTTTAACCTTCTGTATTCCCAAGAGGAGCACAGGCTAGGAAGAGGAGAATTTCTTGTGCTTCTCCAAGAAGTCTTTCTTTCTGTAGAAGCCAGAGATATGTAAGGTGATTTGCAGTGTATCACAGCAGAATGTTGGCCTGTATTGTTCAGTGCCTTGTGGCTAAGATCTGAACGGAGTGTGTTCTCCAGAATATATAGCTGCATATTATATGTAGGATACTTACTGCAACAAACTTTCAGCCTGATCTGTGCCTAATATTTACAGAAAAAGAACCCCCAAAAACCAAAAAAAACCCCAAACACGAGGTCATATTAGCATTATTGTATTTGACATTGAACAAAAAAAAGTCACAGTGGAAAAAATACAACAGGTGGCAGCTAAACAGTTCAGGGAAAGTGAAAATTCACATCAAGGCTGTGCAAAGAAGGAAGTAAGAAATTATATCGCTTCACCTGACAGCTAAAGTGAGATGGAGAGCAGATTGAAATGATGCAAGTAGGCTATCAAGGGCAACGTGAACATCAGATATAAAGCAATGGACCCAGCAGCAGATTGACTGCATGGTTAGGTGGAGAACTAGGGTCCACAATAAGGGTGTGACGGCAGAGGAGGAACAGCAGGTGAGCGAGCGTGTGTGTGAGGTGAGTTGGAGAGAATGAGGGCAGCAGGCTGTGTTCACAGAACATACTGGGGCAGGTCTGAGAAATGAGCTTTGAACAAGTGTTAATATACATGGCTAATATTTTATTAAATCCCTGAGATGGAAACAGATCAGCTTACTTCTGATGATGAGATATACAACAGATGTAGTTTGTATGAGGATCTACTGCTGCTTTTCATTGTTTGTTTTCTGACTCAGGATTTTTAAGCTTTTTTTTCCAAAAAAACCCCCGGGCCTTTCACAGAAAGGAAAATCAGTTTATTAATTCCACGAGGAGGTTGAAAAGCTTGGGTCTTTTTGCACATATAAGAATATTGGAAGGAAGCTTTTGAAACCACAAGATGCATCAAATCAAAGGAATTTCTGTAACAGAGAAAGACAAAAAAAAGGAAAGAGTGACTGCGACCCCTCAGTATTTTGCACTGCACATAGTCCCTTTTCCAACAAAATGAACATAAAACTCAGTTCCATGAGGGAAGATCTGTATTAACCACAAACAAACTAGCTTAGGAGTGAGAAGCAGTACAGTCACATTAGCCTGGTATTGGTTTGATGCTCTCTTTTGGCCAAATGGAGTGAAGTAGGATGTCATGTTAATACAGTGTGATTGCTTCTGGTATTCAAATTAGTTTGCCTTTCTGGGATATTTCCAGAGGGCACTGTGTTGTGTGTTGTGCAGGCACTACCTTTGCAATACAAAAATACAAATGCTGTAGAAGGAGAATAAAAATATATCCTGAATAGGAACAAAGCGCTCTGAGCTGATCTCTATAATGCTACAGAGTATGTCAGTGGCAGAGCAAAAGCATTCAATATACGAATGAATAAATCAGTCGCAAGACTACGGTTTCAAATCTGTAACAAAGTCTATCAGCTCAGAATTTCTTACTAGTCTTTCAGATCACAAGTAACACCTTGTTTGCTAAAATGCACTTGACAGTTCTTATGGAGCCGGACACACACTGCCTGGCCAGCTTGGTGATATGTCCCAGCTCCCAGATGTTCAGTGTTATGTCCCTGCTTCCTTCCAGCAGCTTCGTATGGACACCAGGGTAGTACCTGCTTAACCTGAGCATGATCACATCATAAGTGCTGTCAGTGTGCTAACTTGATCTGCAGGAAACCCAATACAAACAAGAGTTTGTCTACAGTACCTAATTAACGTTAAAAGGACAAAGTACCCTTTCCTTAGTCCTTTAATCCTTTATTCTTTCAGAATGAATTTTGAGTAATTATTGTGAATTTCTACGTATGTTTGACTTCTACTTTAAACCTGGAGAAGAGCCGGTGTCCTTGGAAGGTCATTAGTTTCTTCCAATCATTCTGATTCCAGTGGAAGATAGGCTCTTAGTCTAGAAAACTCTCCTTGCTTAATGAGGCCGAATGTCCTTACGTAAATGCTAAATGTGTTTACTGTTCTTAATCAAACATTATCTGGAATACAAATATTTTAATAGCTGAAATGGTGTTTCCAGAAATGGATTACGTGTGATTTGTTATACTACGCGATCCCTGAATTGGTGATGATACTTCTGGTTTTATTTGTTTAGCAGACAGCATAAAGAAGATTCATTTGTCCAGCCCAGGATCCTTTGTTATCCTTGTGTTGGGAGAAATCATAGAATCTTCAAATGGTCTGGATTAGAAGGGACCTTTAAAGATCATCTAGTCCCTCCTTGCTGCAATGAGCAATGACCATCATAGCAAGGCTACTAATCAAAGGTGGTGCCAGCAGGTCCGGTGCTATGGCTTTTTACTAAGATGATCCATTTCTTTAGGAAAAGCACTATGAACTTTCAGATATATGGATGAAAGGAATAGAATTGAATTCATAGTTCACAATATTCAGATGTGGGTTTCAAACTTTATTACTAAGGAGTAGACTGCATGATTTCTATGTTCCTCTGGTTACAAAGATTCTTGCAAACTCTTCAATATTGCCAATATTGTTACTGAGGTCAAATCACCTCTGACCAAACTGGTGCCAGCCCCTTCATCAGCTCACTGTGGTTGACAACCTAACTGTTCCCCCAAAGTAAGATCCAGTAGCTACAACTGCAAACAAATGTCAGAGATTTATAGTAAGCACAGCTACTTAAAGAAGTGTCCCAGCTTTTGCTCAAAAGCTCCATGGTTCAAACATATATCAGAGTTTGATGTTCTCCTTTTGCCACCACTTTTACGTCCTGAAAGCTTCCTTATAAAATTCAGTTCTGTTACGACAAGCACCTCTTAATTTCTGTCTGTAGAACTGAATGCATTCTATACTTTATATTGAAAATGGAATATGTTTAAAACAATATTGTGGCCTGGAGTGTACAGCTGATGCAGTTTGAAATGGGAATGTTTAGGCTAAATTTTCTAAGAGAACAAGAAATACTTTTCTCACTCCTTACCAGGAAATTTTGGGTGGCTGCTAGAGATTTTATGTAACCTGGGGCATTCCATTGGCCAGAAATTATTTTCTTTTTTTGGAGATGAGTGTTACACTCCATGTGGGTATGTGAGCTGAGGACTAAAGTCAGAGACATGACCAATTGAATCAAAAGGAGGAAAACTATACATAGTGTCATTTTCACCTTTGATGGAATTCTAGTAATTTACTTCATTGCCCACCAGATTTCACTCAACATTGACTAAGAAAACTTACCAGAATAGGTGCTGCATTCAGTAACGTAATAAAGATGTACTAAAAGAGAAGATTATATCACTCCCTTTTCACATTAATCTTTTTCACAACTTGTTTTTCATTGTTCCCATTCATATTTTCAGTCTTGGACCCTACATCTTCACTGGAACTACTATAAATTATAAAATGGTTTTTAGATGCCTGATGCTATGGTTTTCATCCCTTCAGCCTTCAGAGGTTTATTCAACTTCATTTTCATAATCACACAGCATTGTATGAAAACTTGCTTTTTCTTCTGCAGGTTGGTCTGGGAAGTTCATATACTGACAGGACTCAAATAGCTGTTGAAATCTCATGCAACTTCCTCATGTGTTCAGACATGAATTTCAATTCCTGACTTTGCTGCCAGAACGACTAAGTGCTGATTTTTATGGTGCAGTACTCCTTTGTTATATCCCTATGAAGTTGTAAACAGACAGAAAATGAATAAGCTTTAAGAGTGGCCTTCTGCTTAAAGGAAAAAAAAGACAGTTCTGTGCATGAACTTGTTAGAATAGTTGTATAGAAAGACTACTGCATAGCAAGGCATGGCATATGTTTTACAAAAGGTAGAACAGTATGAGAGCTATTCTATAATAGCATGAAAAAATCACTTTGCAGATGCTGGTACAGACCTCTTTATGGAAATGAGTCAGGATGCCTGGCAGAGCCATGTAAGTAAGTTGCATGGGCAAATTGCACTGAGATTGCAGAACAGGTTGATGTCCACTAGTAAGATCAGGGAATTAAAGAAAGGTGGCTTTGAATGCAGATCCTTGCTGATCCCCAGAAGCATTCTATGACTGCTTTCAGTATCATACAAGAAAATGTTTCCCTTTTTGGGTTCTTCTACTTATTTATGCCATGTGTCATGCCATTCTCACACTAATCTATGTGGTCAGGCAGGATTTACTCTTATTTGATATTTAATAATTAGGATGCTATCTGCTGGGTCTTTGATTACGTATCCCTTTATTTCTGTTCTGTCCTTTTACTCTCATTAATACGCATAATTAAAAAGTCCCATCTTCTGAATTATTTAAGATACATGATCTGCATTCTCAGTGTATCCTGAGATATAAAAAGAGAGTAGATCATCTCAGATATCCCACATGAGGCTAATCCAGCAATCTAAACATTCAAGTGTAATACTGTTCCCTTCTTTGTCTGGTTCTTTGCTCTATATCCATCTACTTCTAGGCAGGCTATATGGAGAAGTGAGCAAGCAAAAGGATAATAAATTTCTTTATAATACTAATTGAGAAACACTGTGGTTTCTACATAATGTGTGAAATTTAAGCTGGCTGTCACAACAGTACACAATTTCTGTTTCTGCATCCATGAAACAGAGATACTGACGCTGACATTGTTTATTAGCTCCTTCCTTGCACAGCTAAAATAGTTAAGATTTATCACACATTAAGTAGTGACAACTCAGCCAATCGTCTGATAATTATTGTTTATTTACATGCAACAAGTCTGCTTACTTTAGTGTGCACATCCACCTTTAAAGTGAACATGCACACTATAGTAAGTAGTCTTTATGTCCTTTATGTCCTTATAACCTTTATGTCACCTTTAAAGTGGCATAAAGGTCATCTTTATCTGTGGCAGCAAAAGATTGAAGCCTAAATTTCCAGAAAAGTCCTCTAATTTTGGCTGCTGACTTTGCTAAAGATTAAGCCTGACTTTCCAAGGTACTGATATCTCAAAGGTGAAAGCAATCATAGAAATGCAGAAAAATCAAAGCCAGAATACTTCAAGATGAGCCACAATTAAATGGGGAAGTAAAGCTAAAAGCCTTCTCCAGTAAGTCTAGCTCTGAGGAAGTCTAAAATTGTTCCTTCTTTCCTTTACTTCCTTATGCTTATTTCTGGATATCTTTCAGTATTTTATCAGATTATACTATATGTTAGCATGCTTTATTCAAAGTAATTCTTCCTTCTACTGTCTTATTATTTCTGTTATAAATGTTGTCCCTGGTTTGGGGTTGTTTTGGTTTTGCTTTTTAGCTATGTTTATCTGCATACAATAGTATGAACTAAAGTTTGCTTGTTACTGGAACAGGAAGATACTCATTCTAAAACTGGACTTTCTACTTTTGCATTATTTCAGGACTGATGGTTTACTGTCAGTATTACAAGGCACTTTGACCATGTCAGGCAGTGCCATTTGCAAAGTGAATGCATTAGCAGCAGTAAGTCTTCACTTCTAATCCACTCTGAAGAAAACTTTAATTTACTCTTCCCAAGATTCCCAGTACCCCACACTGAATTCCAGGTATCTACTGGTCTTGAGGTTAAAGAACTCAGACAATTAGGTAACCACAAAAACATATGCAAAGTAGAGTGGAAACAAAATCAGGATTAGCGATATTGTAAACTAGATGAGGTGTTAGTGCAGGCAGTTAAGAAAGTCTGCTTGTGCATATGAGAAGCTTACTGCAATTAGCATTTATTATTCATGGATAGAGTTTCAATGTGACGTTGTAGAACTGCTGCCCTGGCAGACTGTTTAAGGCTGCCTGGAAGCTACAGATCCTGAAAGTCTCACAAGTGAAGTTGTGGAAATGTTTTACTTTCTTTCACTGCCACAGGTCAGTGGTTCCATGCGTGTGCATGGGTTGTTTTAATTAAGGTTTTCCTTGTTTCTAGTGGTAGCCTAGTGGGGGTTTTGTATTTCTGGTGATTTTTTAGCTGCAGTGGGTTTTGAAGGCTAGCACAGTTATAATTCACTTCAGCAGGAGATGGCAGTTATTGTAAGCTCTGATGAAATTCTGATTTGTTTCAGATACACCTGAGAAAATGTTCCAGATCCTCACAATGCTGTTGCTAGAAACGCAGCTCTCCATGGTTTCAGGTGAGAGAGAAACTCCACCAGCAGAATCAATACAGCAAACACTACTACGCCCTCAGCAAACAGGCTTCAGCAACTCCAGTGATATTTGCATAAACAGTCAGTGATGCCTCGAGCCTTTACTTTGCAATGGATTACAGAAGGCACTGTGTACTAGTTGAGCACAGGACAGATGTCCATCACTTTCCACAATGAGACTTCTTCAAAGCATAGAGTATTGACAGCTGAGGCACCTAGCAATAGCAGGCATGGTTGTGAGAGGGAAGATGGCAAAGGTAACCTAAGCGAGTAGTAAAGTACAGTAGAACAACTTCAGCATGAGGCAGAGTGAAGTAAAATCATGTGTGTTCCCCTGCCCTTGCCTGTAGCAGACAGTAGTTTGGCTAAAAAACAGAAGAGGCATGGCACTTCATCATACTATTTTTTCCCCTCATTACAGTTGCATGAAAATGAATAAACAAACCTTGCTAAGAGGAATTGAATCTTTCCCACAAACACATGAAATAGAAGGAAAGCATAAACCCTTGCATGAACTTCTCTTTTGAATGTCACTATCAATAATTCCAAGTGCTTCTGAATTAAACCTACTAGTATACGGTACATCCAATATAGAAACAAGCAATATTGAATGAGGTACAATCAATATCTCTTGATTTTATCAAATGCACTTTAAAATGGTTAATTATTCATAACAATATGAATTTCAGATTTGATGAATAGCTAAGAAGATTATTTTTATATCCTTTCTGTAATATTGTTGCATGCATCTGAGAAGGTGCAAGGGATTAAATAATACTCACATGGTATCAGGCTCATGGAAGACTGTAATTGCCACATAGTGATACTTCTAAGTTACATGTGCTTGTTCAGTGCAACTGTTTCACAGGAGATAGCACTGGATTTTCTCTTTCTAAAGGATAATGAAATTAGATTTACTATTTCCACAATGAACTGTTGCTTTTACTAGAATTTTAGGACATATAAGATACAATGATAGTTTCATAGAAGTTCTCATTGTTTTGGCACTGATTTAGCCTTAGGTTATTGCTAATATTTGAAAAAAACCCTACGTCAATTTTGTCCTTGTCTTTGAGACTCAGTAATCAATACAGAATACAGATTATTTTCTATAAATACAACTTATATGGTAAAAATGTTAGTGCAAATAGGAACAAAAAATGCTTAAAACTTCTGGCCAAACTAGTAACTATTTGACTAATTGCGTGACATCATCTTTCCAAAAATGAAAAAAACCCTGACATATTTTAATATACCAAACAAAACTGTTTCCTTTTCCTGCTGTAGCTTTATTTACAGTTGAAGTTCCTCAGCAGCTATACGTTGTGGAGTATGGGAACAATGTGACCATGGAATGCAGATTCCCTGTGAATGGTTCGTTAAACCTAGAGCTCCTGACTGTTGTTTGGCAGCAAAAAAGTCAGGGGCTGTCAAAATCAAAAGAGGTTTACATGCTCCGTAATGGGAAGCCATTCTCTCTATCCCAACATCATGACTACATAGGAAGAGCAGCACTTCTGCACAGTGAACTGAAATTAGGACGAGCTGTCCTTCAGATCACCAGCGTGAAGGTCACGGATGGAGGATCATTCCTGTGTCTAATTGAGTATCAGGGCGTGGACTACAAATACATTACTTTGGAGGTAAAAGGTTAGTGGTCGAATTGAATGTAAGATACACTCAATGAGGTATCTCTGCTAAATTCCTAAAGGCTTGTAGAAATTGATTAATTGAGAGCTAATTGATGAATCGATTAATTGTGGCTAATTCTGTCACCAAGACCCTGTGCTCAGCCCCTAGATGAACAAAAGCAGTTGTCTCTGTGTCAGCTAATCTTTGGTTCAATGGCCAGCTGATCTTCTCTAGAAGCAACTTGTGCCAAAAAGTGAGAGCAACTGCCCCCTCCCTGTCCTTCATTCCTCCTCCTTCTTCCCGTTGCCCCCACACCTGTTCTCTCATTTGACCTTCAAAAGTTTCTCAAAGGTGCTCTAATTTACTCACAAGCTTGCAGCTACACAAGTGGCTGGGAATTCCCCAAGTGATTGCAGCTCCCAAAACAAGGACATGTGATTTTCTGTGCTCATCAAAACCAAATGGATATTAGTAAGAAAGACCTATGTTACTGGACAACATGACAGACCAGTCTTTTGAAAGGCCTTTGGTGTTTCCCACTAACTGCAATTTGTCCATGTGATGCAATGCAGCATTCATTTCCCATCCAGGCATCTAAATAACAAGCTTTGTCAAACACAAAAATGGATACAGGCATTTTTAAAACCCACATTTGTTACTCTGAACTGTCCTCACAGAAATTCTATGTTCATTTTGTTCTAGTATGATGAAAATATCATACTTGATTATAAGCTACTGTAAAAAAAACATTAAAATGGCTTTTCTTCTGACATGGCATGTTTAAAAAGTGAAAATACAAGCCCCACAAGGCTGAACTTGTTTCCTCTGTATTGATAAATTATAAATTCAGTGTCAACTGCTGCCCTGCATAAAGTAGTGGAGGAATTTCTTTCACTCTAGGCACGAGAAGGATTGGATAATAAATATTGAATTTTTCTAGAAAACATCCTTCATAATTTCAAAGAAAAGTACCTCAGAATACAGACATAGACAAAATATGACATTAAAGAGGAAGGAGGGGAAGAGAAGTGGGCAAATGAAATAAAATAATTTCACTCAACTCCTTACACAGCATTCTACAAGAAAATAAACACTCAAGTAATAAGAAAACCAAGTGAAGACAAGTTTGTTTTTATATGCCAGTCAGAAGGCTTTCCTCTGGCAGAGGTTTTCTGGCAAAATGAGGAGAAACTCAATCTCAGTGGATCTGCAAATACCACCTATACACTGACCACAGATGGCCTCTATAATGTCACCAGCTTACTGACATTCAAACCCAGTATGAGCGAGAACTACAGCTGTGTGTTCTGGAATAAAGAACTGAATGGAGAAACTTCAGCTCAAGTTTCCACTTCAGGTTTGTAAGACCTTGAGTTTGTCAAGATAAAGAGTGTTTGTACTTACATGGTGTGCTATGACCTATCACTAAAACGTAGTTCTAGAAAGCAGTGCAATACTGAGGTTCTGGGAAAGGATCAAGTCACTATGACTCATGTATTTGAAGACTTAACTAACACGCACTCCTACAAGCCAGTCTGTTGGTTTTCTATATGTTTTAATTTTCAGGGTAGTTCTCATAATTTAAAAGAAACTCTTTAATCTGCATGGGTGTCTTCCTTGATCTAGACTCCTAATTGATTGTCCTTCAAAGGGGTTACAGACAAATTGCAGTAGTGTTCATTCAAAAGCCACACAGATGAGAGATTTGTCTCAGCTTCGTATACTGTAGAATAAAGTCTTCATAAAAAGAGTGTAAAACACCACATTGATAAATTTTGGGAATCTTTTGTTCAGTCAGAGCAAGACTTTGGGGAGTCAGAACAGATAACTTCATAAACTATGCCTGTTCTGTGAGCTATAAATTTACTTTCTTTTCATGTTTCTTGACAGCTTTAGTGAGTACACAGTATAGCAGACAAAAATCCCTGATCTCTTTTGTCATCCCCACATGTGTGATGGTAGCTGTCCTTCTCTCTGTAATAATAATCTTTCAAAAGAGAAAATCATTCAAGAATGGACAACTCAAAAAAGGTACATTTTACTTTGGATAGTAGATCTTTTCACTTATTTTTTTATTTATCCTGTGAATCACATTTTAGAAATCTTAGTAATTCTAAGCACACTTACGTGACTTTGGTCACACTTGATTCCTAGTTGTGCTGTGTTCTAAAAAGTCTCCTTGGATCATTTGACTTTTTCCTTACCTTGTTACTTCCATGAGACAAGGTATATGGGAAGATACATTTTTATATGTAATCAGTTACTATTCTGTAAAGAACACAAAGAAAGTTTGGCTTCTTTATGCAGGGCTGTGAAATTATAGTTTGAATAGTGTTTTTCTTCATGGCTACAAAGACATCGTGGCTACAGCATATGACATGGAACTTTTTTTTTTATGTCCTTTAAGGCTGAATAACCAAAATGGTACTGCATTACGACAAATGGCCTTTCTTTCCTTGTTTGCAAGTGCAATAGTGGAAAAGTAATGAAGCATTATTCTAGTCTTCTCTTGCATATGAATAGACTCCAGTAAGCTCAGATAAATGTATTCATTGTCATGAAATGAAAACCTTGCTGTTAAGGATTTAAGAATTTGGTTCAAAATCAATAAAAAAAAGTTTAGAGACGTTTACATATTTCATGTGAACTAATAGTAAAATTAAACATGCATAAAGCTCAAGTTAATCTAAAAATTTGTTGAATGATATTGTTTCTTTCAAATCTAGAAAAGTTAAATTTGTATACATTTACTTCAGCAGACAGGAAAAGAAAACCGAACCCTAACATGGAAGATGAGAAGAGTAAGTAATAGTGTTTTCTGTATTTATTCTTGCAGCTTTTTCTTTCTTACAGCTAAAATCTTTATAAATATGTAGATGCAACTTAAACAATGTTACATTGAAATAGAGGCTAGTTTTTAATTTAAAGTTAGCTTTTCTTCAGTTTCCTAAGAATGCAATGTCTAATCTTATGACCTTTTTCCACAGGCAATGTAAAAATTTATAAATATTCTGTCACTCTCATTGAAATACAATTAGCTTGCATATATAGCTTGGTTTACATGTTTGTATGGTAGCTGCAGTTCTAGTAGTCTTGGCTGAGCAGGATACACAGAAAGGAAGGTATCAAGATGTTTGTGGTAACAGTCTCTTATACACTTGGCTCAGGCTACAGGTCTTAAAAACAAAAAACCCCGAGACTTTGTTTATACATCAAGAAATTGTTGGCTTAAAAAAACCTCTGTAGGTGAAAGAAAAACAAGGAATTGGATGGAGAGGGCATGAATTCACTGATTCCCATGTCACTTCAAATTGTAGTCCTTGCAGCTTACCTGTAGCTGTCCAATCTACAGCCGTTGGTAGATGTTACAGTCAAAATGACACTTTCAGAAAAACACTTTCACCTTTCAGAAGTCAGCACTTGCTGTATTCAAAGGCACTTTCTTATTTTTCACATGATGCTGTTACACTTCAGTGGAATTATGCTGTGAACAAATGAACAGAAGCTTAAGGCAAGCAGCAATCTGATGGACAGCGTTTGCACGTGTCTGAACACAACTCCAGTGCACATTGTCTGAGCATGGTGTGGCTTTCTGTGGCTTTTTGTATTACTGTTGTAGAATTTTTTTTCACTTTATAGGCCCTGGCCACCTCTGTTCACTTAGTGAAATGAAGAAATTAAAGGAGAGGTAGCTGCTTCTTGTGGTTTTGTTTTACTTCTTCATTTTAATGACTGAAAATACTTGTGCAACATGCAGTAAGTCATATGGCAAACATTTGTATTTCTCAGCATTATGTATTTTAAAGAAACACTGGAAAGACCCTTTTTTCCATCCTGACTAGGTGGTTGAAGCATAGAAGC
Source organism: Clamator glandarius (assembly GCA_033459285.1). Lineage (NCBI taxonomy): Eukaryota > Metazoa > Chordata > Aves > Cuculiformes > Cuculidae > Clamator > Clamator glandarius. The sequence continues at coordinate 1,123,927 of JAUNZM010000267.1, read as the reverse complement.
CACAGATACTTTACTAGAGAACCTTGGAAATGACCCTCATGGCCCTGGTTACAGGAACAAGGATTGTTCATGTTATCATTTTAACTTACAGCTCAAGCTGTATAAGCACTGAAGATGTAGGACATTTGACTGCAGTCCCAGTTCTGCAAACTTTTATGCAGGTGTACAGATTTTACCAATAAGCACTATCATAGTTGTTATCTAACCGTATTTCAGCTTTGCTATTTCGTTTATATGACTGAAAGTCAGTAATAGCTTTGATGTAATAGATAATTCAGAATTTTGACCACAAATAAGAAAAAGTATTCTTCCCTCTGAAAAGATTGAAACAGGTTGTCTTTGTAAGTAACAGCAGCCTTAAGGAGCTATTGTAACTTAAGCACAACCCAGAAAAGCTTGCATACAATGAAGACAGAGTTTACACTCTTTACCATTCGACTGTTAAAATCAGGATATTTATTTGCTTAAATTATTGCATAGATTTTTAAATACTATTCCCTTCTCTTTCTTTAAGAAGCTGATTTTAACTCTCAAACTGAGGTGTTATATTTGTCAACTGTCACAGCTTCAAGAAACAGTGGGAGTGTGGCTCTTTGAAAACACTTAATCTCACATGCCGGCATTTGCACTTATTCTGGTTTTGGAGACTTCAGAGAAAAGTTACAGCACTTTAGCTTTGAGATGAACAGTGGACTCATGGGGATTTATTCGCACTGCAGCAATGGGAAGCTATGCCTCTTTACATTCTGTATCTTGCAGTTAGTGAGAATTATGCTGTCATGAAATGTGGTTTACCACTGCAAACAAATCTGAGTGCCTTTGATATGCTTTAGTTTTGGACTTAATGTTACTCAAGCAATTTTTTTTAATAAAAAACTTTATTAACTGTTCTAGTCTCAGGAATGGTGCTTGCGTCCAAATATCATGTGGGAATTCGAATAAAAGCTGTACATGCTCTCTTATGCTGAAACAGTTGTCTTTCAGGTGGAGACATCATTATATGCTTGTATCACATTTCCAAACTTTCCAACACATTAAGCTGGAAATTACCACTATTACCACCAGCATGACAATGTATGGAATATATTTCACATCACAAAAATAACAAGAGGTTGAAAAGGAGAAGGCAAAAAAAAAAAGACAAAAAAAATTCCAAGCAACAGTAAATCAACATTATGTCACAGAAGAGAGTCTTAATGCACAGTCTATGTAAAACCCCATCAGTAAATCAGGTTAAAAAAGATGAACTGTGATGCTATGTCATATTACAGTAAGAAGTTTTATACTTGAACTGATTACTCAACAGAATTTTCTGTGGGAGGAATTTTGGAGGCGAAAGTGAAAATGAAGCTCAGTCAAATTTCTCCACTGATTATTTTTAAGTAGTAATTTTAACTTTTGTCAGAGGAAAAGATGTCTTTTCCATACCATACGCTTATCTGGTTTACTTCCTATTACTGGAATGCTTAAAGATGCCTCATTCAACTCTGAATAGGCTGTGTCCTGGGTGTGGCTTTGACAGTGCCAGTTTTGAAGTAACACCTAACAGGAAAACAGTTTTGCATGTTTGATAGTTATCAGATAGTGAAGCAAAAGCACTGAGTAGGACCTTTCATAGTTTTTTTCAAAGAGCACTGGCTCTGGTGAGCTGTGTTTCCTCCTAAGGTAGACGTAACAAGGTTGAAAAAAGGTGTTCATGTGGAAACTACTTTTGTCATTGTGTTGCTCTTGGAAAAGTGCTATTTGTTTTGCAAAAAAAACATAATTATCAGTAATGTTAAGATTTTCTTCATAGTACCTGCTCTGCATTTAGATGTGAGCTTTCTCCAGAGTCATGTTGCAACCATTTACTCCATCATGAAGTGGACCTACAGTGCTGCTATGAGACTAGAAAGAGAGCATTCACACCCTTTTCTTGTTTCACCAAGCTAACTGATTTAAACAGCAGGGCTACTGTTGACTTTACATGGGGAAGAGATAAATACATCTCTCTCTGTCAACACGTCTACTTTAATATGTATGTGTTGTACCTTTACATACTTATTTGTATGAGTGCTTTAGATTCAGCTGAGAAAAATCCACGCTAGACTAGCTGTGTCCTTGCTGACGTGGTAACTCAGGTAGACATGAAAGAATCAGAGGCAGCTTCTTGAAGCATTGCTTAGCTTCAGATGCAACAGCAGCTTGGGGACAGCAGCTTGGAGGCTGCCCTAGCTTGCATCATCTCACAATACATAAAGGTCACTGCACAAGGTCAAGCAATTTATGCTAGATTTATACTCCACTGGGAACTACGAGCCATCCATCAGCCACAGTGAAAAACCTAACCCACTGTGTTCCTAAAGGATTCCATTTCTTTTTTTTCCCCTTAATCATAAAATGGAAGTAATTAAAACTGAATTTATGTGGATAAACATAAACAGTATATCCCAGCCTTTGAAATTAGATTATGGTGATTATCATTGTTCCATACTGAAATAAAAGTCACTTTGACATTTTCATATGCTGCTGAGTAAATGTTGCCTTGACATGGGCAGGGGAGAAAAGGTGCAGACAGTGCTCTCCTTCCATTTTACAGGAACTGCAAACACTACCTTGCTTTCTCTCTTAATGATCTGTACACTGAAAGGTTCCACCTGACATCCCTGGGCAGAGGCAGCTCAGCTTTGCAGAACAATCCTATGCTCTATCCACTCCATTTCATATGAAAGGAAAGATAGCACTTTTCATCATAATAACCATGACAATATACAGAAATATATATTGGTTTATGAGCTTCTGTCTTTACCAGCTCTCACTAGATACTTATGAACTACAGTGAAAATGTATCAGGATGATTGTCACATCTTCATACGTAAAAGTTAGCTTGTCAGCAGCTTGACCAATCTATTTGTGTCTGCAAATTCATGCATGAGTTCTTTTTCACTGAAAAACATTTGTCATGTGATGTGTGTGTGATATGATGAGTCGCTGCTCTTTCTGCTTTAGCTGCTGTTTTACACGCTATTATCTTGAAACAGCTGAAGTAACAGTTTTCAGATACAGATAAACTGCAAAGTGTTTTAAATATCTGTGGGTTTTTTGATAGTTTTGAAGTTCACAGTGAGTCAAGAGCCAATATTATGAGACTACAAAATATTAGATATTTTTGGAAGTAATATAAAGATTAATTTTAGGGATTGACTTTAAAACTTACACTCTCAGCTGGTATTTTAGAGTGGTGTAGTGGGCACCTCACACAGGAGGCTTCCATTATATTTTCTGATATGTACCTTTTCTATTCATCTCCATATGTTTATCCCAACTAGTATAATGTGATAAGCAAAAGCATGTTAGTGCATAAGGTACGGATTCAGTTAAAACTGGTGGAATGTTTGTATGAAAAGATATGCAAAGAACCTACTCATTGGTTTGGAGTCTTCAAAATTGTAGTTCATTGAATTTTCATTATGACCATTTTTCACAAGCAAGTATAAAAACATATTTTTTTAGGTACTGAATTTTTTTTGTCTGGCTAAGGAACACTGCTTCCACAGTGCCCTGATCTGCTTTACTATGAGTGGGACATTTGCCATTGCAGCACAGGAGCAACTGGCAAACTGGTCATAAGTCATCTTGCTCTTTCCTCACCTCTGCTAAATACAATAGATATTAAGGATCCGCAGTACCTTCCTCTGGGTTTTCTACCACAGCAACATTTTGACTATCTGTGAGTCGCATCTTGTTCTGTGAGCACAGACAAGAGTAAGATTAGCTCTGCTTTGTACTATATTCAGTTCCATACTAGCAAGCAGCTTAAACCCAGTCCATTTACTTGATTTCCATTAGCACAGACATGGCTGAAAACAACAGTTAACATCAAGAATATTAATATTTTTTGAAAAAGACTGAAGTGGAAGAGGGATTTCTAGCAGTCAGTCTTGCAAGACTTACTTCTGCATGCCAGAAAACTACCAGTTGATTCTGAACAAGGCTTACTGGGAGCAGTTGGAAACACCTTTTAGAATGAACAAATCCATGTCTTTCTTAAGAAATGGTGCAGTTATCTTTTCTTACAGAATTTCTTACTTCACCTGACAGAAACATGTTACTTGCAAGCAAAACCAGTATTTTCCATCTTCACAACACAGCAAAGGAGAAAGGTTTTACAAAGCAGCTCTACGCAGTAAAGAATCACTGTTACTTGAACAGACCTAACATCAAAGTAGCTTTTTCTTTCTGTAGATGTATGGGTCAACTAAGTGACCCGCACTTCTAATCCAATGTGACCTTTGACTGTGAATAAGTTGTTCAAAGTGGCTCCCATATTCTTTGTAATTACCTGACTTTTCTCACACTCTGATTAAAACATGGCCTGAAATTTTAGCCCTAGATCAATGATTGCCATCTTGTTTGACAAGGCATCCTAGTTTTCCTCAGCATGTTGTCAGGTGCACCCTGAAATACTATTTTATAGCCAACACAGGGTAATAGTTCATTCAACCTCAATATGCAAGCATATGGTAAAAAGTAGCTGACACAGGTAAGCACACCGTGCAAACACTGTTAAAAGCTGACTTGAAAGAACCATTAATTGAATTCAGATGAATTTACTTTTGGCTTTTATGTTTACTGCCCTTTTTTCTGCTGCTGAGGTTTGTTTACTCACAACTCTCTTTCTTTAATGGGCTTTTCCAAGTGAGAAGTGAAATGCCTTTTGTGCAAAGTCTGTGTTAGAAACCACTTTACAAAAGGAAATAAAACAAACCATATACAAGATAAATTTGAAGAGTGCATTTAAGTGCATTCCTTACACACATGTAACAAGCAGTGGGACAGGATGATTATGTGACTCTCAGCTGGTGAAGACAGAGCTTCCTGTGGTGAGGTGAGGAATCTATCTAGTTAGAAATTTAGAGTTCTAATTGCAACGTAAACGCTGATAGTCAGAAGATTGCTGTGCTACTGGATGACTCCATTTGTGTAAGAAATTAAACTTTTTTAAAGTGACATGATGAACATACTATTTCCAGACTGAAATCAAACAACTGTCAGTTTTATAAATGCTCCATCATGGCAACGGCTACCAAAACTCTGAGCTGACAAATGGTGAAATAACTCTTTCCATCTTGTATTCATGGACCAGTAAAGTAAAACCTGGCAGAACAAAGAAGCCAGATGGTGGTGAAGAGACACACAAACCTGAGAGGGCCACTGAGAAAGGAGAAGCTTTTGATAGGAAAAGAGAACAGGAGAAGGTCAATAGTTTTTGTTTCAAGAAGGACCCAGAAATTTTATGAGATGAAGGACTGTGAGCACAAAAGAATATATTATTTCAAAACAATATCATAACCAAGATAATTAAGCCTCCCGTTCCCAAGCCTGCATAATTGTCCTTTTTGTTGTTGCCCTTTGTAGTACTCTTTGGATTTTGACTGCCTGCCTAAGCAGGAAGACAGGATTGCTGTTAAGAAAAAATACCACCTTTAGGTTGCTGAAAGAACAGTCCACCAGGATTGAAAGGAGTTGTTTAGAATTCAATAGTGGCATAGAAACACAGGTATGAAGTGGTTCTGTGCTAAAGGAAGTGTAGAGATCAAACTTCTTGAGAGTTTTAGAGTAGGGAGGCTCAGAAGTTACTTTTCAGTGGAAGTGATAGAGCAAACCACAGACTTGTTCACAGCTAGAACACAGTATGTTTGTGGAAGGGATTATATGACTTGGGTCTCGTTACACTTGGGTGCTGAACATGGTAATCGTGAGATCTTTGCCAATTCTGCACTCCAGTCTTTAAGATCACACAAACTATGCTTACCACGTGCTGAGGTCCATGCCTGTGAGGACATCAGCTTTCCAGGATTTACAACTTTTGGGGCATTGATTTTCACCCATTGTTGCCTGTATTAATTTTCTTTCATAATCTCATTTAATGAACAAGAGTAACAAGCTGCAGTCATCCACTACAGAGTTCCTATTCAGCAAAAACTCTGATTGCCTTGGCCTGAATCAAAAAAAAAAAAATTAGCCTGTTTTAATAAAAAAGTTTTGCTTGTGATGTCTGGCCAGACACTTGATCGCATCTGGGTTTTTCCCAGGAAAACAAGAACATGTGTGCTGTTTTGATACATAACTGAAACCTTACTTGACAGCAGAAACAGCTCTCACCTTGCAGTGTTGTGGAGTAAATACTCCAATAAGCAACGTGCTGCTGGTTTGGACAACAGAAGCTTCACAGCAGGAGTAACAAACAAGGTAAACTAAACAATTCTCCAGTCCTGTGTGGTGGCTGCTGTGAGCTGTTCATTCCTGTTCATAGGTAGATGCTCAGGATGCTTCACACCAGCCTTTCACTTCATAGCTGTCTGACAGTGGGAGCACTTGTAAAGAAGACCAATATGAATTATTGCCCTGCTTGCTGCTCTGATCCTGCATGCACTGGCCAGCTAATGTGTGTATGTGCTCTTTGCAGGCACAACATGGTACGGCTGTTTGCAGAATTGGGCTTTGTGCCACGAAGATACACTCTGCAAAGAGGAGCTACAAAGCATTTGAAACAAATCATAGAATCATTAGGTTGGAAAAGACCTTAGAGATCCTCAGCTCCAACTGTACCTGTCTACAACTAAATCATGTCCCCAGGCACCTCTTCTACCTGCCTTTTAAACACCTCAAAGAATGGTTACTCAACCACCTCCCTGTTCCAGCGCTTGATAACACTTTCTGTGAAGAAAATTTTCCTAACGTCTAATCTAAACTTCCCCTCAAGCAGGAGGAAATGATGCTAAACAGCCTGTGGTAACACAGTGTAGGGGGAAAAAGTGACGCAATATGGTTTAACCCTCTTCTTTTGACTATGAATGTCCCTGAACATCTTTCAGATCCAAAAAGCCTTGGGGAAATAAAAGAAACAAAACAGAAATGAGTTAGGGAATCTGGCTTGTAGTTTTGGTCTAATTCTTCTTCAGTAGATTTAAGTTGAATTTCAATTTTTATTAGTGTTTTAACAGGATACAGCATACCTTAAAAATCCAGTTTTGTCCCTGAAAAGAGAGGATCTTCCTCTGGCTTTTGGACGGCTAGGACAACATGATAAGCTTGTGTTTCTTTTCCTCCAAAAACTGGGAAGTGCTACAAACTGGTTTGTATAAGCAGATGTGATATATTCAAAGAAGTCCACTAAAGTACAGCAGACTGTACTGCAACAAGCATATTTGAAGGCAGGGACCTATTTTAATAAAGTGTCTACCCAAACAGCAGGCCACACACCCCAGTGTCACAGTACCATGTTTATTTGGACTTCTAAATTTGGGAAACAGTTGCTGCTGAAAGCAGTAGCAAAATAGCTGACTGTGATCCTGAACTGCCTTGACAACTCAAATGATGGTTCTCTGAAGGAACCAGGCAGCCTGTTTTGGCCCTGTTTTCCACTCTGGGTATGAGTTCACATACAAAGACTCAAGATGGGGTCTATTTTAGTGCTGAATTTTGTAATTGTCATCTGATGTAGTTTGTAAGAAGCACAGAATTTCCTGAGAAAGGAATTTATTTAGCTGACTTCATGGTTTCTTAAGCTAGTATTAACACAGTATCTTGTACCTGACAATCTAAAGGTATTTTCCAAGTGTATGTAAACACTACAATACTATTTTACTGGTAGAGAAGTCAAGCAGGTACCTTAGTAAAAGCAGATTGAAGGATATCAAAAGAGTAAAAGCTACATCTCCCAAGGTTTCACTGCCATCCTCTTATACCTAGTTCTGCCACACATCCAGGGCAATGTGTCAGTGAACTGCAAGAGCAGGGCTGCCCCTCAAGGACATGGAATCAGGAGCAGAGGGTAACCTCAATGCCATGCCCTCCCCAGCAGGACACAGCGTCATGGTGCCTAAGCTGGATCATGGCTGATGACAAAATCTCTCATCAGCTCCTCACCAGCCAAGGTGATGCAACAGGTCCAAGACACATCCAGGGGATCTGGTTACGTGCAGCCAGCCAGGCCTGGAGACTGGGCAATCTGTCCAGCCAGGAAAAGCCCTAAGTCAGGATGGCGGAGCACAGGGCTGGGCATAGACTTACCTACAGGTCAGCTCAGGCAAGGCATGGGTGACTGGACATGAGCTTAAATGGGAGTCCTAATCATCTTTGAACAAGAGCAGGAGGTCTCCTGTGACTCCTATTCTTAGAGCAGCCACTTCTGCAGAATCTATACTCCTTCTGCTTTAACCATCGTGTTTAACTACAGCCTGGCATATTGCTATTTTTAAATATTAAAGGATTTTTTTTTGCAATAGGGAAGCACAGATTCATAGAGCTATTTTATTTATACTCAAATGTAGCTATTAACAAATATTAAAAGTTGATTTACTTCCAGTTGGTCTTCATTGCAAAGTAGCATGATTTTTTCCCTAGGAAAGCATGAACAGTCTGAGCTCCAGCTAGAGATTTCAAATACTCTGAACAGCATTATGGCTCACTTGATCCCTGTATGCACTCAAACTGACTTTTCTCCCTGAAAATATGAAAGTAACCAAGAAACAAAAGTTGTCCCAGTTTCTCTCTAGTCAAGATCTGCTGAGCTGACCACAACAATGCTACTAGTTTTTATCTCAAGTTAGGCATACGGGCTACGTGCTTTAGCGACTTTCTCCCTTTTCCAAAGCAAACTTGGTTAAATATAACAAGATGCCATCAGAGCCTCTAGTAGCCATGTGGCATGACTTTGCAACTTTGCTACTTCTCACAGTGGAGTAGATCAGAAGATAGATGGCACGGATAACACAATAGAAAGTGGTAGAGACATACCTTATACCAGTTCTGCCTTGACTGAACAACCATGCTCAGGCGAGGCCTTTTAACTTAAAGAGAGCATTATATAGGTAACACGTTATGGAGACAAGTATTTTCAGCTGAATAAATTATCAGCTCAAGTACTACAAGAAGACCTAATAGCAAACAGAGTAATGGAAACTTAATCAACAAGATCTCATAATAAGAATCCATCAATTACAGAAGAAAACATGGCAAAACGCAAGAACAATGCAAGCACAGTTAAAAGAAGACAATGACAGATGGTGACTGAAATTTTATCCCGGCAAAACAGGGAACGGGCTGCTAAAAATCTGCAGCTTGTTTTACTAAGCAGCCCTGAGGATATGGAAAGAAAATAAATTAATAGCTAGGCTAATTCTGTCACTATACAGTTATGTAAGCCCTGCTCTCGCTGTTGGGCAAGTAACCTTGGCATATGGTCTGTCTCAAACAATAACAGGATTTTTACAGGGTCTCTGATCAGGAATTTGTTAACAAATTAGTGAAGGCTTCGTTGTATGCTGGACTAATGTTTTTCAGTCCTATTTTCTGTCTAGTTCCTTTCCTTCCCCCTTTCCCCTGTCCTCCTCTGCACATTTGACATTTCAAATTTCTCTTCTGCGATATGTGCCAACAGCCACAGAAAAAGCTAAAATATAATGATAACATATTTGTTAGCAGTTTTATCTACATAACTAACAACAACTGAGTCGGAGTAGCACTGTCTGGTCAGTGCCTCCAACGATTTCTTTTTGATGCTATGTCTCTAAAGGCTTTACTTTAAAATATAGAGATCTGATTTTTTTACACTGTTTGACTAAGGTGCCATTTCAAGTCAGACTCTGTAAATACAATCAAACAAGCTCTTTGATGGCTAAGCACTGTGGTCTGTTCAGGGGTGTTGGGTTTGTTCTCAATGCTATGGGAACAACAACACAAGTTGCTTCTTGTAGGAAAATTAGTGGGAAAACAACATCACTGCTGTGAGATCTGGTTTCATTTATTTTACTATAAAGAAACTATTTGTTGTGCATTAGGAGCATGTATACATTTTATAAAAGAGACTCAGAATCCACCTCCAGTGTTCTTACAGTTTTAAGGACACCTAGATCTTGTCAAAAAGTCATAACATTGGTATCTTTCATTTCTCTTGACATGAGGGAGGCTTGTATTTTACCTGTCGTTTGCATGTTGAAACACCAGATTGCTAAGGAGTTCCACCTGTTTTGTCAGCCATGGAATTATATTGTCCTGTTCTTGGTGCAAAATTCTGTATTTCTGCATCTCTTGTGTTCTTCTACTGGTAGACGTTCAGTTTTCAGCTCCTTAATTCAGATTTTCACATCGTATTTGGGAGCTTCTCTTCAGACCTTTATGGCCACATTTGCAGCATAGCACAGGACTCTGATTCTGACACGTGCATTTTGTTTTGCTGTCTCAGCAAGAAGTATATTATTTTGAAATCCAGTTCTTAGGAAGATCATTGGATTCAGTGGATGAAGCATTACAGTTTTGCCCCATTTAATGTTGGGGACAGCTCATGGACTACACAGCATGCACCCCAAATGGAGGTGACATGGAAATGACAGAGATTTTAATTCTAGGTGTTAAGATTTTCATCCCTTATGCAATCTTCTTCATACTCTTTAAGAAATAATAGATAATAGCTGATCCAATGATTTTGGAAAAAAGTTACAAAATGGGGAGAAAATATGTTTCTGCAACATATCAGCCTACTCATAAGTGGATCTGGACCTACTGATCTTCCCCTTCTGTTTATGTAGTACCTACCTAGAGGCAAGCCTCATCGAATACTCCTTAGCTCTCACACTGGAAAGGACAGTGAACACCACGTCCTTATTCATATCATTAAGTTTGACAAAATTTGCCATGTTTCTCCCTTAACCCTTTTTTTCCTGTGATTCCCATGTAAACACAAACCACACTCACATATGATCAAGTGTCCTCATGCGGTTCGTCCTTTCTGGCTGATCAGTCTTGAAGGCCAACCGGGAGACATACACCCTCACTTACATACCTTACACATACATTCACATTTGCAGTCCTTCTTGGGTCATGTACAAATGTTTTCCATATCCTCTTCACCGAGTTTAATCCTGAGGGCTTTGATCACTCTTGTTACTCTTGGTGACCTTTTTTATCTGAAATGGTGAAAACAGTAGAATCATAGAATAGTTTGGGTTGCAAAAGACCTTAAAGATCATCCAGTTCCATCCCCTTGCCACAGGCGGGGACACCTTCCACCAGCCCAGGCTGCCTAAGGCCCCATCCAACCTGGCCTTGAACACCTCCAGGGATGGGGCAGCCACAGCTTCCCTGGGCAATCTATGCCAGTGTCTCACCACTCTCATAGTGAAGAGATTCCTCCTTGTGTCTAGTCTAAATCTACCTCTCTCCAGTTTATACCCATTGCCCCTAGTCCTGTCACCACAAGCCTTTGTGAACAGTCGCTCCCCAGCTTTCTTGTAGCCCCTTCAGTTATGGGAAGATCGCAATAAGGTCTCCTTGGAGACTTCTCCAGGTTGAACAAACCCAACTCTCTCAGCCTGTCCTTGTACAGGAGGTGCTCCAGCTCTCTGATCATCTTTGTAGCCCTTCTCTGGACTCATTCTAATAGCTCCATATCCTCCTTAAGTTTAGGATTCCAGAACTGGACACAGTACTCCAGGTGGGGTCTCACAAAAGAGGAATAGAGGGCAGAATTATTTCCCTCAACCTGCTGGCCACACTTCTTTTGACATAGCCCAGGATATGTTTGGCCTTCTGGGCTGCCAGCACACATTGCCAGCTCATGTCAAGCTTCTGATTGACCAGCACCCCCAAGTCCTTCTTTGCAGGGCTGCTCTCAATCACATCAACAGGGATTGCCTCTAACCGGGTGTAGAACCTTGCACTTGGCTTTGTTGAACCTCATGAGGTTCTCACAGACCCACTTCTCCAGACTGTCCAGGTCCCTGTGGATGACATCCCATCCTTCCACTGTGGCAACTACACCTCTCAGCATGGTGTCATCTGCAAACTTGCTGAGGGTGCACTCAATCTCACTGTCAATATCATTGGTGAAGATATTAAACAGCACCGGTCCTAGTACGGATCCCTGAAGGACACCACTCATCACATATCTCCATCTGGACTTTGAGCCATTGACTACTACTCTCAGAATATGACCATCCAACCAGTTTCTTATCTGCTGTATTGTCCACCCAGCAAAATCCATATCTCTCCAATTTAGAGAGAAGGATGTTGTGGGAGACCATGTCAAAGGCTTTACAGAAGTCTAGATAGATCACATGCTTTGGTTTACCCATGTCCACTGCTGCGGTCACCCCATCATAGAAAGCCACTAAGTTGGTCATACAGGACTTGCCCCTGGTGAAGCCCTGCTGGCTGACAATAATCACCTGAATGTCCTCCATGTGCTTTATCATAGCTTCTAGGAGGATCTGCTCCATGATCTTCCCAGGCACAGAGGTGAGACCGACAGGTCAGTATCACTATCCTATCACTACAAGCCTTTGTGAACAGTGTCTTCCTCAAACAATAGTGTTCAAGTGATAAGAACACCTCATGCTTACACACTGACAAAACGATGTGCTCACTACTAGCAGTAAAGTAATAAGGAACTGGCATTTGTTAGGGAAAAATATCAACAATTTAAAAACAGATAAAGAGTCAATACTGTAGCTCTGGTTCAGTAGTGCATTAAAAGCGTGCTTCACTAACTGTAGAAATGCAGAATCATAGAATGGTTTGGGTTGGAAGGGAACATATTTGCGGCCCTCCTCTGGACCCTAACAGATCCATGTCCTTGCTCTTCTGAATTGAATGCAGTACTCCAGGTGGGATCTCGCAAGAGCAGAATAGAGCAGCTGAATCGCCTCTCTTAGTCTGCTGGTCACATTTCTTTTGATGCAGCCCAGGATGTGGTTGCCTTTCTGGTCTGCATTTGCACATTGCTGGCTCACATGAAGGTTCTCATTCACCAAAACCCCAACTCCTTCTCTTCAGGGCTGCTTTCATCTAGTTTCTGCCCAGTCTGTATCTGTGCCTGGGACTGCCTGAACAAGGTGCAGGATCTTGCATTTGACCTTGTTGAGCTTCATGAGATTTTTCAATGTATGAATAAAAAACTCTCATCTTTACAGTTCAGCACACTGGAAGTACTGAAGTGGTTAATGTATTTAAGCATGTCTGAAGCTAATGTGAATCACTGAGGCACTTAAACCACATGCTTTCTAAACTGGAGACGTCTGACTCAACATTTTGTTGCATCGTTCCTCTACTAGGCATGCATATTTTTACACGCACTGATTATTTCAATGTATTTGGAATTAGCTAGCAATTTTCATTGACCGACACAAGCAAAACAGAAAAATAACTCTTAATATGGAAATAAAGTATTTTTAATAAACCTAGTAATTTTCTTAATAAAACTCTAAATATGCCACTCACTCTGAGACCTGTGTTTCTCAGGATTGTTACAGAACAATTGGTGCTATATTCATCATGTTCATCACATGACTCCAGAAAGATGAATAATGGAGATTCTGCCTGTGCATGTCCTGATTCTGCATTAATTGTCCTTTGTTTACTGTAAGTATTAAGCCAAGTCATACAGCAGTATTCGTGTTAGAAAACTGGCATTCAATAATACATAACATGCTTATCAAAATAAGTAAGCATCAGTATACAGAATTGTATTTCATTCTGCCTGCATTCCAGCCAGTTTGCTCCCCACTCAAAAGTTTTGTGGGTAAGGTCTACAAAAGCTGAAATGCTTCTCTTTTTTAAATTATGATCATATCACTGAAAACAAATGCTTGATTACATTTAAGAAAATGCAGTCAAAGAACTGCTGAAATGGTGGCATGGTTCAGTGACTGAAAAAAATATGACTCCTGTAGCATAGCCTAAAACCAGAACTTCATACAGCACTTCCCCTTTTATTTTTCTGTTTTGAAGCTGTCTTATTTACAGCTCCAGAAGAACAAGCTCTACAACTCCACACAGTGTTCGCAAGCATCAAACTTTTAAACAGGCAATGGGATCGTTAGAGATTTTTCTAAACGGGGGCAGTCAACCAACTCCATAATTTTTCTAAAGCATTCTTCTTTAATGGGCTTGTTTTTCTGACAGGTTATTTAATAGTTCTGAGGTCCATCTAAGAATATAACGGATAGTATTAATGCTTTGTCTGTGTTTGTCTACTACCAGCTACTCCTGATATTGCATCTTTTGCCTTTTCAGATCTTCAGCTGAGGTACAAGCTTCTGCTTGACAAACAGCTTGGAATCTGTCTCCTTAACCAATTCACACATGTAACAGTTTGGTGAGGCGCATATTCTAAGCAAGATTTTAACAACATAAGCCTTAAGTGACTTCCTAGAGACTACACAGATGTCCCTGCATGTTCTCAGATCAGAAGTCGGAATGCTTGGCCTATGCTTGTTTGAGACTCCTGATTGGAAAGCATTATTTAGCATGATGTGCAGAGGAAAGGCATAAAGAAGAGCAATGTGTTCATAAATAACAGTAAAGAAAGGGCTCTGCGTTATGCTGATGATATTCTTGCAGCAAATGGGCTACCATTTAATCAATGATGATTTGGGATCAGCAATCAACTTTCATGTAATTTATTGAGTGATAAACGATTTCCAAGTTTTGCCCTGCAACTGGAAGATATTTTATGCTGCAGTAGACAGATCATTAATAGTTAGAAAAATATCAGAGTTCAAAAATAATTTCCTTTACATTGCACTAGAAATAGCTCAAAATACAATGTCTTCTTTGTCAGTGATGATTTCAGTTTTACTTGCAGGTGTATTTTAGGGATGTTGGGAGAGCTCCACCTTAGTATCAACTTGGCTGAATCAGATACGATGCCCTTAATAAAAAAGCTGCAGGTTTGGGGTTTTTTTTTCCAGTGTAGTCACTGACCATGATGATCTGAAAAACTGAACTCATTATCCATTTCTTTCAGACACAGGCATGTCAGTATAGACAGAGATGAACTTTTAAAGGGAAAAGAGCTGGAAATTGTAATTCCTGTTGCACAGGACGCTGCATGGTTGTAACGCAGAAACTAACAGGAAACCAGGCTCTTGAAACAAGCCTGTAATTTGCTTGCCTGTCACTTTGTGTGTTTACTCACAGCATGCTATATCTTTTTCAAAGTAGCTTGGGAATAAAATTCCAAGTTTCAGACAATGCTCTGCTAGCAAAACATTTAAAAGAACTAGTGCAATCAATATAAATACATAATCAAAACAGAGTGGAGCTGCTACAGCGCTCTCTGCTTACCAAATAAAAGTCGGTAGAGGGCACTGCTAATGCTACAGGCACCTTAATACACTGTCAAGAGGTTATTTAATGTGCACCTCAGTCTAAACAAGTGTCTACAATGAAGAGACAGAGAAAACAAAATTAAGGTAATCATATTCAAGAAAATCCCTCTCTTTTCTTCTTTTCTTTATCTTTGTCTCTTGTGTCTGCTCAAGAAGATACCTGGAAATGTGTTTTGCATCCTGACACCTGCTTCTTGCATACAGATGGTATCTCATGCTGCATATCATGTCCAACAGCCTACAATATCAGACTCTTGCCTCCAGCATATATGTTCTCCTTTACTGTTTAGACTGAAAACTCTCTTCCCAAAATTCAACAGTGGAGTCAGGGCAGGATTTGTTACAGATAACACCATATCCATAACACAGTGTTATGGATAACAGATGTATAGCAATATAATTCAAGGGCACTTTTGTGAGTTTCAAATGACACAATAGAGCAAATGGTCACAAAATTCTAGAAACACATAATAAACCAAATAATTTAAATGTATAACGTAATATCAAGTGTAGGTCATCCTATCTACCAGTGTTTACATATGCAAGAGCTCCCATCTCTCCAACCATTTTGTGCACAGTTCCCATGCCTGCGTAACATACTGTAAGCATACTTCAGGCAGGGGGTGTTACCTGGTAGAAGCTTGCAGCCACCACCCTAAAAAAGGCTTAATTAATTTCTTTACATACCTGGCAGCTTGCAGGGTACATCAGTTTGTTTACAGTGAACAGAGAACCTTTTTCCAGCTCTGGTTTATACTAAAAATAATATTAGGAAATGCTAACCAGAGTAATTCAGCTTCTTCTGCAAGCCCTTTTTCCTCTTAGAAAGCCATATGTAGTTTGCACATAGTCTCTTTATTGGTCCAAGAGGAGGTGGTCAGAGCCTCACTTGCTCAACTAGACACCCACAAGTCTATGGGGCTGGATGGGATTCACCCGAGGGTATTGAAGGAGCTGGTGGATGTGCTGGCCAAACCCCTTTCCATCATCTTCCAACAGTCCTGGAAGACTGGGGAAGTTCCACTGGACTGGAGGCTGGCTGATGTTGTGCCCACCTACAAGAAGGGTCGCAGGGAGGATCCAGGGAACTACAGGCCTGTCAGTCTGACCTCAGTGCCAGGGAAAGTCATGGAACAGGTGATCTTGAGTGTTATCATGAAGCATAGAACTGGGTGATCAGGCCCAGTCAACACGGGTTCACAAAAGGCAGGTCTTGCCAAACTAACCGGATTGTCTTCTATGACAAAGTGACTCGGCTGCTGAATGAGGAAAAGGCTGTGGATGTATCTTCCTGGACTTCAGTAAAGCCTTTGACACAGTTTCTCACAGCATTCTGCTATGGAAACTGTCAGCCACCCGCCTGGAGAGGCGCACACTCTCCTGGGTGGAAAACTGGTTGCCTGGCTGGGGCCCAGAGAGTGGTGGGAAATGGTGTTAAATCCAGCTGGAGGCCAGTTACAAATGGGGTTCCCCAGGGCTCAGTGCTGGGTCCAGCCCTGTTCAATGTCTTTATCAATGACCTGGATGAAGGCATCGAGTGCACCCTTGGCAAGTTTGCAGACGACACTAAGCTGGGGGAAAGTGTGGATCTGCTGGAGGATCGGGAGGCTCTGCAAAGGGACCTGAACAGGCTGGACTGCTGGGCTGAGACCAATGGCATGAGGTTTAACATGGCCAAATGCCGGCTCCTGCACTTGGGGCACAACAACCCCATGCAGAGCTACAGACTAGGAGAAGTCTGTCTAGAAAGCTGCCTGGAGGAGAGGGACCTGGGGGTGTTGGTTGACAGTTGACTGGACATGAGCCAGCAGTGGCCCAGGTGGCCAAGAAGGCCAATGGCATCCTGGCCTGTATCAGCAACAGTGTGACCAGCAGGTCCAGGGAGGTTATTCTCCCTCTGTACTCAGCACTGGTGAGACCGCACCTTGAATGCTGTGTTCAGTTCAGCATTCCTCACCACAAGAAGGATGTTGAGGCTCTGGAGCGAGTCCAGAGAAGAGCAACGAAGCTGGTGAAGGGGCTGGAGAACAGGCCTTATGAGGAACGGCTGAGAGAGCTGGGGGTGTTTAGCCTGGAGAAGAGGAGGCTGAGGGGAGACCTCATTGCTCTCTATAACTACCTGAAAGGAGGTTGTGGAGAGGAGGGTGATGGCCTCTTCTCCCAAGTGACAGGGGACAGGACAAGAGGGAATGGCCTCAAGCTCCGCCAGGGGAGATTTAGGCTGGACATTAGGAAAATAACTGGAATAGGCTGCCCAGGGACGTGGTTGATTCAACTTCCCTGGAGGTGTCTAAGGCACAGGTGGACGAGGTGCTAAGGGGCATGGTTTAGTGTTTGATAGGAATGGTTGGACTCAATGATCCAGAGAGTCTTTTCCAATCTGGTTCTTCTATGATTCTACGATTCTATGATAATATTGGTGCTTTACTTAAGAAGCTGCATTGTGTGTTCGAGAATCTAAGAGAATAAACTTATTTCCTAAAACCAAGACTTTAAAAATAATCTGTGATTCTGGATGTTTTGGCTTCCCAGTATCAAATATTAAATAACTTCAAGGAATACAATTCTCTAGACATATTCAGAAATAGCAATGGCTTTTGGCAAGGTAACTGTGTGCGCAGAGCAAATACTTCACTGGCAGGCTGCTCATGAAACAAGAGCGTGTTTGTCAGTCACTGAAACCTGGATAATAAAGTCAGAAAGAAGACAATGTCTTCCTAAGAATATTTTGACTAACATAGAACAATTTTTTTTTTTTTGATACCCCCCCTACTGAATTTATAGCAGTTGTGAAAATCTAGCTGAAGTCCTCAGGGTTGTTTCTATATGGATTTTACTCCAAAGAACCCAAACCTTCTCCAGCTTTTGTGGTAGCTATGTTAAATCTGATCACCCATGGTCTTGGCAAACATATTTACTGTCATTGTCAATGATTAATCCATTAACTGATAAAGATTTCTTTCGTAACTTTCAGGTTTTTTTTCCCTTCATATTTGGCTTTATATATATTTTTATGGCTGTTAATGTGTGGGTAGGATTTCAGCTTTTATTTCCTTTTCTGTTTTCTCAGAGACAAGTAAACACAAGAAAATGTTGCAGCCCCAAATTTATTTGATTTCCTCCTCAATTAAACCATAACTATTACTTAATTGTAATATTTGTATCCACATTTATTTCTGTTCCAAAATTCACTAGAAAATTTACTAATTTACTTGCAAATTTTGGGTTTGGGTTCTCAAATACTTGGTGAAAGCCACTTCTGAATACTACAAACATTTCGAACATTCAGAATCAAAATGTAGCAGTTTGGTACATCCACTGAAAAAAACACAGAAATATTACGGCAAAACTCTACTGAAAAACTCAGGAAACTGAGTTCTAACACTACTGGTTTATGCTGCTAGTGAGTCACATAAAACATCCAGTGAGAAATCAAAACCAGTACCATGTTCCTTGTTTAAATCAGACACCTCTGTAAAATGCCTAGTGAATATTTGCAAGGAATTAGAGAACGATCCAAAAATAATAAATACTAATTGTATAAGCTTACAAATTATGAAATGGTAAATAATGTTGCCAAATGATTTTGTAACTATTTGTGAATAACTGATTGCTAGAAAAAAATAGGTCAGATGTATCCAATAAATTTTATCACTTGTGCTTTCATTGCTTGGAATTAGCTTTACATTATATATAACCATAGCTGAGTATAAAAACAAATCATAATTTGACAGAAAGTGAGTTCCAAAAGAGCAGTGCCATTTCTTTTCTACTCCAGAATTGCTGTCTATGATTTTGCAGTTATCATAGAATAAACTGTTCTTCCCCTTCTTTCTAACAATCTCTTCACAGGAATACTCTTTCCATGTCTCTTGGCTGAATTCAGAAAATGTCTGCAATAATCAGTGATTTTTCTCTGTGCTGTATTAAAACTCTTGGATTTGCAGCTAAATAGAGAGCATTTGATCCAATGCTTAGTTTTTATTTTATTTGTCTTTTAAATTACATAAGGTTTTCTTGAGGTGTTATAACAAGTAATTTCCCTTTTGGTGATTTTGTTGTGGTGGGTTGTTTTTTGTTTTGTTTTGGTTTGGTTGGTTTTTTTTTAATATAGATTTCTGACATTAATATTTTGATATTTCTTTAGATAGCATCCTTAAGGACCGTAACAACTATTTTAATTCACTCTCTGAAATCATCACTGTGGATGGTCTACAGGAAAATCAGTTAGATGCTTCCCCTATCTTTGTTCTGCTTATCTGGATCTGTTCCCAATGAAAACTCCATTTTTGGTGAGTCAAAGGAAGACTAATTAAAGAGGCAGTTTAAATAACAGGCTAATCTAGAGCAGTCTTCACTGCTCAGCAACAGAAATCTGCAAGATGAAGGACTTGCTTGTTCCATAACCAGTTTTAAGAGGTCAAGATGATGACATTTTGATGCACGTACACAGACACTCACACATTGTCACATACTTTCTATGGTTTATATGACACAACGCCTGCATCTCTAAGCCGCGTGGCAAAAACTTCATGCCACTGACTATGATCATGCCTCACTAGCAGACCTCCTGCAGGATTTTTTTGGCTTTGTGCTATGTTGTTGGTAGTGAAAATAGTTGAAGGTGGGGTCATTTAAAAAAAAAAAAATCACATATCAGGACTGACCCTCCATAACTGTCCATGCAACAGTTGCACATATAACATTAGGTGAGACCTAGCTGTCCAGCCTGAATGATAGTTCATGGCAATAGCTGCAAATCAGTGCTGGGAGGCTCAACCTTGCAGGCTATCTACCCTCCTGCAACATTTTCATCCTGGATCTGCTTTTGCCACTGGCAGTGTCCCCTCCTTTCTTTCCTTAGCCTGCTAATATTAAGGCTTATCTATCTGTTCTTATGATATTTCAATGTCCCTGAATGTTCCCACAGCTCTACATGAGCTCTTCCTTTTCAGGACACAGCTATCTCAAGAGCGCAGTTTCCAAAATAACATGACCGTCACTGAGTAGGCAGCTGCAAGAAAGTCTTATCTTCAATGAGGTGAACTTGATGACAACTGACAACTGGACTTCTGTGCATAAAGGACTTTCACAACTCTGTTGAGCACTGTTTTCATAGTCTTGCTGCCACATCCTGTAACTGCGCCTTGGCAGTCACTGTCTGTCAAAGAAATTGTGAGAGCTTGGTCCCCTGCATGCATTTAAATTCCACACAACTCCTACATCCCAGGATATTATGAGTTACGTTGCCATACCACAAGACTGAGAAATGCACTTATGTTTTTGCACTCAGGTTCAAACAGTCTATGATTTAAAAATGTTTACTATTACACAAGTACCATTCTAGGCATCTAAATATGTTCTCAATTGAGCTGACAAAATGTGCCAAACCCCACATATTTTAGAACATATAAACATCAATGATGTGAGGATTTTGACAGGCATGCTTTTAACAAAACATTGCACCATCATTCTTTCTAATCTCAGTTATGTGCCCTATGCTGCTCCACAGAGAAAGCAACAATAGGAGCAATGCAAACATTACAAAGATTTCAGTCTCTTTACTCTTTGCAAAATGTACAGTTATGGCAAAATCATACAATGTAGTTACTATTAACAGCAGCAGCTGTTCCCTTCATTAATCAGCATACAACTGGCATTGTTCTGCATGAACAGGACAAGATATGAGTGTGTTTGCCTCTTTTGCACGCAAATGCTATCTCATTACCCAAGGAGGCTACAAGGAAGTTCAAAAGACACATAGGTCCCGTACTAGTTGTTTCATGCTTTGAGAAATTCCACTGTTCTTCTATCAAATGAGATGAAATTGGTAAATTATAACTCATTCAGAAGAAGATAATTCTAAAAGTCTTATCTATTCTTCAGGACGTATTTTTTTTTGTGGCATTTATTTCCTAATATAAGGAATAGAGGGGGAGTTAATAAATGAGATGCTGCTATATTCCTCAATATTATTTCAATTTCCTGGTTCAGAAGGACAAAAATAGTTCAGAGAAGAGACTACAGCAAGGAGAGTGTTTGTAGCAGAAGCACTGTTTGGCATCTGTTTGGCAGCAGTGAATTTGATGTCAAGGCATATCCAACTTGTCCACTTATAAGTCCAGGATATGAAATATCTTTGTATCTTCATCCTTTACAACACCTTTTTTTTTTAGGTTATATTGTGATTTTGTCTGGATTCCAATATATAGATCCTTATAATTCACTTTTCTTCTGTGCTTGTGTTCAGACAGAAATATTTCAGCTGGAACACAGTAATTGTATGGTGACAATAACAATCTATTAAAATATGCTGAGAGCAGGCTTAAGGTGCAGAGACAGAACATGTTCTTCCAAGGGAACCGTGCAATTTGCATGCAGTGAAATCTGTTTCAAGCCAGCTCAGCCCAGAGGAACTACTCTAGAAAGCAGTGCTAGGTGACTGGCTCAGTAAACTTTTCTGATTATTTATTGTGGTAACTATTGCTTTCCAATACAGATGCTAAAGTCATCTACCTCTGGCTCTCTTTCATCTCCTTTGATTTTCCAACCATAAGAGAAGACTAATAGCCTCATTCACTATAAATAAAGCTACAGCTTTAGTTTCTGCTTTTCATTCTTCAGGCTATGCACTCCTGCTCTTTTAATGTGTGAATAAAATCATTTGGTCAATCATGGAAACAAGGTCATAGAATCATAGAATGGTTTGGGTTGGAAGATACCTTAAAGATCACCCAGTTCCAACCCCCATGCCATGGGCAGGGATGCCTCCCACTAGATCAGGCTGCCCAAAGCCCCATTCAACTTGGCCTTGAATGCCTCCAGGGATGGAGCACCTCAGATGGAGGAACAGGTCTCAAGTGAAATACAACTCTAATAAAAAGAATTGTTGGGCATCCCCCCTACATGAATCAGATCCTTAGTGAGACACTGGCACAAGTTGCCAAGGGAGGTTGTAGCTGCCCCATCTCTGGAGGTTTTTAAGGCCAGGTTAGACGGGGCCTTGGGCAGCCTGGGCTCCCACCAAACCAGCTTCTCTCCTCCTGAGCTGCATGCTGGGTGCCAAAGGTGATACAAGAAGTAGTTACTATTACAAGAAGTGGAGTATTTTTTATTTAAGCTAAGGTAAGGCTTCATGTAAGTAATCATATTTTTTTTGAAAGTTAGACAGAATGTCCCTCTGACAGCATGTTTTCTTTCACAAGTGTTTTTTTCATTCTTTGACGACAATAACGTCTTGTGTGCAGAGCGATCTGTGCTGAACAGATGTATCTTCTGTGATCATCTCTGTTTGTGGCTTCTCCCTATCTCAAAGGCATGATCGAGCAGAGCTGGAACCAGCTCCAGTTATCAAGAGTTCTGACTGTTGTGAAGTTCATAATAATATTAAAATTAGTCCTTGGAGAGTAATGGAGTATGCTTAAGATTTCTGGGAGAATTTATGCACATGCATGTGAGTGGAAAATGTATTCTGCCCCAGCTCTGGTCTCGCTGCACATGATGCCATGAAAAGCCAAACTCAATCAATGTCAATTTGATTACTAAGTAAGGTATTCTTTAATGTGATGATGGGTATGCAGGCGATTGTGCCACCTAATGTGCATGCAACTTCCAGTACCATTCACAGAGGCTATATACAGTCAAAGTACACATATTCATCACTTTTCTTGGAACAGGTGTGTCTATTATAGTCAATTCCTAGAATTTATTTAAATAAGTTTCCTTGCCTTGGCACATGTGCTCTGCCCTCTGGGGGTCTTCTTCAGGCATCTTTGGGTGAAGGCCATTGATTTTCCTCAGAGCTGAACTTCTCAAACACTTCTTCATGCGTATGCTTTTAGACTACTTGGGCACCTCTTCAAAGTTGTATTTGGTCCTGTCTGGTTCTTCTTTCTCTTATCATTGTGCTAGTCCCTGTTACCTGGCTTAACTAGATACAGACGCATAATTTCGCATTCTTTCTAACTGTAGTCCTGTTGGAATTCCTTATTTAAGCATAAATATCCTGGCACAGGCTAACTAAAAGTTACTATTCAAACTAATCCTATATTTTTATTCTAAAATTACAAAATCTGTACATAATATTCAAATGTAAAATAGATTAGCAACTGATAACAAATCTGGCCAAATGCAAGGTCGTACACCTGGGTCAGGGCAATCCACGGTTTCAATACAGGACAGGAGATGATGCAATAGCGAGCAGCCCTGCAGAGAAGGACTTGGGGGTGCTGATTGGTGAGAAGCTCAACGTGAGCCAGTAATGTATGCTTGCAGCCCAGAACACCAACCGTATCCTGGGCTGAATCAAAAGAAGTGTGGCCAGTAAATTGAGGAGGTGGTTCTGCCCCTCTATACCATTCTTGTGAGACCTCATCTGGAGTCCTGTGT
Organism: Clamator glandarius; assembly: GCA_033459285.1. Lineage (NCBI taxonomy): Eukaryota > Metazoa > Chordata > Aves > Cuculiformes > Cuculidae > Clamator > Clamator glandarius. The sequence continues at coordinate 1,100,387 of JAUNZM010000267.1, read as the reverse complement.
TCAGTTCTGGGCTCCCAACATAAAAAGGATATGGAGCTGTTGGAATGGGCCCAGAGGAGGGCTACAAGAATGATCAGAGGGCTGGAGCACCACCCATACAAGGACAGACTCAGAGTTGAGGTTGTTCAGCCTGGAGAAGAGAAGTCTCCAAGGAGACCTTATAGTGGCTTTCCTGTATCTGAAAGGACTACAAGAAAGCTGGAGAAGGACTGTTCACAAAGACTTGGAGAGATAGGACTAGGGGCAATGGGCATAAACTGCAGAGGGACAGATTTAGATAAGACCTAAGGAGGAATTTCTTCACTATGAGAGCGATGAGGCACTGACACAGGTTGCCCAGAGAAGCTGTGGCTGCCCCATCCCTGGAGGTGTTCAAGGCCAAGCTGGATGGGGCCTTGGGCAGCCTGGGCTGGTTGGATGTCTCTGCTCACGGCAGGGGGGTTGGAACTGGATGGGCTTTAAAATCCCTTCCGAACCAAACCATTCTATGATTTCTCCGTTCACACACAACTCATGGAGATTGGTCCCTCTTAGGAGAAACACTCATTCACTGGTAAAATATTAAAAAGGACAAAGTCTTCGAAGCGAAGAGAATAATATTTTTATTTTACAATTCAGCACTGAATTGGATGGTCTTCTAAAAAAGGCATAAGATCCTACAAAAAATAGCGAGTATATATACTAGTTTTAAACAAAGAATATAAATCTCTTCAAGGTTGCTCATTATTTTTTTTTTGGCTCATTCAACAATGTCTGGAGGCTCCCATCATGTTATTGTTGCTGACTGTATCTTGTTAGACAGCTAAGCATCATGTCTGGATATCGTCTACGTATTATTTCTTGATACATGACAGATTTATATGGCAAGATAATTAAACATGCACACCAGTTGCAGCAAAACTTATCAACAAATTCCCACAATTCACTCCCTCTTACTTATTACATTTTTTGCTGAAGCCCATAGCTTTGCTCTAATTTACATAATAATGATTGTAATTTCTCATCTTGTTCTTCTTTCTTTTGGTATTGTTTCTTCAACACCATAATTTTCTGGGCCATCTCACTCTGGCCTGGGGTTGTCATCCATGGATTTATTGGCATGCTGGTTAGCTGCATTCCTTCAACTACACTGGAAATCAGTCTTATAAAACACAGTATAAGGCATGGTAAAAAGAGTAACCCAGTGAATGAAAACCTACTTTTTGCCACCAAGCTACCCCCAAGAGATTATCCCTCCATCCAGAATCTAACACAGACTTCCATTTCTGCACTGGGACATGTGCAATTTTATATGTCCCAATGTCCTTCCCTGGTGAGACACATTCATTCTTATCCTTTAGGTCACCCTATTCCCAGCCTTATTCCTCCTTTTCCCAAGTTTCTTTCTACCCACAATTGTATTTTCCCCAAGTTACAAGTGGTTAAACTTCACGAGTCACAGCAATACCTATTTATGTGAGTGTGGTAATTAAGATTGGAAGCCCCTCTAATATGCAGACATTGGTAACACTTAGAACATTCATTTAGAGATCCTGGGGTACAACTGGAGGTGAACACAAGCCAAGTTCTGGTATAGCATATATCTCTGTCACTCAATGCCTATTGGATTGCACCCAACAGCAGAGTTTCAGATTCTTCTTGGTGGCCAATATAGAGGCTAACCCAGTCTTGCCTTTGGCTTAGTGACACCTGAAATCACCTTTTAGATTTTCACAGGGCCACCACTTCCAACACACTCCACAGTACCCCCAGGTGGTTAATTCAGTTTACCTAGTCCATTATTATATGTAACACAGGTAAATGTCCTTACAGATTTCACCAACCAATTTTGCATGTACAAAGGATTCACAGTCCACTCTCTGGAAGGCGGGGCCACTGATCCCTTCACTCTAGTGGCATGAGTCCACCCCGTCTCTTTCGTCCTTATGGCTGCTTCCATTGTCAGAAATATCAGGAAGGGTCCTTTCCACGTCTGGGCTAGAGTAACTAGGACCCAGTCTCCAGGACGTATTTGATGCAGACTGAAATCCAGGGGAGCTGTTTGGGGTAGTAAACCACGCTTTCTTAAATCTGCAAGAGATTGAGTTATTCCATGCAAATAGTCTCTAAGGTACATATAATTGATCTTAGGGATTGGTTCACCCTCTTATTTCTGCCTTTGTACCTTCAGGAGTTCTGTTTCTAAGAGTTAATGCTCACATGTCCAAGGCTGCACATATCAATTGCAGGACCTTAGAAGTAAAATGTGTTCCCTTATAAGAGTATATTCTTTCTACTACTCCATACAGGGGCATTTCGTATGGAGACACATCCAAGTCTTTCCTTGGGGCAGTTCTGATTCCTCTTAAAAACTGATCACACAGAGCTTGAGCTCTTCAATGAGTTTCTGAATGTAGCCTGGATAATATTTCTCTGGTAACTGCTTTGTTTAACATTTGTCTCCCATCTGGCAGGATACACTTACCTTCCTGGTAAGACTTCTCTTCTTCTGCAAATACTGGCAATTTGACTGACATTTCTTTACCAGGTATTAAAATTTGCATCCCAATAGCCCCTCCTTTGAGTGCTGCTTCTTTTGCCTGCTCATCAGCTAGCCTATTACCTCTATCTTCTAAAGTATTCCCCTTTTGATGTCCAGTTACATGTACTATTGCAATCTCTTCTGGCTTACTTAGGGCCTCAAGTACCTCCAATATAAACTGTTCATACATAGCTCATTTCTTCTGGAGGTAACCAATCTCCATTCTTTCCATATTTTCCCAAAGGTATGGACAACTCCGAAGGCATATCTGGAGTCCATATTGTTCCATTTTTTCCTCCTAATAATTCCAGGGCTTGTTTAAGGGCATATAGTTCACACATATGGGCTGATCAAATGTCACAGAGTCTCCCTTTTTCTATTACGCTATTCTGTATGCCATTTATTATTGCATCGTGATGACCCATCTATAAAGACTCTCTCTCCTTCAGGTAAAGGTTCCTCTCTCAAATCCTCTCATACTTTAGTCTGATCTCCATATAGGTACTGGGAGGGATTGAGACTTTTATCTGTAGTCAAAATCAAATCACCTGTCTCCACTAGGATGGCTTCATATTTCAAAATTCTAGAGTCAGTCAGCCACCTGCCAGACTTTTGGGTCAAAATCGTCCTGACTACATGAGGGGTAGACACAATTAGTGCCCCTTCAAAGGTCAGCTTTCTATTTTCTTCTACCAGCAAGGCTGTGGCCGCTATTGCCTGTACACAAGTTGGCCAGCCTCGTGAAACTGGATCTAGTAATTTGGACAGGTAGGCCACTGGTCATATTATCCCCCCATGTCTGGGCTAACACACCATAAGCAATCCCTTTCTTGATATTTACATATAAATAAAACAGCTTTTCCAAAGAGGGGAGGGACAGTACTGGTGCCTGCATTAACTTTTGTTTTAACTCTTCAAATTGCTGTTGCTCCTCCTGTGTCCACTCGTACCTTTCAGTTTCCTCCTGTACTATCTCATATAAAGACTTAACATGTTGACTAAAATTTTCAATCCATAGTCTGCAATACCCCAGCAAACCTAAAAGCTTTCTTGTCTCCGTTTTGCTTTTTGGAAGGGTAAGTGCTATAATGCCAGATATTCGTTCTGGATTTATTCTCCTCTTCCCTTCACTAATCAGATGCCCCAAGTATCTTACTTCCTTTTCCACAAACTGTAACTTAGTTTTTGTTACTCGAAGACCCTTTTTCCCTAGAAAGTTTAATAGCTGAATGGTGGCAGATCAAACTTCTATTTCGTTTTCCCCCGATACTAACAGATCATCTACATACTGGAGCAGTTTGATTCTGGGAGAAAGGGTAATTTCCTCAAGGACTTGTTCCAAGACCTGTCCGAAAACACTGAGGGATTCTGTGAATCCTTGGGGCAGAGTAGTCCAGTGAAACTGTTGCTTTCTCCCTGTTGTGGGATCCTCCCATTCAATAGCAAACAGATCTCGGCTTTCTAATGCCAAAGTGCAAGTCCAAAAAGCATCTTTAAGACCTACTACACTGAACCATTTATGGTCATAGGGAATTTTACTTAACAGTGTGTAAGGATTGGGCACAACCGGGTGACAAGCTTGCACTATCTTGTTTAATTCCCTTAAATCCTGTACTTATCTCCGATTTCCATCTTTCTTTCTGACTGGTAAAATAGGGGTATTATAACAGAACATACATTGCTCCAAGAGGCCATCTTTCAATAGCCCTTCAATTACAGGCAGAGTCCCTTTCTCTCTTCTAGTGATATGGGGTATTGCTTTACACACACAAGCTGACTTTCCCTCCTTAATTCCACCTTCAAAGGGGGTATATTTAACCCTCCCGTTTCCCTCTGCAACCCAAACTATCGGGTCTCTCTCTTCCTCATCTTGAATTGTTAATCTGAACAACTGAACTACCATTCTATTATCCTGTGGGACTACCCTGGCCTCCAGTGAAATTTGCAAGCTTCTCCCTAACAAATTCACTCCTGCCTCTGGTACCACTACTAAATCAGCCATAACTTCTCTGTAATTTCCTTGGACCGTTACTTGTTCTACAACGGGAACAGGGAATCCTTCCCCTTTTATTCTGACTATATTATTTGCAAGTCTTCCTGTTTTACATCCTTGTGGGATCTTTATAACACTTGTCCTTTCTGCTCCTGAGTTTACTAAAAATACGTATTCTTCTTTTTGGGGTCCTAACTTTAAATTTATCAAGGGCTCAATATGATGGTTAGACCCCAGAAAATAGAGCCCCTGACACCCTTAATTTTGAAAATTATCATCCCACACCATAATTTGGAATGCTTTGTTTTCTCTTTGTTGCGCTGGTCACTCCCTCTTGAAATGTCCTTCCCTCCCGCCATAATAACACTGTCTGGGGCCTACTGTCCAGCCGGGAGAGGCTTCTCTTCACCCTGGTGTGGTCCTGGCCCCCCCATACCTTGATTTATAATGGGGAACTTGACCTTGATCAGACAACCTTTCCTTCTTTTTCTCCACTTCAGGCTGTCTCTTTATTACCTCCTTAATAGTTGCTACCATCAACTTAGCTTTTGCCTTCTGCTTTTCATCATCCCTCCTGACATACATTTTCTGAGCCTCCCGTAATAATTCGTTCAAATGTCGATCATGCCAACCCTCCAGTTTTTCCAACTTCTTCTTTATATCTGGCCCAGCCTTTATAACAAAATTCACTTTTAACAATTCCTGCCCTGGATCACTCCCAGGGTCTATTCCTGCTGAGTATTGCTGCATATCTTTCTTTAGCCTCTCCAACCACTCTGTAGGTGGCTCCTCTTTTTGCTGTTTGCTTTCAAAAGTTTTTTTCAAAATTCTGTCCCTTGGGCACGGCTTCCCTTATTCCTCGGATAATCAACCTCCTATAATCAGACATATTATTTCTCCCCTCCTTATTATTTTGGTTCCATACAGGTCTAGTTACAGGAAATTTTTGCTCTCCAGAAACTCCCCCCCTTGAGCACCTAGGGGATTCTCCCACTCCCAGATCCTGATTCCAGCTGTCAATATCATTTGTCTCTCCTCTGATGTAAATAGGGCCCCAAGGATAAACTGCATTTCATCCCAAGTATAGAGATTAGGGCCTAAAAACTGATCAACATGTTCTGACAGTCCCAAAGGGTTTTCTAATAACCTCTCCATTTCCTTTTTAAATTGCCGGACCTCAGTACTGGTAAGGGGCACATTCACAAATACCACTCCTCCTGGGGCTTCTAATATAGGCACTTCCCTTAAGGGAAACATTCCTCCTTTAGATGTCACCTTCAAGGAAGGCAAAGGGAAATGCTGAACATTGCTTTTAATCTGATCCAATTCAGTAGCCCGAGACCTTCACACTTCCCTTGTCAAGGGGGCAGACGGTTCTGCAGGATCATCCTCTGTAAGGGTCCAGAATCTAAGAACGACACGGGCACAGCAAGCGGGTACAAAAACAAAGTACAAAATTTATTTTCTTGCGCAAGAGGTTAAAAAAACAGACTGGCTGGCCAGGGCCGCCCTACACAGGAGAGTGACCCCAGTTGCATCTGTGGGGTTACATTTATAGTAAAAAGAGGTACATATAAAATTATTAGTTGCAAGCTCATTGGTTACTCTAGGGGTATATTCAGTGTACCTACAGTTCGTGTTACATTCTGACAGGTTCCGTGCCGCATATGCAGCAATCTCTTACCTGTACATTGTTTTCGCTCCAGGATGTGATTTCTCATCCCAGGAGCTGTCTGGCACGAACAGTTTCTAGTCCCCCCACTTCTCTTTATCTACCCTCTGCTTGTTATTTTTGTAACTAGCTCTGCCCAACTCCCAGGAGTTGCACCCTGTCATGGTGGGCCTCACGTTCTCCCCTTTTTTTTGCATAATGGCCCTCACATTCCCCCCTCTTCTTTGAGACTGAGTTAATTCTTTGACTCCTCGTCTTCGGTATAGAGGGGGCTGTGTTTTGTCCATAACACTAACATTCTCACTGCTCCGATTCAATCCTGCACGAATCTCATGAGGGCGTTTATCAGGCATGGTCACATTAACAATAATAATAGAAGCAATACGAGGGGTCCTGTTATGAGTCACATTAGCCAGGGGGACCAACTCGTATCAAGTTCTGGATTCTTGTCTTTCTTTTTCTCTACGTAACAGGCTCTCTTTAATTTTTTTCCTGACTCTACCGCGTGTCTGATCTGATTTCTTTTCCTTGTCTAATAACCTTCTCCTGTTCACTGACAACACCAAAATGCACATTGAAACACTATACGGGTTAACAAAATTGATAGTCCCAATGCTATAATACTGAGAAAAGATTGTTTCAACCATGGCAAGTTTAGGAGCTAGAAATTTAACTAAGAAATATCTATACCCTCCCACTCTTGTATGAAGTTAAAAGGCCATACTATTGTATATTATACAAGCAAGTTTTCCCCAAATGTTTATAGAGGTATCCAACCCATGGGAAAATAAGGCTTCTCTTAACGGACATATTAACAATAATATTAACATTTTTTTTCATCTTTAGACTTCACTTTAGTCAGCCTTAATTTTTAAAGGTGTCAAGCATTCTGTTGCCCACTGACTGGCAGGTGATTTTCTTCACTTGATCCAAGTTCTTTCATCTTGATTGCTGCGTAGGCTGTTAACATTACTTTGTATGGTCCATTCCACTCTTCTCCCAGTGGTTTTAACAGAAAAACTCATCCCCAGGTGTAAAAGGATGTATAGGTTGATCTTAAACCTCTAGGCCATGCAGCTTGTTCTTTTTTTTTGTTTGTTTGTTTGCTGTTTGGTTGGTTGGGTTTTTTTGTTTGTTTCTCAAGCAAGTTCAGCTGGCTTTGTTAGCTGATTAGACAAAATCTCACCTAATTCTGTGAGATCTTCTCCTGTATACTGCAATTGGTATACAGGGCTAATACTTTACTTTCATTTTTTCAAAACCTAAGCAAAGCCAAAGGAAGTGCTTGACGCCAATATAGATTGGTTTCTGCTGATTGCTATTTTATCAGCAACAACCCGATGATTCATTTTCTCCACCTGGCCTCTAGCCTGTGGTCAGTATGGAGAATGTAACTGCCAATCAATTCTTAAAATTTCACTAATCCTTTTACCACTTTTGCACAAATCTGTACCTCTACCTGACAATATTACTGCATGCACTCTAAACGAGGTACAATTTCATTCGACAATACTCTCATGACTTCTGCTTTATTTGTCCTGCAAGGAAAAGCTTCTGGCCAACCTGAGAAATGATCTGTTAATGCTAATGAATACCAGTGCGCCCCCCCTTTTTACTGGGAGTTCAGAGAGATCTATTTGCATTCCTATTATTTACACCCCAAAGGGTTTGTTTTGGTTTGGTTTTCTTTGGTTCGTTTTTTTTTGTTTGTTTAACTTGTAACTCTTCTAAGACCAATTTCCATAGCACTCCTGTTGGCATTATTATTTGTCCATCTGGAACACAAAATCACCCATTATCTACTTCTCTTTCTGCCATATTGATAATCAATTTTCTATCTTCCCTTGAATATTTATCCAATTTTAAATCAGAATCAGGTATTTGAAGTTTACTGTCTGGAATCAAAGCAGATATTACTTCCGCATTTTTCTGTGGCCATCCTGGCCTCAAAATCTTCTGCCAATTTGTTACCAATTTTCCGGCCAGTCACCTCTCTGGTGACCTTTGCAGTGTGTGATAGCCCCTTCTTCTGGAAGATTTACAGCTTCCAGCAGCTCTAGGATTTCTGCTGCATGTTTAACGTGTTTTCCTTGGGCAGTAAGGAGTCCTTGCTCTTTCCATATAGCACTATGAGCATGCACCACTCCAAAGACATATTTTGAATCTGTCCATATATTTATCTTCCTTCTTTTTGCTAATTCCAGTGCTTGAGTTAAGGTGATTATTTCAGCTTTCTGGGCTGATGTTACTGGCATATGGTCTGGCCTCAATCACTTCTCTGGTGGTAGCCACTGCATATCCAGCCTTGCGATGTCCTTGCTTCACAAAGCTGCCTCCCATCAGTGTACCAGAAATCTTCCGCATCCATGAGAGGTTTTTCTTTTAGATCCAGGCGGCTGGATAATACTGTCTGCATCGTCTTCAGGCAGTCATGTATCACTGGTTCTGAAGCAGCTCCACTAAGGAAAGATGCTGGATTTACAGTGTTAGTGGTGATTATATTCACATCATCTTTCTCTACCAATATGGCTTGATACTTCAAAAATCTAGAGGGGGAAAGCCAGTGACCTTTCCACCCCAACACCACTGAGACTGTGTGTGACACAATGACAGTCATTTTTGGCCCATAGTGAATTTTCAGGCTTCTTGTATATTCAGAACTACTGTATATTCAGAACTACAGCTGCAACTGCCCATAGGCATCCAGGCCATCCCTTGCTTACATCATCCAATTGTTTGGAGAAGTGGGCTACAGCCTTTTTTACAGGGGCCTAGCTGCTGTGTCAGCACCCCCAGGGCCATCCCCTGTCTTTTGTGAGCTTTAATTGTTCAAATGCCCTTCTGACCTCCCAGTCCAACTAATTTTGATGATTCCATTGGATATTCTTCCAATGGTTCATACAATGGTCTCACTAAGAGTCCATAGTTACATATCCATAAACACCAACCTGTCGTTTCCAGAAAGGTTCTGAGTTCCTTTACCATTCCTGGCATGAGTGTGCAGCAAATAGCTTCCGTTTGGGCTGTCTGTGTCCTCTGGAGATCTCAAATCCAAGGTAAGTGAGTTGTTGCTGCACAGGCTGGGCCTTAGGCTGAAAGACCTGATACCTGCTCAGTCCAAAAGTTCAATAGACTTACAGTCTGTTGCTCGCAGCCCTCCTCTGTTTGTGTAACTCTCAGGAGGTCACATAGCATAGCAGGGTTCCAGTCTCACGTTTCCAGGTCTCGAGCCAGCTGGTTCTTAAAACTAGTTCAGCTGTTCTTAATACTTCGAGGCAATACTGTTCAGGTTAGTTGTGTTTTACTACCATTTTCAGGGTTTTCTCATTCAAAGTCAAGTCATCTTTTTGCTTTCTTCAGCCAATATCAAACAGAAGAAGGCATCCTTCAAATCCAGTATGGTAAACCCCAATTGATCTTTTAATTGGTTGGCAAGGTACAGGGATTTGCCACCACTGGATGTACTTCCTCTTACAATTTTATTTATGGCCCTTAAATCTTGCACTAACCTATAGCTTTTATCTAGTTTCTTTACAGGAGATATTGGAGCATTATATTTTGCTTTACATTCTTTTAATAACCCATATTATAAAAAAAAAATAAATTGTAAATAATCATTTTTATCCCCTTGCAATCTTCTAATCGCAGAGGGTGTTACCTGACACAGGCCAAATTTACCTTCGCATGCTTCACATTTCTAGCCTTCCAGATATCTCAGAAGCCAACATGCCTGGATAAACCTGTTCTAAAATCTCTGCTGTTACCGGTGGTTTTTTTCCACCTGTTTTAAAGACAAACTCAATACTTTGATTAGTTGATGATCTCTCACTTTAAATTTTGTACCTCCTGCTCCAAATATTATTTCTGTCTCTAACTGCTTTAGTAAATCTCCTCTCATCAATGGTCTCGGGGCTCCTAGCAAACAAATTCATGTGTACCCATTTGTTTTCCAATTCATATTTAGCAGACTGCACAAAGAATGCTTTTTTGGTTTGGCCAGTAGCTCTTATTACAATCACAATATTTTATTTTGATCTGCAGGAATCAGTTGCTGGTTTACACAGAGGCTTCTATATCTATCAAGAACATAACCTTTTCACTCATATTCTCCAGCTTTATTTTAACCAGTGGACCCTCTAAGGTAATTTCCCCAGTCATTCAAGCTCAGCTACAACATCTGATCTGATTCCTCTACAGTATGCACATCGATTATTTCTTAATTCCAGACCCCATTCTCATGCCACGTTCTCTTGCTGCTCCAGGTGATTTTACAAACTGGAAAACATATCTGCACACATTACTTCTCCCAATTCTCCTCACACCTCAAGAACAACGTTAATTACAACAAGGTGTTATGGCCACTTTTCCCCATAATTGAGCTTATACACCAGCCACCAATGATTATCAAAAAGCTTTTATCAGGGTTTATCTGTTTGTCCACCACTTGGTGGACCACTGATCCCCTTATGATCTAAGACCTTAATGATCCCAAATATACCCCAGCTGGCTCTTCTATAAAGAGCAGTCACTCTGCCAGCCTCCCATATTATGGGTTCTGCGTTCTGGCTCCCCAGCCACAAATCACTTGCACTGCATAGGTGGATCTTTCCTTGTTGTCCTGGACCTTACATGCAGGACAACTCAGATCCCAACCATTTGTTACACCCAATTTCTTGTTACACCACATGCATTATGCCAGGGTGCAATAAACACCCGTCAGTCTAGTCCTTGTGGGAGACTTCAATTTCCCAGATATAGGCTGGGAGTATAATACAGCAGAAAGGAAGCAGTCCCGGAGGTTCCTGGAGTGTGTGGAAGACAATTTCCTCACACAGCTGGTGAGCGAACCGACAAGGGACGGTGCCCTCCTGGACCTGCTGTTTGTGAACAGAGAAGGACTGGTGGGGGATGTGTAGGTTGGAGGACGCTTGGGGCAAAGCGATCATGAGATGATAGAGTTCTCAGTGCGGGGTAAAATGAAGAAGGAGGTTAGCAGAACAGTCGCCCTCAACTTTCAGAGAGCAGACTTTGGGCTGTTCAGAAGGCTGGTCGGAAAAGTCCCATGGGAGGCGCTCCTTGAAGGCAAAGGTGTCCATGAGGGCTGGGCGCTCTTCAAGAAGGAACTCCTAGCAGCTCAGGAGAAAGCCGTCCCCAAGTTCTGGAAAAGTAGCCGGCGGGGTAAGAAACCAGCGTGGTTGAGTAGGGAGGTCCTAAGAGACATCAATAGGAAGAGGAGGGTCTACGACCTCTGGAGGAAGGGGCAGGCATCCTGGGTGGACTATAGGGAGGAAGTGAGAACGTGCAGGGAAAAAGTCAGGAGGGCTAAGGCCCAACTAGAAATGCGATTGGCCAAGACTGTGAAAGACAACAAAAAGTCTTTCTACAAATACGTCAACAGCAAAAGGAGAGCTAGGGAGAATCTCCAGTCCCTAGTAGATGCAGAGGGAACAACAGTAACAGGGGACGAAGACAAGGCTGAAGTGCTCAATGCCTAATTTGCCTCAGTTTTTAACAGTAAGGAAAATTGTTCCCTCTGTGCACAACCCCAAGGGCTGGATGAGAACTATGGGATTCCCAAGGTCCAAGAGGAGGTGGTTAGAGACTTGCTTGCCCAGCTAGATGCCCACAAGTCTATGGGGCCAGATGGAGTCCACCCAAGAGTTTTGAGGGAACTGGCAGATGTGCTGGCCAAACCCCTTTCCATCATCTTCTAACAGTCCTGGATGACTGGGGAGGTTCCGCTGGACTGGAGGCTGGCTGATGTCGTGCCCATCTATAAGAAGGGGCGCAGGGAGGATCTGGGGAACTACAGGCCTGTCAGCCTGACCTCGGTACCGGGGAAAGTCATGGAGCAGGTGATCTTAAGTGCGATCATGAAGCACTTGCAAGAGAACCGGGTGATCAGGCCCAGTCAACATGGGTTCATGAAAGGCAGGTCTTGCCAGAGTAACCTGATCACCTTCTATGACCGAGTGACTAAACTCTTGGACGAGGGAAAGGCTGTGGATGTGGTCTTCCTGGACTTCAGTAAAGCCTTTGATACAGTTTCTCACAGCATTCTGCTTCGGAAACTGTCAGCCTCTGGCCTGGACGGGCGCACACTATCCTGGGTGAAAAACTGGTTGAATGACCAGGCCCAGAGGGTGGTGGTAAATGGAGTTAAATCCAGCTGGAGGCCAGTGACAAGTGGGGTTCCCCAGGGCTCAGTGCTGGGTCCAGTCCTGTTTAATGTCTTTATCAACGACCTGGATGAAGGCATTGAATCCTCCCTTAGCAAGTTTGCAGATGACACCAAGCTGGGTGGAAGTGTGGATCTGCTGGAGGGTCGGGAGGCTCTGCAAAGGAATCTGAACAGGCTGGACCGCTGGGCTGAGACCAACGGCATGAGGTTTAACAAGGCCAAATGCCGGGTCCTGCACTTGGGGCACAACAACCCTAAGCAGAGGTACAAACTAGGAGAGACCTGGCTGGAAAGCTGCCAGGAGGAGAAGGACCTGGGGGTGCTGGTTGACAGCTAACTGAACATGAGCCAGCAGTGTGCCCAGGTGGCCAAAAAGGCCAATGGCATCTTGGCTTGTATCAGGAACGGCGTGACCAGCAGGTCCAGGGAGGTTATTCTCCCTCTGTACTCGGCACTGGTGAGACCGCACCTCGAGTACTGTGTTCAGTTCTGGGCCCCTCACCACAAGAGGGATGTTGAGGCTCTGGAGTGAGTTCAGAGAAGAGCAACAAAGCTGGTGAAGGGGCTGGAGAACAAATCTTATGAGGAGCGAATGAGAGAGCTGGGGTTGTTCAGCCTGGAGAAGAGGAGGCTGAGGGGAGACCTTATTACTCTCTACAACTACCTGAAGGGAGGTTGTGGAGAGGAGGGAGGTGGCCTCTTCTCCCAAGTGACAGGGGACAGGTCGAGAGGGAATGGCCTCAAGCTCCGCCAGGGGAGATTTAGGCTTAAGATTAGGAAAAAGTTCTTCACGGAGAGGGTGGTTAGGCATTGGAACGGTCTGCCAAGGGAGGTGGTTGAGTCACCGTCCCTGGAGGTGTTTAAGGTTAGGGTAGACGAGGTGCTTAGGAGCATGTTTTAGGGATTGGTGGGAATGGTTGGACTCGACGATCCAATGGGTCTCTTCCAACCTGGTCATTCTGTGATTCTGTGATTCTGTAATCCATATACAATCTGGACAAGATTCATCATTATTTCTACAACAAAACAAATACAATTTTGCACAAATATCTCATTTCACTGAAAGAAGGAATAAATCATGTTAAGGAAATGAATTAGATAGTTTAGCTTGTTTACTAATTGAAAACAAGGACAGTTCCACAGCAGGGACAAAGGACAGGCTTGAAGACACAAGAAGCGGGGGTGGGGGTGGGGAGGATAAGATAAAGGCCATCAGAGGCAAACAGAAGACACAAAGAAACTGTGATATGGGTATACTAATAAGTTCCAGAAAACAACGGACATTAACCATTTAACCAGTATTTCCTGGAACCCACACAAACAAGTATGTTTAACCCATATAGAAGTCATGCAGCCAGTGGGGGCTCATTAGTGGGACACATTAGGTGGACTTCACCCATGTGTGTTTCGGCATTGTTTATGAAAACCATTCCTGCTTAATAATTGAATTGGTATTGGTAACTGAGATTGGCTTTTCATACTATCACCACAAAAATAACACACACGCAAAACAACATTAACTTATTCACTTCAAAACATACAGAGACCACACATTCACTTCAAAACAATATATAGTGCCATAGGTCCAATTTCTGTGATTAATGTCACTCTACAACCAGGTCCTTCTGAAAAAAAAATGCTCCTGTTACAGCTGAGAGCTCCGAAAAATACAAAATACTCCTTACAACCAAGGCCTCCGCAACTTCCATGTATGCCTATAAGACATACGCTCTACTCATCGTTATGCAGTAACGACTTATGAGGAGCCAACCAAATGGATCGATTCCCAAACTCAAGGGAAAAAAAATTAAAGTGTATCTTTTTATCTGACGGTCCTTGTCTGTCCCCGCAGAGATCCAGTTAAGAAGAGGAGTCTCTCTGGAGAAATCCCCGGGGGTACCCAATGAGTCCTGCAGCCAGGCAGAGAGGGTCCTGTCTGGGTCACCAAATCTGAAACAAAGAACTCACGCTTACCAGTTTAATTTAACCATTAAGGCAGGTATACTTTATTCAGAGCTGGAGAAGACTCAGGATTTGTCCTCAGAGTGCCTCTGCCAATCAGTGATTTCAGAACTTTATATAAAAAAAATTATTTCCATATCCATATTTTCCCTGAAGTAACAATCAGACTTCTTTCCTGGAACTGCATATCCAGAGGGAGATGAGACCAAATCCACCCAGAGTCATTAAGGTGTGGACATATGCAAGTGGTCAATCTCTATTTGACAAGACCATAAGGGTCGTTATCAGTATTTCAGTTGTTAATCTTGCTTCCAATACAGTGCAGTTGACAGTCACCATTTCATATTTCTACAATATTTAATAAGAATCTTCTTATTCTCTGTGCCCTCAGTTCCAGCAATATCCCTTCAGTGTGTCAGTATGCAACCAAGGGGGCTCTTCCTTAAAATTTTTTTATTCTGAGTATTACTCATTTCTGACTCCTTAAGTTGTTTCTTACTCTTTATTGCTCTCTTTCTTAGCTTCTACTCAAATCTCCTCTAACATTGTTTTAAGATTTGCTCCCAAACGTCACCAAGTATAACTTTCCACAGGTAAACTTTACTATTTCACATTTTCAAATTGTCCTTTTTACTGCACCAATGCCAATACTGTCTCTTTAACCCTTTTTTCTCCACACATCAACTACAAAACTGTAACTCCTCTTCTCTCTATCCCAGTCCCCGATCCTTATCTCAGGCAAACACTTGCTGAAAGCTTTTAACATTTAACTCCTGCAGACCAAAAGAGGAAAATTTCACAATCAAGGAGGAGAATCCAGGGAAAGGGCTATCAACAGCCACAGGCTTAGGCTTTTTCCCATTTTTTGGGGGGGAGGAGGGTAAGTCAGTTTCATCCTCCAGTGGAGACAAAACGGACTTTAATTCTGCTTTTGTTTTTTCTCGTTTCTCCCTTTTCGGCGGAGCTTGCCTCAAGGGGAGGGAGACAGCTCGGTCAGCAGGTGGTAAATGGTGTTCTAACTGCGAGGGTGGCACTTCCACCAAGTACCTCCACACTACAATATAGCCAATCTGGTCCGGATGGTCATTAGATACTCTCTCTTGGGTCAGATAAATTTGGGCGAAGGCGAACGTTCCTTCAGGTGGCCAGCCTGTCTGGAACGTCGGCCACTCGAATTGACAAAAATATTTTCAATTTTTCCACGTGAACCGTGTCTCCTGATGATGCAGCCCTTGCATGATAATCTTTAAAATGCTGTATCACTAGTTCGAGCAGCGTAGCTGTCTCTTTGCTTTTGCCTTGACCCATTTCAAAAACTATGAAACAACATAACCTGATCAAACAACCAATAAGCAAACTATATCTGATAATCTGACGATCCCAACGTGTCAATGACTGGAAACAAAGATGCAAGTTCACGACTGAAAGTGACCAAGACAGATTCAGATGGGGAGGGGATCTGGGAAAACCCCTACCCTCTCCCTCTAGGGAGTGGTGGGGTGTCCCCGCACCCACTCCGGCTCCGGGAAGCAATACTGCATCCAGTTTCTCCCCCTTGAGCCTACAGGCAGAGCCCCAACAGACAACAGGTAACAGAACTTACCACCTCCAGAGGTTTATTCACAGAGTGCTATTTCGCCGTTAGATCCTGGACGAACCCCCAACATGTAAAGGTCCAGAATCTAAGAACGACACGGGCACAGCAAGCGGGTACAAAAACAAAGTACAAAATTTATTTTCTTGCACAAGAGGTTAAAAAACCAGACTGGCTGGCTAGGTCCACCCTACACAGGAGAGCGACCCCAGTTGCATCTGTGGGGTTACATTTATAGTAAAAGCAGGTACATACAAAATTATTATAGAATCATAGAATCACCAAGTTGGAAAAGACCCACTGGATTATCAAGTCCAATCATTCCTATCAATCACTAAACTGTGTCCCTCGGCACCTCATCCACCCATCCCTTAAACACCTCCAGGGAAGGTGACAAGTTGCAAGCTCATTGGTTACTCTAGGGGTATATTCAGTGTACCTACAGTTCGTGTTACATTCTGATAGGTTCCATGCTGCATATGCAGCAATCTCTTACCTGTACATTGCTTTTGTTCCAGGATGTGATTTCTCATCCCAGGAGGCGTCTGGCACGAACAGTTTCTAGTCCTCCCACTTCTCTTTATCTACCATTGTTTGTTATTTTTTTTAACTAGCTCTGCCCAATCTCCCTACATCCTGTCATGATGAGCCTCATGTTCTCCCCTTTTCTTGTCCCTCACACTCTCTTCTTTAGTTCCCCCCATTTCATTTTGATTATTGCATACTTCCCTACGATTGTATGGGGGTGGTAAATGGTCTAGGGGTTCCCATTTATTCTCTTTGTCCTCTCTGAGGTCCCTTGTAACATATATAGCATGGGACCCCTTCACATGTGTACTATAAGCACTCTCCTCTTGACTTACAGGTTCTTTGTTATTTAAGTGCAGATTCAAAGCCAGACAAATCCAATCATCTGTCGACCCAGACTTCAGCCAGTAAAGTGGGTCATGCCTAATGGGTTCCTTTACCCACTCAAACCTACAATATTGTCTTTTAATCTCAAAGTACATTGTCTCTGGCACACTCCTTTCATTAGTATCTGTTAAAATCCCATTCTCTATTGTCTGTGCCTGAGCCTAGCAGTTGCTGATCTGATAAGAGAAACTGTAGTGCAGAGTGTTACTAAATCACTTTGCCATAAAAGGGGGGAGAAAGAAGGAAAAAAAAAAAAGAATCGAAACCCATTTTTGTAAGATCACATATATACTTTCAAACAACATTTTCTCCAGGTTAGGGTCGACCAAAAAGTCCACCCCCTCAAACACATGTAAACTGTTCAACAATGAACAATCTTCCTTAAATCTCGGTGTTCTAAGAAGGTGATCAGAGTTTTAAACGTTTACCAATCAGAGGCATGTACTTTTGTTGCTTAAACCCTTTACACACAACCAGTGACCACTGCTACTTAAACCTTTTCTCTCTCCTTCTCTTCATGTATCTTTTCCACCACCGATCACACTTTCTATTACACATATATACACACACACACACACAAAGCCTGTGCGTATTTTCCCTGAGTTATACACACAACAATAAAATGGCCCGCAGAAATAATCGTACAATAAATTTTGGATAAATCGATAGCTGGCACTCTATTAAAATTTTTAAGGATCATTCCCCTCATCTTGACATAATTTACCAGTTTCTGTTCTTGACATGCTCTCTATGTAACAGGTGTTAGGTTAACAACAAAGTCATATAAATTCTAAGACAAAACTTACAACCACTTCATTCATCTTCTCCCATCAACTTTGGTTCAAAACTACAATTGCTTCATAGCAGTGCTATGGGAACAGGATCCCTTGCCCCGGACGAGCCCCTAAATTGTGAGAAACACTCATTCACTGGTAACATATTAAAAAGGACAAAGTCTTCGAAGCAAAGAGAATAATATTTTTATTTTACAATTCATCACTGAACTGGATTCTCTTTTAAAAAGGGCCTAAGATCCTACAAAAAATAGTGAGTATATATACTAGTTTTAAACAAAGAATATGAATCTCTTCAAGGTTCCTCATTATATTTTTTTTGGCGTATTCAACAATGTCTGGAGGCTCCCATCATGTTATTGTTGCTGACTGTATCTTGTTAGACAGCTAAGCATCATGTCTGGATATCGTCTACGTATTATTTCTTGATACGTGACAGATTTATATGTCAAGATAATTAAACATGCACACCAGCTGCAGCAAAACTTATCAACCAATTCCCACACTCGTGTCTGCCACGTCTGATAAAGAGCACTTGCTTTCCACAACCCCCAAACGACTCCCGAGACAGTTTATTTGCCGGTGTTCTCAGTATCAAAGGGACCAACTCCGTGGAAACACTAACACGCGGCTCCGGCGCCAGCCCGCCCCGTGCGAGGCGGGTCACGTGACCAACCCCCGCCCTCCGCGCGCATGCGCAGAGCACCCAACCTCCCTCGACCCAAGCCCCGCCCCCCTCGCATGCGCAGAACACTCCCGCCCCCTCGCCCTCCCCCGCCTTCCCCACCCTGCCACCTGCCCCTCCCCCTCCCTGGCTCCCGCACCGCCAGCCCGCCCCACTCCCGCGCATGCGCAGCGCGACCCTCCGCCCTGACACGGGTGGCCTCCCGACGCCTCGGACGTCACTTCCGGCACCACCCCCGCCCCCGCCCCCCGCCGCGGCGCCGCCGTCGCGTTCGTCGCCCGCGGCGGTCAGACGCCGTAGCGGGGGGGGAGAAGGAGGAGGAGCCGGAGGAGGGAGATGGCGGCAGGGGACCCGGCAGCGACGACGACGACAGCGACACGGAGAGCGGGCGTGCGAGGCACCCGCGGGACGGAGGAGCCGCCGCTGCAGCCGCCGCAGCCCCCGCGGGCGCGCTCGGAGCAGTGACCGAAGTCCCCGCCGCCCCAGGCCCTGCCCCCGCTCCGTCGCTCTGCTGAGATTATGCGTGGTCGCCCCCGGGCCGGTGGTCAGAGCCTGTCGCCCGGAGGCCGCTGAGCGGGCAGCGAGCCCTCCTGCGTCTCTCCTTCGGCCGATGCCCCCCCGCCTAGCCTAGACCGCCTCGGGAGATCCACAGCCATGTATTTCCTCAGCGGCTGGCCCAAGAGGCTGCTGTGTCCTCTGGAGTCCCTGGAGGAACCTCTTCACATCCAGACGGATCCCCAGAGAGCTTTCTTCGCAGTATTATCCCCGTCTCAGCTAAGCATTTGGTACTGCAGAGTGAGTATCTTGCCATTCCGACCCTGCTTTCCAGCCGAAGTAAAATGTGGGTGTTTTATTCTGAAAAGGTTGTGAAATTTGGCATTAAAGTTTATCTGATACGTCATTGTGTATCAGAGTGGTTAAGCCACGGTGTTTACTGATAGTATTGTTGTACAAAGAAAACCATACAACCATAGAATCAGAATAGTTGGGTTGGAAGGGATCTTATAGATCATCCAGTTCCAAGGCCTCTGCCATAAGCAGAGACATGGCCCACTAGACCAGGCTGCCCAAGGCCCCATCCAACCCAGCCTTGAACATCTCCAGGAATGGGGCAGTCACAGCTTCTCTGGGCAACCTGTTCCAAGGCCTCACCACTCTCATGGTGAAGAAATTCTTCCTTGTGTCTAGTCTAAATCTGCCCCTCCTTGGTTTATACCCATTGCCCCTAGTCCTATCATCACAAGCCTTTGCAAATAGTCCCTCCCCAGCTTTCTTGTAGCCCCTTCAGTTATTGGAAGATTGCCATAAGGTCTCCTTGGAGCCTTTTCTTCTCCAGACTGAGTAACCCCATCTTTCTCAGCCTGCCCACATATGGGAGGTGCTCCAGCCCTCTGATTATCCTTGTAGCTCTCCTCTGGACCCGTTCCAACAGCTCCCTATCCTTTTTGTCTTGGGGATTCCAGAACTGAACACGCTACTCCAGATGTAAGACCAGTCTGGTTATCGTTAACACCTGTTATTCCTGAAAATGAGACTTATGACCAACATTTTTTGCTTAAATAGCACATGAGCTTAATATGCAGAGTGCCTGTAGCAGTACATTTTTAACAAATGTGCATCGTGTCATCTGTCTTCATATGTTCTGTTTTACATAGAAGACTATGTGAACGTGAGAGATATGAAACACATTTGTTATAAAAAACAGAACAGACTTACAGCAATTTTTGTAATGATATAACACAGAAGTTCACAAACTTCCTTTTATGAAAAGTTTAGAAGTTTTTTGGCCCTAAAAATAATTGTCATGGCTTTTGCACGGGAGTTGCTGCTCTAGCAGTGTCGAGTTTGAGACTGTGAATAATTGATAGTAAATGCCTCGCTTTTAATTGACTTCAAATTAGCGTGGTAACAAAAAAGCTGTTTATCAGTTTGATTTGATGAAGCCAATGAAAGAGCTGCAATACTAACTTTAAATTTTGATGCTGGATCCTTTTAAATACTGTCTAGATTAGGCCCTAAATCTGTCTATAAATATCTCCAACTCCCGATAATACATAGGGTTCATCTCAGATTACAGCAGAAAACTACCAATCCAGTTTTAGAAAGCTAAAAGGTGTAACATGACAGTCTTAAAATCTTATTTTAAGTAATACTTAGACTTCATTACTTTACCTTGTATTGTGCTCTGCAGGGCTGTTCGTTAGTTCCTGGGCAGTGTGGTGATGCTGGTTTTTTAACCTATACAAGTATCCAAATAGGACACATCATCCCAGTCACTATGCTGTGTGAAAATCATAACTTGGCTTCTGTTTTCTTATGTTTGTGGTACATAGTGTAGATAAAAGTATACACTCTTCTAGTGTTTTACAGATTTTTAAAGATTTAGTTGTAGTGTGTCTGCAGAGCACAGCTGGTCGTCTTTTCCAGGAAAATACATAAAAAACCAACAACATTGTAGAGTTATTCTCAAGACGGATTCTGTTGAGAAGAATGTAGTTTACTTTTACTGTTCCTGAGGACGACGTGCATTAACTTACATGCTTGGACTTGTTTTGAGATGTTGAATGTTGTATAACTTGCTACAGACAGAGCACAAAAGGAATTCAGTTGATGTAGAAAAGTTGAGCAAGCTTACAGGTCATTAACGTTTTTTTAGATACATGTTAATTCAGTAGGCAATGAGTGCTTTTGAAAAAGGTGCTGACTTCCCTAGGCTTATTGCTGACTGATCTTAGACTAAAAAGTAGATTACAATCTCACCACCTCTGTAGACATTGACCCATTAGCAAAGTCCTGTGCAACGAAGGTTTCAGTTAAGGACATTTTTAAAGCCAATCTGTTGCATTATTTTTATGCATTTAGTGGGAGTGGCGTGGGAGTTTTTTGTTTTGTTGGTTTTTTTTTGTTTCAGTTTTTGTTTGTTTTGGAAAGGTCCAACATATGATTTTAAGCTTCACCTTCAAAAACAAACTAAAGTTATTGCATTCTAGAATATGTTTTCATTTGTCTGAAGTACCTTCTTTGGAAGAAGGCTGAGTTCTGGTCAGGTGGAACTAATTCAATTTCTTGAAGTAGAGAAACCTTCAGGCAAATGTTCTTGTGAAGATTTACTAGTATCTCATATATGAAAGGATTCATGTAAGAATGGGGTGATAGTGCTGGTGAAATGTTGTTTTGAATTTTTCAAGAACAAGAGGCCCTTTGAAATACTTCCAGGTGTGTGAATTTGTATTCAGTGTGTGTGTTTTTCAATAGTTTTGTGGTAATGTTTATAGCTCCTTTTCACTTACCCTGAGCTAAGAACTAATGGAAATAAGGGAAGGTCATCCCAAAGTGCATATTGTGTTCAGGTTTGCAAACAATATAGGCGTTAAAATTAGAAACTGAGGTAAATAGTGTGAGTAAAAACAGATGGAACTCTGTTAGCAGTTTTGAGCTAAAAAGTCCTTGACTGCTTTACATGTTATTTTGTAAGGAAGGGTGAGTTTGCAGGTAGAAAGACCATTGATGAGTAGTGAATGCTTTTCATGACGCACCAGTGTTGGTGAAAGATTTTTGAGAATGCACCCCCAGTATTTGTACATTTATTTATTTATTAATTACTTGCATGCTCTACTGTAGTCTTATGCACATTATCAAGCATACACAACAGAAATGAAAAAAAGAATAAGCTAAAGCTGAAATAAACCTGTTTTTACGTTTTTACTTTTTTTTTTAGTGGTGCAAAGAAGTGTTTTGTTCTTGCACCCCAGTGCAAGGATTGCATTGGAAAGCTTGTTATTGTTTTCATTCTGGTAAGGTAAAGTACTTGGATGTCTGCAATGAGAAACTTCAGTTCATGAAAGAAATTTTCTGAAAAGCTAAAGTGAGATAATAGATGTTTCGCAGATTGACTTGGAAACTAAAGGTGAGGTTTCACGAGGCAGCTGTGCAGTCCTGAGTGCCCTGATCTTTCCTGCTTGCACCTGTGTTTTAGTGGCTTGTATGGTGGACTACTGATGGCTTTTACAGCATTGTTCAGCTTGCTGAAAAATAGAAACTTGGGTTTTTTGGCTCATGAAGGGATCAAAAGGGCACTGTAGTTGGCTCAATGAAAGTATTACTCCTTTAACAGTAGGGGCTTTTAGTTTCCATTGGCTTGGTTGTCTCATGAAATAAGAGCTTGAGTAGTACAGGGAATTCTAGGTAACTCACCTGGGCCCGGCTCTAGATAGTAAGGGAAGATGTATGCTGCTGATGAAGGAGGTGTGAGAGATGGGTGGAGTTGCCCCTGTAAGTGTTGAAGAGTTAATTGCCTGCAACAAGAATAGTCCAATGATGTAGTTGTATGTGTAAATATAGTTCAGCATTTCCTGTCTTTAATCCTAACAGACTTTTGGCAATGACAGGAGTAAGTAGTGGCCTTGAATATTTAATGAAAAGTCCTGGGGTTGTTGAACTGTCTGCTGTGACTCTACCTGTCAAAACCAGTTCTGTGAGCTCTTTGAAGCCAAGAGTAGTTTGCCCCAACTACTAATTTTGAGGAACATTTACTTACCTAAGAGTTTACCAGCTTCAGATTAACATCTCTTCTTGTTTTTAAACTACAGTTTTTATGATGATCTGACGTTGAGTCAGATACCTCTAATGAACTGTAAGCTTATGGGAAAGCATGCATGTCAGAATCCTAGATTGCCAGGTAATTTCTATTCATTCTAAATGCTGAATAAGTCTGTATTGAGATAGTTTTTGTAACTCTCTTATATGCTTTTCAGTCTTTAGCTGTTGCATTATTAGAATTAAGCTTGATACATGTTTTAAATCTAAGTATGCACCTTATTTAAACAAATAGGACAAAACTAGGGACTGTGCTTGTGTTAGAGAAGTATAACCTGGAATTTTGTCATGATATAAAAGGAATTATTTGTGACAGCAGTGCTTATAGTTCATACAATACATGAATAGATGTATTAAAAAATTAACAGTTGGCTTTGTAGTCTTTGTCCCAGGTGGCCATTAAAAAAAAAATATATGTTTTCGCCATGCTTTCAGGATTATGCTTTTGTCTCAGAACTATAAGCGGAATAAGTTAATTAGTTAACGTATGTGGCTTTCTCCTGGATAGGATTATTTACAATCTCTGTAGTATATTTATCTGAAGTTTGGTTGCAAAATGGACAATAGATGTCTTGATAATGATGTAAGTGGTTTTGTATTGAGAATATGACACAGATAGCATCAGTGCAAACTAAGATGTCTTGACTCTTGTGCTAGGTTTTTCCCTTAGTATTTTAACCCCTGAGATGCTGACCTCTTACTGATATAAGTAACTCTGCTTTTAGGAATTTTTATCACCGCCTTGCATCTCTGTTACTGACAAAATGGCTTTTTGTCATCTGTCTTTTTTTTCTTCTGATCCCTAATGATTACTAAATTAATTTTCCTCTTCCTTATGCATGCATTCATACTTCTGCTTTCTCCATCTATGTTTTTCAAAGAAATTGCCTTTTGATTTGAAATGAGATAGTTTCTGTTGTCTAGAATATTAAATTGTTAAGGGGTGAGATTATTAGGATTTTGACAGTTATCTACAGCCATGAAGGTTCTTGTATTAGTGTTCCATGACAAAATATGCGATACCATGTTGTCTACTGCCAGTACTGTTCCATGCTCTAGGCAAGTACAAGAATCTTCTTCTTGGACATAATAGTTGTGAAGACTGGTAGTCTTTCAGATACTCAGTGTCTGAAAGCTGTAATTAAATATAAAAAAATATTTTGGAAAATAAATTAGTGAATTAAGGATGAGAATCCTCTAAAAAAGAGAAATTGTGAAATTTGTCTGGGTTTAAAATTCAAGTTACTTTGGATTTATAATTACAATAAAAAGAGGAAAATAAGAAATGGAGCTCAGAGGTGCATGTTTTGACTGTGGATAGGCTAGGCAAAACATTCAGAACATTATGTTCTTGGATATTATTTGGGCAGGAATAATTGGATTCACTGCAACTTTATCAGTATTTTTAAAAGATCATTGAACTTTATGCAGTACATAAGAATTTGAGCCTAATTATATCAACTGGTCAATGCAATATTCTTAGAATTTCAGCAAAGATACGATTTTGCTACTTGTATTTAATACAGATGTAATAGTTACTTGTTTGTTTTGCATGAAAATTAAAGGTGTGCTGGTGTCTTACAGGAGTGACCACAGGCCTGAACAAGAGACTCATATTTTTGCCAGGTTTTTGGGTCTCTTTCCTTCTGGGTTTAAGTGATTAATAGTAAGAAAGCAACTAAAATAAGGCAGCATTTAGAAGTTTTGATGTCTGAATGTGTGCATGCCATTAGGTATTTACTTCTTAAACTTAGGCCAGTAGTTTTCCATTGTATTTGCTAACCTACTTAAAATGTTAAATCCACGGTATGCACAGTGTGTCATTAACTTGGAGCAGTCCCACCACAGAATCCAAGTTAAGGAAAACTCATTTTTCCATTATTTTGTATTCTGTTAAACAAACAATGATTGTACTGGTCTCAAATTTGTTATAATTTTCTTTGAAGCACTTTAAGTGTCTCATTTAGGACAGACAGTTGCTCCTGTGAGCAGTGCTGTTCAAGTCTTATACTACTTGTACTATTTAAAGGTGGTCTGTTCAGAGCAACATTTACCTCTCTGTTTCGGCTTTAAATTTCTACTTGATTTGCATTTACATCAAATGTGGTAGAACATTTGTGTATAGAGAAATGAAGTGGTAATATCCCATGTGTAAGCTTGCTGAGAGAAATTGCTGCAGGATTTGTATGTCAATAGATTTCTTCATAAAAACTACTTTGTATGTTTCAGTGTTCTGTAACTACTTGTGCTGGTCATAGTTATTGCTTAAAAAGGGAATGGAAAAGATGGTGTATTTGATCAGATAGAATTAAATAGTAACAATTCTAAATTATTTCAGGGTGAGTTTGGGTTTTTGTGTTGTTTCATTGTTGTTTTTTTAAATTGTTTGCGTAGGTATTTTGGCCTAAAGTTGACACAGAGCTCATCTTATTTAGTGAAAAGTCCAGAGCAGTTCTTATTGTATGACAACAACTGATAATGGGCCAAAACTGAGACTTAAAGTAGTTTCAGTTAGGTAACTTTTCTCATATAGTTAGCTTGCTGCCTTACTGCTTTATAACTAGTACAAATCCTCTGTTTGAGAATTGGTCATCCAACGTATGCTTGCTTTCATCTATCTCTTCTGAATGTTGTCATAATCTCACATCAATAAAGAAGGCATGTTTTATGCTAGAAGGGCATTGTTGAGAGGTGTTAAGATGGAGAGTAAGGGCTCCTGTGGAAAGTGCTCTTGTGAAGTATATTTAACTGTGGGAACAAGAAGTTCTGTTTGTCTCTTTTCAGTAGCATTAGGTAGAGCACTGGAGAACTTGTTTTATTCTTTGGTGATGATCTTTCTCTGTTCTTTTAAGGTTATCTTTTCCCTTTTTTTGTTGTTTTGGGGTTTTTTTCCTACCACTTTTGTTATTCTGTGACTATCCATCTTCTGTTCTGCTCATAAGTGAATGGCAACTTCTGTTTTGCCTGACCTTACATTCCTTGTGAGAGGTAAAATGTACAATATCAAAATGCTAGATTTTCTTAGCACTGAATTGTGGCATGCCAGATATGCTGCTATCTGTTTTAGGAAGCTTTTGCTCATTTTAAGTTGCAATTTGAGTAAATAATTACTTAATTCTTTCTTCCTCAGTCTTTTGTTCTTTTTTTTCCTTAATACGTTTGCCTTCTTGTAAATGACCCTTTATTTACTAGGGCATTTGCTATATTTCTAGAATTAACCAGTTTGTCCAAAAGCTGTGACTCTACATTTAATATTTACAGCAAGCAGAAAGTGTTATAAAGAAGTAGGATCAGTATGTTGGCTTGTTTGAAGGATGTTTCATTAGTTATGCTTATCTAGATTTCTGTACAGTTTTATTAGATGCATGCAAAAGTATGAATGGGGAAAACATGGAGTTTTCATGAAGGTGACACAGTTGTTTTTTGCCAACAGAAAAAAATATAAAGATTTAGGGAAAATTCAGTGTAGTGGAATCTAAACGTGTACTGCTTATGTTCTAATTAGGCCTTTATTTTCATTAAAAATGTGACTTGATCTGCCTGAGGCAAGTAATTAGGTTGTTATGCTCCTGCTTATAGAACTTATTCGTTCTTATTGCCATTATTTGTCTTTGATCACTTCAGATGTAATACGTGACTTCAAAAGTGAAATGACCATTTCTTTCCCTTGCTCTTCTAGCTTTGTTAACCTTGTAGCAATTCACACTTTTGTAGGTTTTTTTCTCACATATAAAATAATGCTTTTGAGTTGTGGAATGTGTGGAAATGAATTCTATCAGTGCAATATTTATGGTTTAACTATTAGCTTGGTAGCTTTTGTGACCTATTGAATTATTTGATTGTATGGTCACTAGGCAATTTTTCTCTGTATGTTTTAGGCACTTAAGCTTTAATCTAAGCCAAGTAATGAAATATGTAGTTCAAAAGAACAGTCAATAAGTCTGTTAATAATAGCTAGTTATCTATGTTAGATAATTTATTTGCAAATATCTGCAAAAGAACCCACATGAATAAAAAAGCTGATGTAAGTAGTTCTTAGGATAAAGATTAGTTTGCATATTATACTTTACAGTATAAATACTTAGCAATATTAATTCAGCTTCTTATTTGTATGTGTGGGGAAAACATTTAAATTACTTTGTTCTGTACTATTTTCTTTCTTTTAAATGCCTTTATAGCTGCTTTTTCTTGAGGGAAACTGAAGCAACTGATTCCAAATATGATGTAGGTACCCACCTCATGCCAGGGTAGCAGATGCTCACAGGATTTCTGGGTGGAATTACTTTTTTTTGGAGGTGTTGAACCAGCTTCTGCTGTTTAATCAAATTTAATCAAGTAAACTAATGAAGTTGCCATCAGCCGTGGTCCTAGTGGTAGAAGGCAAGCTTTCCCAAGTGATTTTGTCATTACTTTCAGCAAAAAGTCATTACTGTTTCATGTTTTGGTTCCTTTCCAGCAGCTGGAGAAATGTACTTTTTTTAGTACAGAGTTTGCTGCTTATCTCTGAAGAAAAATTGACATTGATAAAGTTAGGGGGAGCATCTGTTACGAAGATGAAGGGAAACTTCTTTACAAAAACTGAAGCTTTTCTGTTTAGTTGAACTGAAGACTGAGGAAGTGCAGTTGTCATCTAACTATTATATGTACATACTTCTCTGTTGCCACCTTGTTGTGACAGAGGGTGGCAGAAGGGGGAATACCTGTCTAAGCTGAAAGCAATTAGAAGTTCAGGAGCAAGAAAGTTCAACAGTTCTTCAGTATGTTTAAGGAAGAAGAATATTTCTAAGCACCGGAGGAAGGAAGAGTAACTTTCCATCAGGTTTCTGTGTCATAGCTGTCAACTGCTTTTGTGAAAAGAGGTAAAGACTTGGTGCCTGTGCTAGTTTTTTCTGAGCTTTGTGACCCTAAAGCTCTTCCCTATTCCCAGGAGCAAAGGTTCTGCTGGGTGAATCTCATTATATGCAAAATCTTTTCAGCAAACTCTAAAGGTGGACTTCCTGCACAATTTCTGGCAACCTTTACTTGAAGGGATGGAAAACAGATTTACTGATGATCATTCCCTTTAATACAACAGCCCATCAATTTCGTAAAAACTAAGCAAGTGGCTTGTGCCAAATACTTTGTATAGTATATCTCATCATGGTTAATTTGACAGTCCTTTTCATTATACAAGGCTGTTTGAAATGCTTCTTTTTTCATTCTAAGTATCGATCATCCTTTGTATGACTTGAAACTACTTCTGTGCGTGGAAGACAACTTCTTTGCACAGCTGATGAATGAACCAACAAGGGAAGGTGCCCTCCTGGACCTGCTGTTTGTGAACAGAGAAGGCCTTGTGGGGGCTGTGGCAGTAGGAGGACAACTAGGACTTAAGTGATCATGAGATGATAGGGTTTTCTGTTCTAGATGAAGTGAAGAGGATGGTTAGCAGGACAGTAGCACTTAATTTCCAGAGGGCAGACTTTGAACTCTTCAGAAGGCTGGTTGGCAAGGTCTCATGGGAGACAGTACTTAAGGGCAAAAAAACAGCTTGGTTGAACAGCGAGATCTTGAGTGATATCAAGAAGAGGAGGAATGTTTATGGGGTCTGGAAGAGGGGACAGGCCTCTTGAGTGGATTACAGGAGGGAAGTGAGAATGTGTAGAGAAAAAATCAGAAGGGCAAAGGCTCAACTAGAAATCAGATTGGCAAAGTCAGTGAAAGGTAACAAAAAATCTTTCTATAAATATATAAATAATAAAAGGAGGACTAGGGAAGCCATTAAAACCCCTATTGGATGCAGAAGGAATAACAGAGACAGGGGATGAGGAAGAGGCTGAGGTACTTAATGCCTTCTTTGCCTCAGTCATTAATTGTAAAGAAAGTTGTTCCTTCTGTGTACAAACCCCAGAGCTAGAGGAACAAAATGAGGGTCCAATCATACAAGAGGAGATGGTCAGAACCTTGCTTGCCCGACTAGACACCCACAAGTCTATGGGGCTGGATGGGATTCACCTGAGGGTATTGAAGGAGCTGGCGGATGTGCTGGCCAAACCCCTTTCCATCATCTTCCAACAGTCCTAGAAGACTGGGGAAGTTCCACTGGACTGGAGGCTGGCTGATGTTGTGCCCACCTACAAGAAGGGTCGCAGGGAGGATCCAGGGAACTACAGGCCTGTCAGTCTGACCTCAGTGCCAGGGAAAGTCATGGAACAGGTGATCTTGAGTGTTATCATGAAGCACATGCAAGAGAACTGGGTGATCAGGCCCAGTCAACATGGGTTCACAAAAGGCAGGTCTTGCCAAACTAACCGGATCGCCTTCTATGACAAAGTGACTTGGCTGCTGGACAAGGGAAAGGCTGTGGATGTATCTTCCTAGACCTCAGTAAAGCCTTTGACACAGTTTCTCACAGCATTCTGCTATGGAAACTGTCAGCCTCTGGCCTGGACACTCTCCTGGGTGGAAAACTGGTTGCCTGGCTGGGGCCCAGAGAGTGGTGGGAAATGGAGTTAAATCCAGCTGGAGACCAGTTACAAGTGGGGTTCCGCAGGGCTCAGTGCTGGGTCCAGCCCTGTTCAATGTCTTTATCAATGACCTGGATGAAGGCATCGAGTGCACCCTTAGCAAGTTTGCAGACAACACTGAGCTGGGTGGAAGTGTGGATCTGCTGGAGGGTCGGGAGGCTCTGCAAAGGGATCTGAACAGGCTGGACCGCTGGGCAGAGTCCAGTGGCATGAGGTTTAACAAGGCCAAATGCCGGGTCCTGCACTTGGGGCACAACAACCCTAAGCAGAGGTACAAACTAGGAGAGACCTGGCTGGAAAGCTGCCTGGAGAAAGACCTGGAGGTGATGGTTGACAGTCAACTGAAGATGAGCCAGCAGTGTGCCCAGGTGGCCAAGAAGGCCAATGGCATCTTGGCCTGTATCAGAAACGGTGTAACCAACAGGTCCAGGGAGGTTATTCTCCCTCTGTACTCGGCACTGGTGAGACTGCACCTTGAATACTGTGTTCAGTTCTGGGCCCCTCACCACAAGAAGGATGTTGAGGCTCTGGAGCGAGTCCAGAGAAGAGCAACAAAGCTGGTGAAGGGGCTGGAGAACAGGCCTTGTGAGGAACGGCTGAGAGAGCTGGGGTTGTTCAGCCTGGAGAAGAGGAGGCTGAGGGGACATCTCATTGCTCTCTACAACTACCTGAAAAGAGGTTGTAGAGAGGAGGGAGCTGGCCTTCTTCTGCCAAGTGAGAAGGGAAAGGACAAGAGGGAATGGCCTCAAGCTCTGCCAGGGGAGATTTAGGCTGAACATTAGGAAAATTTTTTCCCGGAAAGGGTCATTGGGCACTGGAACAGGCTGCCGAGGGAGGTGTTTGATTCACCTTCCCTGGAGGTGTTTAAGGCACGGGTGGACGAGGTGCTAAAGGACATGGTTTAGTGTTTGATAGGAACGGTTGGACTCGATGATCCGGTGGGTCTCTCCCAACCTGATTATTCTATGATTCTATGATTCTAATTCTCTGGGTAAATAATTTTATTTATATGTACTTGATTTTAAAGAGTGACATTAGGAATGACAGTGTAGCAAGAGTTCTACATAAATTCCCTTTGAGAACACTGTTGTGTAGCGCATTCTCAAATATGCACTGATTCTTCGTCCTCCTTCTTAAAGGGAAATGTGCTATTCCTGTTAAGGAAACATAGTTATTTACAGTTGTATCACAACGTAACAAACATCCCATTCCTTCTAGATACAAGATTTAATTTTCTTTTTTTTCTAGCCCAGTGTGTTAATAGTAAGCTACAAGGAACTATCAAAAGCAGCTTCTCAGTTTGGACCTTATAAACAAACAGAATGGCGGCCTGACAGTACCATGATAGCTGTTTCAGTAAGTATGTCTTTTTCTTCTTACTGTAATTAAACTCTTGCAAAGACTTTTGTATTACCTATTTCTGTACTTATACAAACTTGCAGATTGTATATACATTTAATTGGTATTTATCTTGTGAAAATATAGAATATTACCGACGTTTTTCGGATGATAGAAGCTTCCTTTAGTAGTTTTCCTAAATTTTCCCTGCCCTACCTCCCTCCTGAAGAATGAACTACAGTTCTTTGTGTTAAAATAATGTTTAGATGTATTGGCTAGGCCTGATCTGGCATCTCATAACTTTAGAAATGAGACTTCTCTGCCATTTGCTATGAATAAAAAAGAATTCTTCTTTTTTTATAATACGGTTTATAATCGCAAATGAACTGTGCAAATGTATTTTAATTGTATGTTTATGCAGTAGTTCAGAAGAGATATAGATTGTTAAACAGAAATACTTTGCATGCTATATTTTTTTCTGTGATTTTGGGATCCATATGCTCAAGAGACCTTATGGCTCAGCTGACAGGCAGACTACATTTAGTTTCTGCCAGTTCAGTTGCTGTACATTTGTGTTTTTCTGCACCTAAATGTATAGTGTTCATTTTGGCAGATGTTAGAATCTAAATACCCATAGAGTCTCAGTGTGTAAAGTTAAGTTTCACACAAATTAATTCAAAATGTTGAAACAGATTATAAAATAGTGTCACTATGTTTCTAATATTCTTCATTTCTTATGCTTATATTGCGTCTCCTGGGTGTATATGTACGAATAATATAGTCAAGCATGTTTGTTATGCTAGTTGTAACACCAGCTCTGTTTTGCCAGGTTTTCTTAGTGTGTTTCTTGAATATGTCTGAAGTTTATTTTGAAACAATGAGTCCTCCTGAAAGACCACATTTAGAAATTCTGGTATTTTTGTTATAGAGATACAGGGCAGAAGGGCAGCTTTGGGAAATTAATGAAGAAGTTGTTCCTGCGTGATAACTTTATCCTCAAGTAAAACTGCGATCTTTTTTCCAAGACAAACATTTTCTCCCATCTTTGTTACTTCTTCTTAAGAAGAAAACTAACAGCTACAAATGAAGGAGCAATAGCAAAGGTAGTTGTTAATTAAAAAAACAATACTTTGTACTACTAGTTTTGTTGAAAAACTAGACATCCTAAGCAATAGCTAAAAGTGTTAGTTTGAAAGCTGAGTTAGGTGATTAAGTTTCTTGCCTGTTAGTACCTGTGTGCTTGAGTTTCTTGATTTAAGTAGGTTTATGTAATAATAAAATTATGTTGTACTTTCCTTTTAAGAAAGTGGAGAAAAAGCCTAGTATGTACCTGTTATCCAAGTGGTATATCCATTTTCTTTAAAATAATGTTATTATAGGGAGCATAGCTGGGATCAGTATCCACTAGGGTACTGATATGCAGTGTTTTTTGATTTTGATTGCCAGGTATCTAGAGCATATCTGTGAAAATAATCACTTCACAGCATATGCTTTGAGATAATTATTTGTGATGAAGGTAAACTTTGGTCTAGCATATAAGGCTTTATAAAACACCTCAAGTAGCTTTAATGGTATGCAGTTAAACAGACTTCAGGAGTTCTCACACTGTCATCAGACCCTAGCAATTCTAACTTATTTTACTTCTCGTATCTTCTGTTGCTGAACTGTTGACATATTTCCTAAACTGAACTTCTCTGGTATTTTGTAGTTTATTCACTCATATTGCATTTGTAATTTTTCCAGCGTTACTGGAAAATATTTTTTTCTTTTCTAGATTAGTACCTGTACCCAAGTTAGCTAATTCTAGTAGTTAAACTTGAACTGTGTTAAGGTGCTTCCCTGTAGAGAAATAGACAAGGAGCTTTGGTCCTTTGCCTGCTACAGGCAGTCCTCTGATGCAGACTTATCCATTCTCATAGCTAAGGCTGAGCTTTACTAAACGTAGTAGTATACCAGAAGCTAAGTAGTGAGATCCCTTGTAAGGTGCTGTATGTTTATACTTCTGACTGTCAGAGATGAGAATATCAGGGAACAGATGACAGTGATGGTTACGTTAGTAAGTTTAACTGCAACACATTTCTGAAGAAGTGTAGAAAACTGTGTGGATGAATGTGATCTGTTCTGAGAAAGCATGTGGCTGAATGCTTCTGCACTTCATCCGGCTCTTCGTGGAATTTGAGGTTCTATTTAGGAATGAAACTGTAGCTGTAGCAACTTTGTGCTTTCAATAGTGTTCTGTAAGGCCCTTTGTACCTTAATATGAGTGTAAAGATACTTCACAGTATTGTTTAACTTTTCCTTCCAGGGTAGGATAATTTACAGGTTAAATATTTAATGATGTAATGGAAAGAACCTGTAAAGATGTTAGAAATGAGTACATTTCTTTACCACGTAATACCTGAATATTATATTACTGCATGTAGAAAAGCTTCTGTTTATTTCCAGCCTCTCTCAAGCTCACCGTTATGGTTCAAACTTTATTCTTGCATGAGAAAGATACTAGCTTTGAATGAAAATAATTGTGTTCCTTGGACTTTGAAGCCCAAACATAAATTTCTTTATGGAAAGGAAAATATTTGACTGGGGAAAACCAGCACCTGTGAACTGATAAATTAAAGTGACAAGTGTGTTACATTTTCTTTAATTTAAAGAAAAGGAAGCCACCTTGCAAAGCAACTTGAAACCTTTCATTTCACTGCTTGAATCCAGTAATAGTGCTTTGGGTACATGCTCAGCCTGTATTAAAGTGATTTGTCAGAAGCACTGTTTAAGCAAAATGCATTTGTTGTGTAGCTTGAAGGATATATTTGTACTTTTTTGAACAACTGACCTAATTGGTCACTAGCACGTTCTGTGCATATACAAACACTGGATCAGCTTCTAGTCATCACTTGCGTATCTGATTACTAAATTATTTATATTTGTTCTCTGAATAGTGTTATAATTTGAAGTGTGTCTTACTGAATGAGAGAATATGACTTAGGCTGAGTTATAGTAGAATATAGTAGAATTTATATCAGACACTGGAAGATTTTGAAAAGGTGTTGTGGTATCTAAAGATACTGTGTGACATGAGGTTTTTTTGAAAAGTACCTGGCTGAGCAATGTCGAGAGGCACTGCTTAATGTCTTTACACTCTGTAGTGTCTACATGTGCTCAAACACCTGGAGGACTTGCGCTGAAGACGTGCTGCCTTCTCTATGCTTTCTGTATTAATTCTCTTTGTTGGTACCCAGTTCTATATATCTGATCTAGCTGTCTGGTTTTATGCATTCTTACAAATCGGAGGAAGGTTTCTGCCGGGCTCATGTATCAACAGTGGGTATTTTCCCATTCTTTTACTTACCGAGTGATCTATTGAGTGGGCTTTAAGGGTTAGTATGGATTTTATCTGGAATCAATTTCCAGTATTGTAATATATCTGCAACTTAATATGAATTTGTATTCAATGTATGACACTTATGTGGAATCCTCAAGAGTCTGTATAGGTTTTACTCATGCAGATAAGACCAGATGTATAGCTTATTATTGTTTCTCTTTTAGACTGCAAATGGATACATCTTGTTTTTTGAAATCCCATCAGCAAGAGACAAATACCTTTATGAGCCAATTTATCCTAAGTAAGTATTTTAAACTTTCTTTGTATCCCCACAGTGTGGGAAAATACGACTACACAAATCCTAAGCAGTTTTTATATTAAAAATATTTCTTTCCAAAATATGTTTTAAAACTTCGTAAGTATATGAAGCATCATTCCTGTGACTTAGTTGGACCAGAGGAGAAGTAGATCTAATTGGTGCTTGTAAGATTCCCTGGGTCCGTCTTTCAGCCTCTCAAAAAACTAAATAGCAGGGTTAAAATTGTCTGTAGTTGTATAATTCATAGTATTCTGTTGAATTCATGATCTGTAACAAGCTTTAATAATTCCTTTTGAATAACTCAGTTGAATAAGCCATATTTCTTAGGAAATGTTAGGATGCAATTTTTTAATAGATTCCTCTTCAAGCCTCAAGTTTTGTAATAACCTAGAGACTTTTGAAACAAGTGAGAATAATTTTTCAGTATTTTCTAAAGTCCGTGAACCATTCTGATTAAAAATATGCAAATATTTTAGCTGTGGTGTGTTATACTATCACCGTCATATTTTCTTTATTGTCAGTGACAGAATACATTTTATTTGTTAAAGTGTATCTCTGTATTGGATGTATTTGTGATTGACTCGGTTGACTTCAAGAAGGATTTGGTCAAATTGGAAAAGATGAATGAAATAAAACCTCAAGGGATGTTTTTGTATGCATCTGTGTGTTTAGGTAGGCAGAATCTGTAGTCATTGATTGGATCAAGTTTGTCAACAGGAATAATAGAACACTTTTGATTTCTTATTGGCTAGGAACTTTTTTTTAATACATCTCTGCATATACCTTCATATTATGTTAGTGCTTGTCACCTTAAAATTAAGGTTTTTTTGTAAATATAAAATGAGTTGAAGTTGATCGATGAGTGTTTCCAAATGGAGATGTCTGTGAGGAAATCATTGATTTTTTTGACCATAACTACTAAACCATGAATGCTGATTAAAAAAAATCTAGTCTTCACAAAAATTTAAATTTTATATCTCTATTCTTTTACAGATGCTCATAGGAAGTAGTTACTTTCAGGTATTAAATGATTTCAGAGTGAATTCTTGATTTACTTAGTGGAAAATTCAGTGTGCGTTGCTACTGTAATGCATCTATTGGCCTCTGAAATAGCCCTCAAAGCTCTGGAATTAAATAGAATTGATGTTGCAGCTTACTTGTCTGTTTTTCAAAAACTGAAAACTGTGGTAGCCAAGTTGTATGTATTTCATTACTTGCCTTTTCTGAGACTTGGGTAGCATTTTTCAAACAGACTTTTCATATCTAACTTGCTGTCATCAGAAAAAAAAAAAAGCAGACAGCCTGTTGCTGCAACCTGTTAAAATAAATAAAGGGATAGTGTATCTTCAGCTGAATATAATGGAAAAGACTGAACAGTGGTTTATGGTATGTTCCTTTTTTTCTATTTGGAAATGTTTTGTTTTCTTTTTTAAATCAGAAAATATGTGGAAATATGTATAAAATATGCAGTAAGACTTAAAGAAGCTTTGGAAAGTTTGTTTAGGCATGCCACGGGTAGGAGGGTTTGAAAATACCTATTAAGTGGTTGATTAACGAGTCTAACATTTATATAAAACATTGTTAATTGATTTGTGTTATCAACTAAAAGTGTGTATTTTATGAAGAAGTCTTTCTGTTAGTTTTGTGTTGAATGATAAGGATTTTGAGATATATTTGTATAGCTCAAATGGGTATAATGCTGATTCTGTGCATGAATAAGACAAGGTGTTTATCCCCGGGGTGTTTATGATAGGTTGCTCAATCTGCTAAGGCTGTTGCATATGCTTAACTTAAAGAAGATGAATGGTCTCTCTGAATTTATTGGGATCACTGCTCTGTCTATATTTAGCCCTCAATTTTGAAAACCTATAGAAAATTACTACTGTTCTGGTTATATTAGACTGAAAGAAAGACGCAAACATAGTGTGTGAATCATGCCTGATGTGACTAATAAAAATTATTGTATAAGCTATTATAATGGGAATAACTCTTTTTTTTTTGGTGCAGATACAATGCACTGCCTGTAGGCACTTTTACTGACCACTTTGTAGATCGAAATACTAAAACAAATAAATAAACAAAAACCCAGCCCAAAATTAAGAAATATACAAATTGAACCCAAACCCAGAATTTAAAGTTTAACTTTCCTATGGCATATGTTCATTTTCAGAAGACATTATTTCACCGAAGTGCTCGGATTTCATTCCTACTGAACCGAACAATACCAAGTTAATGTTGTTAACTCTGAAGTCCATTGAAAGGCCTTGTATGTGACTCACCTTGTGCTTGAAAGGGGACAGGAGTTTACTGTCCTCTCTCACTGTAACAGTGTTCTTGGCTCCTTCCTGTGTTTTGGCAGCAATGATTGTGTAGCTATGCCTTAAGTAAAGTCAGGTTGCTGACCCAACGGGGAAACTAAACCTGCCCATCTCCTTTCTTTACTCCTTCCCATCCCCTTCCCTGGATTCCAGTAGCTTAGCTTGCAAGTTGGCATGTAGTAAAAGGCTGGCATGAGAAAGTGATGATCTTGAATTAACAGTCAGAAGCAGCACTGGGAAGAACATGGACAAACTACTCTGTGATACTGACATGATAATTCTGCTGTGATAGTTCATAATAAATGCTTGCAATATTTTAACTCTTGTGCAAATTACATTACATTAATTACATCTTGTCCAGCTCTGTGTTATGTGATTATTTACCAACATTAGGCAACGTGAGTGAGAAGGTGGTGATTTTTGCAGAGCATAAAGATGTAAGGATGTCCTTGTATTAGTGGTGTGACAGGACACCTGCTGTAAACAAGTCAGTAGAAACAGTGAAATGGATGGAGAAGCTGTTCAAACATAGGTCTCAACACATTGCATGTTCAAGGTGAAAGTCTTTTGTTTACCACTATGCTTCTTGGAAACCTTCACAACACACCAAAAAGTTAAGCGATATGGTAGAATATTGTCAGTTGTGGTGGGTTGGGTTTTTTGCTTTGGGGTTTTTTTTTTGGTTTTTTTTTTATTTGTTTGGTTTAGCTAGTGAGCTTCCGTCAGTGCTCTTAAATTTCAATCTTATTCTACTTTTTAAAGTTAGGAAAAATTCTTAATGTTGATGAACTGTCCATATCTACCAACTTTTTGTAAACTGAATGAAGCCTGTTCTCTGGTATCCTTTCTTTGAGTGATAATGGCCAGTCCTGACAAACATTGAATCATAGTGACTACAAAAAGAAAGTCTCTTAATGCAACTTCAGCTTGAAAAGAGTTTTTAAGCTGTGTAGGTCAGGGTAATGAGATGGTAGTGCACTGGGAGGACATGCCAGTAGAGCATCCTCAGTTGTGCTGCAATCCAGGTGCGAGATTATCTAGTTTAGTCAGGATCTTGAAGTTGAACTTGCAGATAGGTTTGGTCCCATAGAAGTTCAAACATTGAGAAAATTTGTGTGTGAAGTCTGTCAGCTTAGCTCTCATTTAGATGAAACATGACTATTTTACCATATTTTAAAAAAAAAGGCAATGTCAGAAAAGTGAGTGTTAAGGTGTATGACAGAAAGCCACTCTCTTGACCTTGGTTATTTTTGCAATCATCTAAATTGAGTTGCTGGTAGCTGCTGCAAAGTTACAGCTTTTTGTGGTATTGGTATTTTTAAATAACCGCTTTAAAATTTGCATGATAATGGCTTAGCCTTGATTTGAAGAAAATGACTGAAAAAAGTTGCTGAAAATCAGAATCACTCCTTACTCGTGGAGAGGAATGCTTGTGGACAAAAGCCACAGAACTGTTAACAGAACTGTTCTAGCATACGGTTACTGTGTAAACTGTAATTACACTTGCAAAATTTTTTTTACTAGTTCCTTGAACTAAATGTCTCAAGTTAAAAAAAAGAAACCTAAACAAAACCCAAACAAGAAAAAAACTGCCAAAGCAACTGGATGGGAATTGACAGAAACACTTTTACTCTTTTTAATTTTAATTTGGTATGCATTGCATTGTATCTAATCACAGTATAATTTTTGGGTTTTTAGAGCCAAGTCTCTGTTGACTAATCTAACCAACAGAAGTTTAGTGTAACAGCTGAAGTGCAACTTGAGGCTTTCATCGTGTTTGAATGCGAGAGTCTCTGCCTCCCCTTATCTTTTAGCAGTATAGGAAGTAAGGCTAAATGAACTCCCCCTGCTTTTGTTTGTTTAAAACTAAGCAGAAACAGAGTCTAGGACCTTGATTTCCTGTTTAAAAATGCCTGTTTGGTATGACTTCCTCTTTTTCATGGCAACCTATTGTAATTATCTTTATATTCTGAAATTCAGTGTTTTAATGGAAGTGATGGCCCACAAAGCTTTTTAAAGTTTGTTCTATCAATATCTGAGGGCATAGCTCTTAGAGAAATGAGAATACATGAAATACTTAAAGATGATTGAGCAGGAAATTACTTTTAAATACTGACTATTTTATACCTATAGAGTTTAATCAGTTTAAAATATACCTCTGTAGGTACATTTAGGGTTAAGAAAGTGTCCTGGTCAACATTATGCACATTTAATGTAAAACCCGTTGTTAGATTAATGTAATAAAACAAGAGCTCATAAGTGCAGTATTTTGTAATGAATTCTGAATACTTATATGTATGTAAAAGAAAGGTAACTTTGGAAATTTTTGCTGGAGTCAATTGATCAGTTTTGTCAAATTTATAATGTTTTAGGACTGTTATCAATTACAGTTGTTCCACTGAAGAAAATATTTCTGGCTCTGTTGATATTTAGCTAGGAATTGCTAGTCTGTTCCTGGATTGAACAAACATTCATGGTCAATAAAAATCTGAGACATCCCACTTGATTTCTTAGATCAAAAACAGAAGAAAACCCCAGTAATTGTGTATTTTTTTTTTTCTTAAATTGAGCCAGAATAGTCTGCAGCTTCATTCCAGTGCTTAGAGACTTGGCTTCAGTTCAGAGTAGACTTGGAAGAGAATTGGTATTGGCCATTAGCCCATTTTCTGGGATACTTTACTGCAGTGAGCACAAGTACAGAGTCCTGCTCCAATGAGTTCTCTCTAATTTTGCATATTACAAAAGTCATTTCAACATAAAACATGAAGAAAATGTACATGTGTTAAGATAACAGAACAGTAAAATAGGAGTAATTCACCTGTGATACTTTCAAGAAAAGAGGCAGTGCATACAAGCAGACTTGTAGGTTTGTAGACTGTGGTGAAGTATGGTAATCATATTTGAGGAGTTCCGAAAAGAGTTTGTTCAGATGTTCCTTTGTTTCACACCGTAATAGTAGAGGCTTCCCTGTACTGAACTATTAGTTATTTCTGTTTAGACCTTTGGCAAGGAAAGTGAGTTACAATTTGTCCCTTGAATAAACAGTGTGCATTGACTTAATACATTTAAAAAATTCAAAATTGAAAGAAATTTATGTGACTAATGATGTGGTAATTGAAGATACTTTTGCCTTGTATTTCTTTATATCCTCAAGTGGAGCCTGCATTTGAGAGAGGGATGGAGAGATGATGTGAATGTTGTGTAAATTTACAATGAGATATCGATGCTATAAGTTCTTAAGTACCTGAAAATGCCTTAAAAATTGAAGTTGTTTTCTAAGGTGAACAAGCTGGTGTTTACATCCTGGTTTACAATTCTATATTGTTGCTTATTCATCTGGTTCCTGTGTTCTTGTCCTGCTCTTTCTGGAACTACTCAAAGCTTTTTCCTTTTCTGTAGCAAGGTGGTTTATAGCTGCTGTAAATTTACGTCATCAATAGGGATTTTTTTCTTCCTTATTTAGTAGACTTAAAATTAGTGTGGATAAAGGTTTTGAACTTTAAACTTTGCAAGGGTAACTGATAAGTTGTACAGTTAATTAACTTAATAAATTCTGATCTAGCTTGTGCTAGATAGTAACAGTGTGATTTTCCTCATAAGTTGGCTTTGGCATTGGTTGGAAAATGGATTTTTAAAGCTGTATTAGTTGTAGAATTTTTTTTTTTTTTTATTAACCATTATGTCACTTACTATCTCTTGATGTGGTTCAGGAGGTTTAAAATATCATCAAGAAATCTTTGCAACTGGAATAATAGTTTGGCGAACCGTTTATATGAATAGTTGATTAATCATGCTAGCTAGTTATTTCTCTTCTCAAACTGCAGAGACCTGTTATTAATTAAATTGAAAAGGCTGTACTAAAAATTACTTTTCTAAACCCTTATTCATTCTATGTAGTTGTTTCCATAGAATGTCCTTAAATTTTTGTTCGTCCAGCTCTTACCAATTTGTGTGCATATAACTCTGGATCCAGCTGGATGTATTTCTTCCTCTGGTGGCAGGAGATGCAGATTTAGGGGTGAGAAGCAAATGATAAAGAAGTCCTGAAGTACATCCATTCTGATTCTGCTCTAATTAACTTCCTAACTATTTCTAATTATTTCTGCTAGCCATGACTAAGTCTGGTAATGATATTTCTGCGTGAGTTTTGTCTGTGGATTGAGCTGTATTATTTAACTTCTGCTCATATAGTGGAGAATTTAAGCACAATGCTGTGCTGCTGGAAGCTGACTGGTGTCCTGTTTCCTCCGTGAACCTCTTCCCACCACCAATAAGAAACTCCAAGGAAATTCTTCCTCCCAGGCCAGGCCAGGCTGTCTGACTGTGCTTTCATATAGTGCTGCCTCTTTCTTGAATTTAGGATGCTTAATGTTTGTTGGGTTTTTTTTAACAGGAGGGTGAGGATGGGTTTAAATACACTTCTCCATTTTCTCATTGCTGCGTCTTGCATCATCATTTGAGCTTTCTTCTAAATAGAGTCAATGTTACTTCTGGATCCAGTTCTCTTGTGAGAAGATCAAATGAATATGAAAAATCGTGACTTCATTTAGCAATTCATTTTTTTTTACGAGGTTCTCTTTCGTTTTGTGGACATTAAGTTAGATCTGAGCAGGAGGAGAAGATTCATGTGGAGTAGGTTTGGAAAGGTGGGGGCTTGGAGAAAGAGGGTAACACCTTAAGGTAGATTTGTATTTGCCATTCCCCTTTGCCCTTGCTTAAATGGTGACTCGTAAGATACAGTTACATAGACTTTCAACCTCATTTTGTTGCACCTTATACTGCTCTGTTTTTTGTGATGAAGGTCATTGATGACAGGCTGAATAGGGAACAGAAGATGAACCTAGCTATTTAAAAGATACACTTTGATCTTAAACTCAGGATCTGAAATTTCCCCATAAACCTTGTATTCTACCTTTAAAAAAACAGCCTAGTTTTCCTAAATTTTCCATGTTTGGGGTTTTATTGGATTATAGATGTGGTGGGAGATTTTTCTCGATTTGAGTGCTAAGCAATTTTATTCACAGATGTAGTTACATTAACAGATACTGTGTGAATAGAAGTGAAGCAATTATACTTGTTTCAACATGCAGCTGGTTTATCACTGGAATGTGTCCATTACTCTCAATTCTTGAGAAACCGAGTTACTTAAATTTTGGCTACAACGGTAGCAGATGCTGATGTGGCAGCTCCTACCAAACATTCTTTCCTGCTTCTGTCAGCAGTGCACATTCTTTGTTTAAAGGTCAAAGTAACTTAACTAGTAAGGATGACTCATGCAGATGCAGACTATATGAACACAGTGTACTTTTGATTGCACCCCTTTGCACCCACAGCAGTGGTTTAATTTTGAATCTTTTTTTGTGGGAAAACCAATGGATGTGATCTGTTTGGACTTACATAAAGCCTTTGATGTGGTCCCCAATAACATCCTTCTCTCTAAATCGAAGAGACATATATTGGATGTTTGGTGGATAAGAAATTGGTTGGATGGTCATATTCAGAGAGCAGCGTTCAACAGCTCCATGTCTAGATGGAGGTCCATGACAAGTGATGTACCTCAGGGGTCTGTAATGGGACCGGTGCTGTTCAGTATCTTCATCAATGATATAGCCAGTGAGAGTTAAGTGCACTCTCAGCAAGTCTGCAGCTGACACCAAGCTCAGTGGTGTAATTGCCACACCGGAAGGACAGGACGTCATCCAGAGAGACCTGGACAAGCCAAAGAAGTGGGCTTGTGCGAATTTCATGAGGTTCAACAAGGCCTAGTGCAAGGTCCTACACTTGGGTCAGGCTATGACAGCCAGCTTACATGAGGGGCTATTGTTTTCCTAAACAACTGTATTTGGTAATTAATTTTCTTTTGAAATCCAAAGCAAAAATTTTAATAATTTAAATTTGTACAACTTACCATCTCTGGGTGGTAGATTAACTAACCTTATGATAATTTTTCTCATTTTTTCACTGTAATCCTTCATGCTGACCACAGTTTTATTCCTGTAAAGATGTTACTACTCCCATGTGCTAACTCCAGAATGTCAAAAGTTGCTTTGTTCTTGTCTCACCTAGCATATGTCTTTGTCCTTACGGGATAAGAAAAGGTGTGGTATCTGTCAAAGAATAACAGACACAAATTTTGTTGGTTTTTTGTTATAAAACGGTAAGGGAATTAAGGCACTCAATACCATCTGAGATAACAAAGGCAGGAGGGAGATTGAGGTATCCTTGTGTCAAACTTACCTAAATCTGCACCTGCGTTGGTTTCTGCATATCTCGTGCAGTTGCACTGGCTATTCTGGTATAAAATAGAAGTAGTATTTTGTCAGTTGAAGTCCAATTAAAGATGACATATGATAGATTCATGTATGTATGTATTGTTTCTCAGTAACGAAGCTATACTAAACTCCTAACTTGTCTGCAATACCTGTTTCATGCATAGTGTACTTTGCTAGCAAAATAACATGGATGAGCTGGATGACATGTTACAGTACTTGTGATTATTGGCCATTTTCATTTAAAAAATAGAACAGTGAAATGCATGGCACATGATAACTAATAGAAATAAGAAATACTTTATTGATGCTGTATTGTTTTAAAATAACTGCATTTCATTAGAGGATGAAATTTGAATTTTAAAATGAGGAAACTAAAAATTGGAAGCTTCCTACATCAAGAAGTCAGTAGTGTGTAACAGTCTATTTAAAGGATGAGAATCAGTGCTCAGTCATCTCTTCTCTTAGTAGGTCTTAGGTTTATTCTTAATGTTGCTATAATGAGATACATTCTTTTGAATTACAGTTATAAATGTCCATCTTTTGGGTTATGCATGCTGAATTAATAGTATGAACATTGATCTACCAAAAGGAACTGAATAAACCAGAACATTTTAGAGTCTATAACATCTATAATCATTTTGGCAAAAGAAAGAAATGGAGACACTTAAATATTCAACACATTTGATGAATGGGAACAATTGATTTACTGTTCTATTGAATCAGAATTGGTGTTAATATACATAACTTATTTTATGATTATTAAGATGTGCTACACATTTGTTGCAATGTTTGTTCTCTGTTCATTGTCTTGTTTTGCTTAATCTTTATAGGCACAGAAGATTATATGACTGACTAAGCTTTTTTACACTGAAATTATGTCCTAAATACTAAGTGCTGCTTGTGCCAGGTTGCACATGAGTATCTGCTACTAATATTGGGGGTTGGGAGGAACCCCATGAGGAATGTAAGTCAGTAACTCTTGTCTCTTTTAAGGAACATCTTTTGTTTCAATTCCAGTATTTCTCTTTTATTTTAGAGGAAGCCCACATCTGAAGGGAACCCTACATTATAAGGAGGAACAGTGTGCTCCTTTATTAAATTTAGAAATGAAGAAGGTGCTGGACTTGCAAGCCTCTATTACATGGTATGCTTCCTTATCATATCTTAAGAGTTCTGCGTATGTAAGTTACTTCTTAAGTACTGGGGGAAAACTGCATGGAAAAAATCTTCTAGGAAGTTTTTAGGTACGTAACAGCAAAACTTAGTAGCATTTCAGCATTTCTCTAGCTGCCTGCAGAAGGTCAGTGTTTGTTCTGGAAAAGCTTTTTGCTTTCCTCTTCCTTTTTTTCGCAGTGATTGCTTTCCCTGTAAATAAACTTTGAACATGCTAAATACAAGTGTGAAAAATCAGTGGAATGATAAAATATTGGAGTGGAAAAGTAACTAAATACAGTTTGGGAAGAAGCCCCATGGGAGAAAATAGATATTGGAAGAAATGCATTATATACTGGAAAAAGCTTTTCTGGGAAGCTGCAGGTTATTTACATCCAAATAGGTTAATAGAAATTTTCAGAATGTTGGAGATGTTTGGGGAAGAATTTAGGATAAGTGGAATTTCTGCTTAGACCATGAATTAGAAAATATTGTTGAGTAGGCAATATTAGTAATTTTCTAGGGTACATAAAGAATTGCTTGTTGTCAGCAATGTCTTAAGGGTGGCTAGAAGTATTAAAATGATCTTCAGAAGTTCATTTACCACCTAAACAATTACTTTAAAGATACGGACCTGGAGGAAAATAGAGGCATATACCATATTTTGTGAACTTGATACCCTTACTGTCTAGAGAATGTAGGCACTTATTTTGTAACTTATTTGATGT
Source organism: Clamator glandarius (assembly GCA_033459285.1). Lineage (NCBI taxonomy): Eukaryota > Metazoa > Chordata > Aves > Cuculiformes > Cuculidae > Clamator > Clamator glandarius. Next base: position 1,055,522 of record JAUNZM010000267.1, on the reverse strand, counting down.
AGCATTTCAACATAGTCACTTATACAAGAGGCAGTGATATGCTGTTTGTTATGTTAATTGTTTTTTCTGAGATGTTGATGTGAGATGCAATTTTTTGGCGAATAACAAATAAATTTGTTCAGTTTGCAGTCCATGTTAGAGGATCTACTTGTTGCTACTGCTGATGGATTTCTCCATCTTGTTCACTGGGATGGTATGACCAATGGAAGGAAGGCCATCAACTTATGTACAGTTCCATTTTCTGTGGACCTGCAGTCTTCTCGAGGTAAGTTTTGGAGGTTTCTTGGTTGTAATAGTTGGTGAAATGCTGTCCAGTGTAAAATATTACCTCTGTTCTCAAGAGTAGGTTAAAAAAAAATGTGCCTTTTGTAAATGTGAACAGAGTACCCTGTTTAAATTATTTTTTGCTGGGAAGTAATAAGTAAGCAACTGAAGTTTATTGGCTTGCTGTATTTTTTAACGTATTTTTAAATTACTGGTATTTTCTCAGCAGGTTCCTTTTTAGGCTTTAAGGATGTTTACATCAGAGATATGGAATACTGTGCCACGCTTGATGGTTTTGCTGTTGTTTTTAATGATGGGAGAGTTGGTTTCATTACACCAATGTCAAGTAGATTCACTGCTGAGGTATATTTCCTTTAATATTTCTAGCATGCACTCTACAATAAATGTGGGGTGGGTTTTTTTGGTGTCTGCGTTTCAATTAGCTTTCTATTTTAAATGCTGTTCAGCTGCAAAGAAATTCAAATTTAGCAACTGCTTAAGATAACATAACAACAAGACTATATTTCATACCATAATTCGAAATTGATTGCATTAGGGTTAGTACCTGTCTATGATGGCGTAATTGATGGTAGATATAATTTTTATTTATTGCTTCAAGATGTCATTATAGTTCTGAGGTCTTCTTACTGTTTCTGTGAGAGACTTCTGTTGCTAGCTAGAGCTGAAGTGATAATAAGTGGTTTCTTCTATAGCAAAGTATTTCTGTTGTTCAGCTGTAATCAAGTCTAACTCTTCTCATAGTGATAAGCTTACTTCAGAATTTGTTTTAAAGGAATATTTTCTGAGTTATGTATTTTATACCTGTAATCCAGCTTACAATCTGGAGTACAGTTTGTTCTCTTTGTTTTAATTACAAAAAAAAACCCAGAAGGATTTGTATTGCCTGTCCCAAACTCCATCACATGCTTGAAATATCAGTTTCAAGCTGTTGCAGGTGGCAATTTGTTTTCCTGTTTTATCTCCATCCTTAGTACCAGCTATGGATTTTTATGAATTATTGGGGATATTTTCACCTTAGAGGTGTTGGTTTGCTTTGGTTATTTAGAGCTCTGATAAATAGTTTCCTTACCTACTAGGATCTTCACATAATTTTTATTAAGAACAGTGAAACCAGTTTTACATATACTGGATTTTGTTCATGTGAATCATGTCAGTTAATCTTGACATTTGCAATAGAAATTGCCTGAGGCAAGAAGGTCAACTGGCAGGTCTGTAATATGCTGTACATGGGTAACACATGGGTAGAAGCTGACTATTGTAAATAAAAACACTGTTTAACCAAAAATTTAATGAATTCCTTTCATTACAGCAGCTCCATGGTGTTTGGGCACAGGATGTGATTGATGGAACTTGCGTGGCAGTAAATAACAAGTATAGGCTAATGGCATTTGGATGTGCCAAGTAAGTTTTCAGAGGCTATGTTTGGTGGGGAAGGGGAATTTTTTAATTATAAAGCTTGAGGACTAGTTTCTTCTTACTAAGTTGTGTTGCAAGTGCTGTAAAGATGAAAGATGATCAGTCTTCCTAGAGACAGTATAGTCTGTTTCCCTGACAAGGTGGAAGGGAAGAGGAAAGAACTAATTGCCTGCTTGAACTGCAATTGAAATTGATACTTGCTGTTCAGCTCTGGAAAAAAATAAAAATGTGGCTGGACCAGTAGCAAGGATTAGGAAGTGCTGCTGTCCCAGTTAATCTCAAAGCAGAATTATAAAGTCAGTTTTAAACAGTAAATTGTAATAATATTGGACAAGAATTGGCACTTAGCACCCCGCTGAGAAAAGGCTCTGTGAAGCATTAATTTGGTCAGGAAAAACATTGCCTATTTGAGTAATTATTAATATTTATGAATCAAGTTGCAAAAGTGCTTTGCTTACTGCTTCTTCAAGACAGTTGCGCTCATACAATAAATACCGCTTTGTCTGGTTTAGAATACAGCTGTTTTTTCTTTATTTGTATTTTACTTGGATTTTAGAGGATTTCAAAACATCTGGGTGGTTTAGTCTTCAAATGGTATTCTTGATTGTAGTAACAATGCAGTGTGTTTATGTGTGCCTCAGAAACTGGAATATTTGCTATGATTCCTTGATTTTGGTATGCATTAGTATACTCCTCATGAAATAATAGCACTGAGTGAGTACTGACTTCCCTTGTGGATTGTGTTGCAAATAGAAGCCATGAATGCATGTGAATTATGTGTACATATATTTTCAGAGAGTGAAACAGTCTTAGTGTATTGGCTGTTACGGGAGTGGTGTTTAAGAGTCTCCACTGCTTTCTGGAAATTATCTTGTACATTGGTTTAATGAAGTTCTTTAGAGTGTTACTTGATACAATGTTTCTGTTCTGAATAAATGGGAACTGGTGAGAGAAAATAGCTTTCTTTAACCTTTTGAAACTTGACAAGAAATACAAATTGCCAGTAGTCTAAAGCGTGTGTCATTTCTTACAGCGGCTCTGTGCAGGTTTATACAATAGATACCACCACTGGCGCCATGCAGTTTTCTCATAAATTAGAGCTGACACCAAAACAATATCCTGGTGAGCTAATTTCATTGCTATAATTTTTTAGCTGTTTAAAGGGTGTTAAAAATGTTTTTATCTTTGACTAGTTAACAACTTTTTTTGTTGCATTAACACTGATGGATTGGTGTTTACTCTTTCATGTTTGCATTAATTTACTGTTGTGTGTGTGTTCTTTTAATTGCTTGCTTGTAGCTGACTTTTGGATGATTTTTTTGATATGTGAGGGTCTGGAGTGTAGGTTTGGGGTTTCTTTTTATTAAATCTGAATCTGAGTTAGTAGTTCACAGGCAGCACTGCTTCTTGTCCCATTTAAATGCTGCAGATCTTAGTAGTTTCCACATGTATTCTTGAGGTTACTGTTCCATTACTTATCAGAGAAAATGAGAGATTATTGTCGAAACTGACAGTCAGTCTAATAGAGGCGTGAATTAACTTGAAGCAACTGACATGTAGGGTAAATAAAAATATTGAGTAATCTAGCATCCTGCCTGAGCTGCAGGGAACAAAACCTCAGTGGAATTCTTCATGTAGTAGAAATGAGTATTGTGTGCTTGAGACTGAAGAACATATGCAGTGAGTAAATTATGTTCTCAACTGAAAATGTGTGCATCTATTAGGTTTCAAAACCAAGAACAAATAAAAAAGGAAATAACAAGAGTTTTACAGTTGTACTAAATACCAAGAGAGGTTTCAAGAGTGACTATAAAATTTTCTTTTCTCCTACAAATCATTTCACTGAATTGCATATCTGTGGATGTGTCATAGTACTGTGTATTTCTGGCCTGTTTTCATGTAATCTTAGTTTCCTATAAAACCAAACATGTATTGGAAGGAAAATATAAATTCTTTATTTGCTGGTTATTTGTTTTGAGATGGTCAGTTTGATGAATGCAGCAAAGAAGTGAACTGAAAAATAAAATACTTTTTTCATATTCTTTTGCTTCTAGTCTTATGGTGGAAGCAGTTGAAGGACATTTGATGTTTTTCTAATGCTATTTTATTGTCTGATTTTGAATAGATATTTGGAATAAAACAGGACCTGTTAAACTAATCAGGTGGTCACCTGATAGCTGTGTTGTGATGGTGACGTGGGAATGTGGAGGCTTGTCCTTATGGAGTGTTTTTGGTGCTCAGCTTATCTGTACTTTAGGAGGTGATTTTGCGTGAGTATCTTTAATAAAATTGTAAAATGTTTTATTAGAAGCTTTTATTTTTCTAGTGAAAAGCATTTAGTTTGAAAGCAGATCACTTAATTAGCTTTTAAAATATTTTTCCTTAGACATTGAAATCACTGAATAATAATTAGGAGAGGATAATTTAAATATAAATGGAAATGTATTATTTTTTTTGTAGAGGTCGTTTTGGCCATAAATGCAAATTATGCTTAAGGCATGCTTTCGCAAATACTAAAATATTAGAATTCCCTCGGTGCCAGTATATATTTTCTGAAAGTGAGCTAAAATCCAGAAATCGCAATTCACATAATTTATGCTAGACATCTGACAACTGACCTTTTAGGCAGCATCATGAATCAAACGAGCTTCGTAGTTTGAAATGAGGTTCGCTGTAGAACCATATAATGATACAAAGATAGGAAGATTAATTTCTTATTTTGATGAAGTTATTTCCAAATTCAACCTTTTTCTGTTCTCTTCTCAAGGTATCAGTCTGATGGTGCCAAAAAGGACCCTCTAAAGATCAGCTCTATGGTAAATACAAACGTAAAATACTGTAATAGAATGGCTAAAGAATTTTTCAATTATTTTTAGTAAAATTGATTTTTCAGAAAATCCAATGGACTTCCTTTATCTTTATTGCTTTTAAAGAGTAATACGCCTTTACTGCACTTCCTAACAGTGTTGTATTGAAGGAAGAGGGAAAAAGGGAGATGTTATTTTCTGGTTTCGTTCTTCATGTGTTTGCCTGATCATGAACACTTTTTCGGTTTTCCTTCATCTCATTTTTTTGATCTGGTGCTGTATTTCATAGTACAAAGAGAGGCAAACTGATGGTAATTGTAAACTTATTTCCCTAAAATTACTAGATTAGCTTTAGCTGTTGAAGTAGCATAACTCAAAATATAAACTTAAGAAAAGCTTAACTATTATTGTAGTAATACAAACTAATTAACATGAAATCCTGGTGGTCTGTCAAATCAGTCAATGTTGATAAATATCAAATACAATCTTAAAATTTGATATTACAAATCATAATGAATTTTGTACCGTACTTCTAAAACATGATTTCATTTATGTATAGCCTAGTTGCTATGAAGAATGACAATTTTAAACATGCACCTGTAGTGAATATATTTATTTGCAAGGACCGTACAATGTACCTTAAAAAAAAACACGTACTGAAATTCTGATACCATTGAATTTAATGAACAACAACCAATATAATTTGGGGAATCGGGTTGTTTTCACACCTGATTCAATTTGTGGCTTTTTTATTAGTTGCTTTAAGCTGCAAACTAGACAGTGTTCATAACTGATGTAGATGTCTTGCATAGTTACTTTTTATTTAATCAATGCTTTTAAAAGAAAAGAATTCAAGCTAGGTTTTATTGCTGTGAGTTACTTATGATTCTTGTGATGATACATTTTTAGAACACCAGACTGTTTTTTTCACTAGGCTCATGCATGTCACAAGAGCAGTTACAATAAGATTCTTATTTACTGAAAATATATACTGTTGGTTTGGGGTGGTTGTTATTGTTGTTGTTATTACATTCAGACCTGGGGATCAGAAGGTTATCATCTGTGGGTTATTGATGGGAATTCAACTTCAAACCTGAAACCTGAAAGAGATGCAAATAATGAAGCTCGCCAGTTTGGTATTCTGCAGTTTCATTTCATCAAGAGTGCACTCACTGTTAATCCTTGCATGGTAAGTTTTTCATTGATAAATATCCTTATTTGAGAGCGTATTTCCAGTTTTCAGTTGACCTCTGAGTTATTCCCTTAACAGGTTTTAAGTTTGTTTTGCAGCCATTAGATTGGTCTTCCTTTTTTATCATGGAGCCTTTAAAGTGGTATTTTGAAAATATTGCTATGCAATACTGTAACATAAAACCCACTAGTACATAATGATACAAAAACTGAGAACTGCCTTAATGCTTTTGGTTTTTATATTGTTCACAATCAAGCTATTAAAAGTTTCTATGTAAATTTTCCTTTGTTTCCTGAACATGGAGTTCAAGGTTGCTTCTTTTTTGTTTTGTTTTTAATGTAGAGTAACCAGGAACAAGTCCTCCTTCAAGGAGAAGACCGCTTGTATTTGAACTGTGGCGATGCAACACAGGCTCAGAACCCCAGAAGTACTTCATCACACTCTGAACATAAGCCTACCAGGGAAAGAGGCCCATTTTCAGATGGCAGTTTAGATTCTCAGGGTTTAAGCACTTTACTAGGACACAGGCATTGGCACGTTGTACAGGTAATTGTTGCTGGTTGCCCATATGTGCTCTGTGCTTGCAAGAGTCTATAGGACTGGAATTTGCAACTGATCTTAATTCTCTGCTATATCCTTTTCCTCTGGTATGAGGTCATTGCTGCCTTATGGCCTCTAGGTTTTCCGTTGGTATAGCTTTTTATCTTACCCGATGGTAAAGTAACATTGTCCATCTCAGCCTGGTGGTTGAGTTGAATCCTGGCTAATAAAAATATCTGAATGGCTATTTAATTTCAGGAACGTGTAGGTAAATACCTTCCTGTGCTTTGAAAGAGAGAATAAACGCAACAAGAAAGAAATGCTTTAGGGATTTGTTCTGTAATTTATGCAAATTACTTTGAAAGTGTTCAGCTGATGAATACAGCCTTCGGACTTTAGCTGTGTTTTCAAGCAGTTTTACAGGCATGTATTTAAGCATGTAATTAAAACTTCACAATATCAAGTTTGTGATGGAGAAATTATTTCCAGGGTTGGTAAAGCCACAGATTCTATTTTCTCTGTAATATAGAGGAAAAATTAAGTAACTCTTAATCTGTAATTCTGGTATTTCTTCTTTCATGCTTGATTGAATTGGTCAATTTTTTTTTTGTAGAAGTCCCCAAGATGTTAGTTTTCACATACTATATGAAATGGTATTATTAAACAGCATTTCACTCTTGACTTTTATGTTGTGTTGTAGATACTGTTGAATTTCCATTTAGCTAGCCAGGTAGCTCTTCTGTCTTATGAAACTGGTATAGGAGGAGTAAATCCCTAGTATGTGTAGGAGTAACATTAACATAATTGGTATTACTGTGAGGAGCAACATACCCATGAGAACACCTGGTGTCTGGGTCAGACCAAGAACTGGAATTTGAAGCTGGATTTGTATCACCCCATGTGACGTGCATAACCAAGGATCAGGATTTAATTTGTCATACACAGTCAAGTGCTCTTGTAACAAGGCTTTTGGATGTGCTAATGTGTATTTCTGATGTGTATTAGAAATTTTATCCCAACACTGAACTACATTCCTGAATGTTGTGTTTATTAAAGCTTCTATGTTCCCATGCAAGGTTCTGATGGAGGAGAATTACCTACAGAACGAGAAGAGCAAATTTTAGCTACTAGCCTGTAGTGTAATATTAGCTGGTTATTAATGCATTCCTGTATTTCTTGTATTAAAAACAGGCTTCAAGTTAAGCTTCAGTAACTTCTTGGGGAGGAAAAAAGTAATTGTATTTAAAAAAGAAATATCAACATTAAAAACCTTCAAGCTGACATTATACAAATTTCCTTAGAGCACTACAATTAATCAGTACTTTAATGGTGCTTGGTATAGTTATACGAATTTGTTTCTCTTTTTTTTTTTTTTCCCAGATTCATAGTACGTATTTAGAGAGCAACTGGCCTATAAGGGTGAGTTCTTTTAAGAATATGTTCTTGCTGCTTTAAAAATACATTTTCTTTTAACTGTCCCTTAGCGTTTGATGAGCTCTGGAGATTGAAATCACTGTTTTAAATTACAGAAAGAAGAATATGTTTTGGATAGTAAAGTAGAAAACATGAAGATGCTTTACAGCTTTTGACTCTGACATTCTGCTGCCTTTTAGGGATGTGCTTGAATAGTCTATATCATTTTAAAAAGTTCCTGAGGGTCTGTATTTTTTGTCTTTGAGCAGTTTTCAGCTATCGACAAACTTGGACAGAATGTAGCTGTTGTTGGCAAGTTTGGTTTTGCACATTATTCTTTACTCACCAAAAAATGGAAGTTGTTTGGAAACATTACCCAGGTGAGAGGTTATGGTATTTTGTTCTGGTGTAGTGGGGAGTTGTATTTTTTGGAATGTGACTTCAGGAGAAAATTTTTAAAAATAATTTTTTTTCAAATAAGCAACCTGTAGACATGGGATTACGGCTGCTGGTTTTGCATATGTTTTTCATAAAATGGCTGAAAATCTTACCTTGTGGCTTTGGCACAGTAATTTCTGTCTGATTATTAAAAGGTTTCCAAATCTGAGTGCCTGTAGTCAGACACCTAGTCCCATATGTCTTGTCTGAGAGTCTGTGTGAAATGTTGTTTTGGATGCCAAGCATGTAAATTCTAGCCAGAAACAAAAAGCTAATTTGAGAGAATTCAGGGGTGCTAGTAGCGTAAGGCACTGTGGAGCTGTGATTTTTGGGTGATGGTTGTCCTCCACATATTGTTCTTTAGTACTTTGGCTTTTTTAAACAGCAAAAACGTCAAATACTTAGATTTGTCTTGCCACTGTCAGTAAAACTTACAGAGATTATGCATGGGTTTTGGCAGTTATCAATAGACTAATCATGTGAGTGTGTTTAAGTATACAAACGTGAGTGTGTATGTATGTATATAATTTCTTGGTTTTTTCTTTTCAGGAGCAAAATATGATGGTGACAGGGGGCTTAGCATGGTGGAATGACTTCATTGTTCTTGCATGTTATAATTTAAATGATCATCAGGAAGAGGTGAGGTATTTTTTCAAAGTAAATAAATCTGTAGAATAGCTGTTCTGTTTGATACATAGGTGGATTTTTGGTCACATTCAGAAATTCTTTATTAATAATGTAAGTAAGACTTTGCAGTAATACTTTGCTATTAAAAACTATTTTCTGCTGGCTACCATAAATCTACTCACTGTTCTGGAAACTTTGTGACATTTTTGCTTATTAGCATAAAGCCTGTTTGGAAATATCTCGTTACAGTATTTTGGGACACTTTTGTAAATTTTTTGAATAGGTGCACAGAAGAGTTCTACTTATTCTTAGGTTTTTAAAACTAATCAATAAAAGTCCTTCCTTTTGTTTGTTGTTCAGTAGTTAAGATTTGGCTCTACTGCTCTTTAGCCGGTTTGGATGCAATAATATAATGCAATGGATAAAATATTTGATGAAACAAAAAGCAGTAATGTGCTTGCTAGAAATTCTTGACATCTATTCCACAAAAAAAAGATATTAATTATGTGGAGTTACTTTTAGTTTGTTGGCAAACAGAAGCTGTGTTCAAACTACCCCTTTTCCCTTGTAGCTGAGAGTCTACCTGCGAACGTCTAATCTTGACAATGCATTTGCACACATCACCAAAGTGCAAGCAGACACGTTGCTACTGAGTGTCTTCCGGGACATCGTAATATTATTCAGAGCAGATTGTTCTATTTGCCTTTACAGTATTCAGAGAAGGCCTGAAGGGTGAGTAGCAATATTTAAATGCTTTTTTCAGACATATACTTGTAAACCTGTTCTCAGACTGAATAAATTCTTACTATAACATGAACTTGTTTGACAACTTTAGGAGTCAGCTTTTTAAAATACAGAGGGGGTAAGTGTTATCTGTAGGCACAAGTGATGGTCCATGAGTGTTGACACTTGCATCCATACAGGTATGCATGTTAGGTAGTGACTGAAATATGTGCATTTCCAGCTGTCTGTACAAATGTTCTAGCTGATAGGAGCTTGGAAATTGGATGTAAGCAGAAGAAAAAGGTACTAAAAAACACCAATGTGTTTCAGTATTTATAATAAAAAGTGTTTCTAACATTAGAAGTAGGAATTGGTAGGGGTGGTGGCAGAGTAGTGAAAGTGAAGAGAGAAAAAAATTGGTCTGTGGAGTGGTTGCGGGGAGTTATTTTGGTGTAAAATAAGTAGCCACATAAGGGCTGGATACTACCGTCAGGTAAGATTAGTGTACATAAGGAGGAGAAGATAAAGATTTCTAGATAATTTTTGAAGTGCCTAAGCAGGTGATTCTTTTTTTCTTACAGTTATGATATCTTGGTTTCAGCATGAAAGGACTTTTTTTTTTAGCAGAAAGCAAGCTGTTGATCTACTTTAGAGGAAAATATTTTCATTGCTTTTCAAAGAAAACTCCCAACAAAATCTCAAACCCTGGAATTGCCTGAAAAGTAAACCTAATTTTGAAGCATCTGATGTTGTCTTCTACTACCAACTCTCTCAGCTTCTATCCATAGCTATATTCTCCAAAACTGTCAAGATAAAGTAGCCCGACTTAGGTTTATTGGGTAACTTTATGTAGAGTAGGTATGTGAGCCTGTTAAATGAAAGTAATTTTGGTAGACAAGAGTAAACTACTGAGATTAAGTTGCTTATTTTCATTGGGTTTCCTTAAGATATTAATTTTATGTTAAATACTACTTTAAAATTGCTAAACATAGTTATCTTTCCTTTCAGTCTTAACCCTACTGCCACTATCCAAGTTCTTCAAGAAGTGTCCATGTCTCGGTACATCCCTCATCCTTTCCTTGTAGTGTCTGTTACGTTGACATCGGTGAGGACGGAGACTGGCATCACCTTAAAGATGCCTCAGCAGGTAACAGGTTTATAGTGGTCAAAATTTAAGAGAATCAGTGCCTGGATTTATTTGCTTAGCCCTCAGAGATTACCTGGCTCATAAATGAATAGTAAATCAGCAGCTCTTCTATGTGATATAACACAGAATGTGGTTTTTCTGAGGCTTATTATATAGACATTTTGTGTGAATGGGGGAGGCAGTGGAAATAAGCTCCAAACTCTTACTTCTATTTCATATCTTCCCTTGTTATCTTGTTAAGTGTGGAGCCAAAGCTTAGAAGACAAATTAAACTTGGCTGTCAAAGGTGTGTTTTTCTATTGTGCATTAAGCCTGAACACCAGAGCAGTCCATGGCATTAGGAAGAGCCTTTTGTGCAACAGCAGGTCTATTACTCAAGGAATCACAGAGTTGTTCAGGTTGGAAAAGACTGATCACCAAGTCCAACCATAAACCTAACACAGCCAAGTCCACCACTAAACCATGTCCTTATGTTTTGCGGAATCAAACTCTATAACTCCGTTAAGGGTTATAAAGCAGATATGCGTTTATTCGCTGGCAGGTGCAAGGGGGTAATCCTCCTAACTCGCACACGTGTTGTCTAACAAGCAGATAGTTATAGTGTAACGACATGCCTATTCATAAACGCCTATTAGATATTCATGACCTTTCCCCGTTTCTTATTGTAATTAGGTTCAAGAAGCTTCTCCAATACTCGCGCAGGCGCGGTGTCGTGGTCTGGGGCTCAGGGCTGAAGTAGCCTTCATCTTCCCCATGAATCGACCCTGAGCCCAATCTGTGTGCAGGCGCAGTCTCATCCTGGTCGAGCTCTAAGACTGCAGAGTCAGGTGCAGTCAGCTTTCTGCTGTTGTGCACATTCCAGCTTTCCCTTATCAGTGAATGTCTGTGAATGAGCTCCTCCCTTATCAACATCCAGGGTCTTCAAGGCATTTTCTAGCAGACAAGCACGAATTTCAGTGAGCTAAGCCTTCTAAGTTTTTCTAACTGTTTCCCCTATATCATATGCCCGCACATCACCTAAGTGCCAAATCTACATGTCTTGTGAATACCCGCAGGGATTGTGTCCCTGGACAGCCTGTTCCAATGCTCACAACGCTTTTAGTGAAGTAATATTTCCTAATATCTGAATAAACAGAAAGAAGGAAAATATGACGTGATCTTATAAGGTTACTTCTAGTCAGCTTTCCACTACAGTAAAATAAAGCAAGACAATCACTCCTACTAATTTTGTCAGGAGATAGTGCAAAAGTGAAATAATGATGAAGATGTGATGATGAAGCCCTGTCAGCTCCAAGAAATCATGCAGGCCACTGAGAGCATGGTGGAAAAAGGACTTGGATTTTCATTGTTTGTTGTATAAACAAACTAAACTTAACTATTTGAGCAGCTGCAGTATGAAGCATGTTTTCTCATCAGAGCTGCTATATTAAGCTAGGTGGGAAGTTGCTTTATCTGTGAGGCAGGCCTGTAGATATGTGAAGGTACATCTTTTTCTCCACATACCAAAGCCACTGGCAGGTACAAAAGCTGCGGCACAGATGTAAAATCTGAAGGTTTGTGCTTGCTACCTTCAGTTCATTCTGATTTAGTGTCCCACAGTAGTGCACATGTATTCTGAGATATTGGTATCGTAGTAGACAGGAGTATAGAAGGCAACATGCTTGTGGTGTTCTAGTCTGTCTTGCTGTCGAGACAGTGTACTTGTTTCTGAACTACCTGACCTATGTTCCTTCCTAATTTTTTGAGAAAAAAATGCAGTAACGCTTCAAAGCTCTAATAAGGTTTAAAGTTAGCTTCAGACTGAGCAAATATTACCTCTTTTCAACTAAAAGCCCATGCCTTCAAAATTTGCCAGTCCTCCTGATCCAAAGAAAAGTATTAATGTTAACACTGAACATGACTGCTCTGTAAACAAACTTGGCAGATCGTGTCATCTGTTTCAGTGTTGTAAGCTATTGGTAACCTTAACCCTCTGTGCTGCAAACTACCATACAGGCCTTCTACCCATGTATTTTAAAACTAAAATTCATACACAGCATGGTATTAACTCCTGTGACATGGTTTAAAATTAAAATGAGGCTACTCTAAAATAAATCTTTACAAAGAATACTTTGCTTTGTAGCTATACCTAACTAGAAGTACTTTTCATTAACTGCAGCTTCTTAAAAATTGTATTTCTACAAGGGTGGCTAAACTAATTTGGTGTTGGCTCTTCTTAGCTTGTGTGTACCAGTATTAGTCTTTGCAGTCAGATACTGGCGATCATATTGTGGTGATAACGATAAGAATGTAAGGCTTTATTTTTCCTAAAATACTGGTAGCTTGCCCATGCCAACAGGCACAGTTTGAGAAAGCCCACATCAAACAAACACTTAGAATGGATTTAGCGAATGAAAATCCTTCCCATATTTACCCCTTTGCATAAGAAATACATAAATGAATCTATTTGTAGCTACTCAGTTCTACTTTATTTTTCTGAGGCTTTTGGCATTGAATTTAGTTGTTAGTCATCTCTGTATGGCAGTGCAGTTAATTTACTGTTTTGAGTCTGGGTTTGTACTGTGCTTGTTGGTAAGATGATGCATTTGAAAAGCTTAAATAATTTACAAGATACTCTTCTATCCTTAGGCTTGTGAGGCTGAAAGTATTATGCTAAACTTAGCTGGACAGCTCATCATGTTGCAAAGGGATCGATCTGGACCCCAGATACGAGATAAGGATAGTAATCCTAATCAAAGGAAGCATGTAAGTAAATATATGTTGATTATTTTATGTGGCTTTGAAGATGTTGTCACTGACTGAAGAAGTAATGGGAGGGAGTGGTCCAGGCATAAAGAGGTCTATAATGAAGGTGGTGTCTAGACTTGCAGGCAGATTTGTTAGCTGGAAGTAAGGCACTACTCCTGGGACTTTTTTTTTCCCCTCTAAGAATCTGTGGAAGGTTACTGCTAAAATTCTGTGAATATCTAACTGTTTACTACTTGTACTGCAGTGAAAGATACAAGTTTTAAGCATAAAGGTCCTGTGCAAAATTTGGTATGTTCTAATGGCAATAAATCTCCAGTCTATCTAAAACTGTTCTGTATGTTTATAAAACATTATCATATTTTGCAGAATATGTTTACAAAGTTCCTGAAAACAGCAATAATAGAAATCAGTAACTGAACTTTTTAGTTTTTCTGTGCTGATGAAAAGCAGTTCTGCATGAGTCAAGCACTTTGGAGGAGTGATATCAGAAAAGTTTAGATGAAGAGTTATTTGCAGCTAGTCAAATGCTAGAGAATTTAGTGTTTGTAGTAATTCTGTCAGTTGTAGTTTTGTTTCTTGGGACTGAAGAAGCAGGTAGTTTTTGCCTCTCTTATTCTTACCCATCTGGTATAAGGAAGCTAAAAAATTAAAGAAATGTCTTTTGAGTTACTGTAAGTAGTAATAAGTGGTGTTTTCCCAGGTGCTAGGGGATAAGCAGACGTTTTCTTCTTTGTTAGAAGAATAACATGTTTTGAAGAGAGCAGTTCTTACCTGAAAAAAGTGTTCTTGTGACAAAAAAAAAAAAGGAATAAGGAATCTGATTTTTTGTTTTCTTTTTTTTTTTTTTTTTAAATAGCTGCCTTTTTGTGCTCCAGTTGTCTTAGCCCAATCTGTTGAAAATGTGTGGACTACTTGCAGGATCAACAAACAGAAGCGCCACTTATTGGAGGCTCTGTGGCTCAGCTGTGGTGGGGCAGGTATGAAAGTCTGGCTTCCCCTGTTTCCCAGAGATCATAGAAAACCACATTCCTTTCTTTCAAGACGGATCATGCTGCCTTTCCACATCAACATATACCCACTGGCTGTTTTGTTCGAAGATGCCTTGGTTCTTGGTGCTGTTAATGACACTGTGCTCTATGACTGTTTATACACTCAAACCAGTGCTAGAGAACACTTAGAGGTTCTTTTTCCTTTCTCCATTGTTGAGAGAACCTCTCAGATCTACCTCCATCACATTTTGCGCCAGCTTTTGGTTAGGAACCTTGGTGAGCAAGCCTTGCTTTTAGCCCACTCCTGTGCCACGTTACCATACTTCCCTCACGTACTAGAACTGATGCTTCATGAAGTGCTGGAAGAAGAAGCTACCTCGCGGGAACCCATTCCCGACCCTCTGCTTCCCACTGTGGCGAAGTTCATTACAGAGTTCCCCCTCTTCCTACAAACAGTTGTTCATTGTGCTAGGAAGACTGAGTATGCCCTGTGGAATTACCTTTTTGCTGCTGTTGGAAACCCAAAGGACTTATTTGAAGAGTGCTTAATGGCCCAGGACTTGGACACAGCTGCCTCTTACCTTATTATCCTACAGGTAATGGTACCTCATAAGTTGCAAGAGAGGTAATATTTACTAAAGTTGTAGTATTTGAAAATTATTGTCATACCAAAGTTAAGCATGTTAAAATATTTAATTTAACCATTTTCTGTTGGGGTTATGTCCAGTTATGAAAGGGGGGAATATCATGTAATGTAAGTAGTTAGCATGCTGTTACAAAAAAAAGAATAGAATGAAATTTGGCTCTTCTGATCTCTGGTATACTTGAACATGACATGGTATAGATTGACTTAGTAGGACTTTGGTTGCTTGATTACAAAAGCGAATGACTTAATTATGCTTTGTTACTTGCAGAATATGGAAGTTCCAGCAGTTAGCAGACAACATGCTACTCTCCTATTTAATACTGCCTTAGAGCAGGGAAAGTGGGATCTTTGTCGTCATATGATCAGATTTCTTAAAGCCATTGGCTCTGGAGAAACGGAGACACCTCCAGCTACACCAACAACTCAGGTTTGTGATGAAAATAATGAATATTGTGCATGGAACCTTGTATGATTAATGTTCCTATTATAGAGCATGTTTCTGCTTTGACGATATGTTTGGGTTTTCTTGTTTTAGGAACCTAGTTCAAGTAGTGGCTTTGAGTTCTTCAGACATCGCAGCATTAGTTTATCCCAGTCAGCAGAGAATCTCCATAGCAAATTTAACTTGACAAAAACACTGAGTATGCCCTCTGGCCCATCTGGAAAAAGGTAATTGGTAGTAACGTCCTCTTCTTCCCCGCTTTGTCAGAGACAAATTCTCTTACCAATTTAACTTATAGAAGTACATTATATGATAAAGTTAGATTTGTCATAGACTCCTTCCACATCCTTTTGCCTTTGTCTTTTCCTGACTTTTGTAATGTCTATGCCTCTCTTGTATTCTTGGGAGAATATACTCTCACACATGCCAGTGTGTGTACGTAGACAAGAGAGGCTACAATAGGTATTGCTGACCAAAAACTTCTTAATCCCCTGGATGCATATGTAGTAATTCACATAGCTGGTGAGGCTGTATGCCTTACTTGAAACATCTGTTTTGCTGAAACATGTATTGAACACTACAGTATCATACAGTATCATTGCACTGTATACTGTACACGTCTTGATCTAGTAGTGTCTTGCCAAGCCCTCATTAGAGCCTTTTACACCTTGGGGTGAATACTTCTTGAACCGCTGTATACTGAATTTATATTGATTGGTATTTAAGTTCAGAAGCACCACTGAGCTGGAATTCTTAATAATCTTTGTTTTGGCTCTTTTCCCCTCTATTGCCTTCAAAACAATATTAGTACAAATTCAAATGCTTTAGTAGTTTTTCATAGAGAGTACTATCTTAAGAGTTAAGATAGGAAGAGTCCTAGAATAATACTTGGCTTGTACTCTAAACCTGTTTCTCAGAAGTCACTTTGCAGTGGCCTGTGCCTTTTATCTGTCCTTCTTTACTTTTTTCCCTGCATTGCCAGTAGTTTAATATACTGTGGACAGTGCTGCTGTATTTCATTTACCTGTTGAGGCAGTGGGATCTTTTAGAGAATATAAATAGCAAGAAATGGTGGAAACTGCTTTGTTGGTTATAGAAAGCTTCCACTTATACTCTGGTCAATTGATGTACTGTGGTTGTGGTCAAGAGACTGACTACATTTTATCAGTCTTAATGTCACTGTTGTCTGGTCTGTCTGTAGGTGGAGTAAAGACAGTGACTGTGCTGAGAACATGTACATTGACATGATGCTCTGGCGTCACGCTCGGCGTCTATTAGAAGAAATCAAGCTGAAAGACCTTGGCTGCTTTGCTGCACAGTTAGGCTTTGAGCTGATTGGGTGGCTGTGCAAGGAGCGAGCCAGAGCTGCCCGTGTGGAAGATTTTGTGTTCGCTTTGAAAAAGCTACACAAGGATTTCCTCTGGCCATTTCCAGTCATACCGGCTTCATCCATTAATTCACCTTTCAAAAATGGAAAATACAAGACAGGTGCTGTAACAAATGAGTTGATTTGGACTAGGTTTTTCTCCTGCAGTCCTATACCCATCAGCCTGAATCTGTCCTTCCTCAGCTCCGCCAAGCAAAGAACAGGCTGAGGCTTGCCACCTGCACAGCTTTCTCACACAGGGTGTGTTTTTCAAAGGGATTCTGGTTAGCACAGGTGGCATCTCTTGCGTAGTCTGATTACATTACTGTTTTCTGTTGAGGTTTCTTGCTTTCTCTGGTACACTGAACTGGATATCACTTGTGCAGTTGTTGAGCTGAATATGGATATTACTCTTGGTAAATTCTGCTACAGAAAATTACTAAAATCAGCATTCATACTATACTCTCTAGATAAGATTTTTTTTTTAACTTTTTAATATTTGAAAAAGTAATGTTCCTAATATTTGAAATTTGCCTAATGTTAAAGGATAAGAATTTTGAGGACTTGCTGTAAACCTCCTTTGTATTATTGATCTCTCAATTCTGTAGTTTATCTTCTTAGAGCAAAGTTGATTCTAGCTGCCAAGTCTTCCTCTTTTTAGTAGAAGCAGCACTACTTTATCAGATGATACTTCTTTTATGCCAGTGCTGATTATAAAAAGCTGATGGAAAAATCCTGAAATACCTAAAATTGCTGTATTCCCTTGACTTAGTTTCTTTCAGCAAGCTACCTGAAAATTGCCTTTAAATACAAGGTTTAGCTTCTTGAAACGCCCAGGGAGAACTTTACAGCTCCCCTTTTGATGATTACCTGACTTCCCTTTGGTGGGTTCTTTTTTTTTTTTTATTTTTTATTTTTAGCTATGGGGGAGCAGCTGCTAAAATCTCAATCTGCAGACACCTTTTTAAACATGGAAGTGGACACAGGGGTTTCAAACACACCTCGAAGTCGCAGCTGGCTTGGCGCTATCAGCTCTTCTCAGAGAGAGATTGACACAGTTTCATCCCACGGACCACACATGCAAGATGCATTCCTTTCTCCTTTGCTAAGTAAAGGTTAGTCACTCTTCCTTCTGTCTGTTCATTGGAAAAATGCACCTGGAAGTATGCAGTGGTATTTTTGTATTTGCATGCCACTGCTGTATTGCTTCTCTCTTTAAGTGTTTAACTTAGAATACAAAATTGATATTTGGTGAAGTTCCTGTCTGTAGTGGTATATTGAAATCTAGTATTTTCACAGTCTGTTGGGAAAAAGCGTTCTAAGTTTTCTGTCTTCATCTCTTGCACGGGCTGGCTTCTTGCACAGCTTGGCATTGTTCTAATGCATGGACGTCGTGCTTTTGGATTTCTCTAGAAAAATATTAGATACGTTGTTTTTTGAAGAAGTTATAATTCCATTTAGTTTTCTTTTTTCCTATGACTTTGTTTAAATTGCTTTCTTTTTCTATTTCACAAGTAACTAATCCAGCAGCAGTATTTATAGGCAAGAATTCAATAAAATAACTTTCTGGCTTTCTAAACATTTGCCACAGAAAAGATGCATATACTTTAATATGGAAACTGTTCCAGAGGGCAAGTG
Organism: Clamator glandarius; assembly: GCA_033459285.1. Classification (NCBI taxonomy): domain Eukaryota; kingdom Metazoa; phylum Chordata; class Aves; order Cuculiformes; family Cuculidae; genus Clamator; species Clamator glandarius. The sequence continues at coordinate 1,037,105 of JAUNZM010000267.1, read as the reverse complement.
CCTTCATGACTCACCTTTATAATGGGTTGAGCTTTGCTGTTTCTGTTCCTGCAAAAATTCTGTGGCTACATCTAGTCTTCATATTTTTATTAGGAACACTTACTTTTTGCAATTAGAATGGGTAAATATTTACATTACTAAGCATTCAGAATCTTCAGGGGTTTGTATGAAGAAAAGAACTTGCTATTGTATCTTCATTTTTAATAAAGTTAAAAGGTTAAGAAAACATTATCTATAGAGAGACTGCAACCCTTCCTACATACTGTAAACCGAGAATTAAAGTCTGTAAGAGGCTGTCACTGTGCTCTTACAATGATGGCCAACACACCTTTAGAATCCCTTATTGATATTCTTCTGCAGAATTACTTTTATTTGATACAACAAATACTGCTTTCCTGCAACAACTACCATTTAGTGTGACAAGAAGAATGATGAAGTGGGATGGACAATATGCCCCAAGAAACTTCTTTGCGCTATGTAATGTACACTGTGTAATTTGTCAGTTTCTACAGAAAGTAGTTCAGAAATTGAGTCTTACTAAAGTAGTTTCTTTTTCCCTTATGTTTCTGGGTGTTTTGATAGGTGATGAATGCAGCATTGGTTCAGCAACGGACCTGACTGAAACAAGTTCTGTGGTGGATGGTGACTGGACCATGGTAGATGAAAACTTCTCCAGCCTAAGCTTAACTCAGTCAGAGCTGGAACATTTCTCTCTAGAACTGGCTAGTAAAGGGCCACACAAGTCACAGGTCCAGTTGAGGTAAGTAACGTAATCACAGAATAACCAGGTTGGAAGAGACCCACTGGATCGTCGAGTCCAACCATTCCCACCAATCCTTAAATCATGCTGCTAAGCACCTCATCTACCCTAACCTTAAACACCCCCAGGGACGGCGACTCAACCACCTCCCTTGGCAGACCGTTCCAATGCCTAACCACCCTCTCCGTGAAGAACCTTTTCCTAATCTCAAGCCTAAATCTCCCCTGGTGGAGCTTGAGGCCATTCCCTCTCGTCCTGTCCCCTGTCACTTGGGAGAAGAGGCCAGCTCCCTCCTCTCCACAACCTCCCTTCAGGTAGTTGTAGAGAGTAATAAGGTCTCCCCTCAGCCTCCTCTTCTCCAGGCCACAACATCCTTCTTGTGGTGAGGGGCCCAGAACTGAACACAGTACTCGAGGTGCCGTCTCACCAGTGCCGAGTACAGAGGGAGAATAACCTCCCTGGACCTGCTGGTCACGCTATTTCTGATACAAGCCAAGATGCCATTGGCCTTCTTGGCCACCTGGGCACACTGCTGGCTCATGTTCAGTTGCTGTCAACCAGCACCCCCAGGTCCTTCTCCTCCTGGCAGCTTTCCAGCCAGGCTTCTCCTAGTCTGTAACTCTGCTTACGGTTGTTGTGCCCCAAGTGCAGGACCCGGCATTTGGCCTTGTTAAACCTCATGCCGTTGGTCTCTGCCCAGCAGTCCAGCCTGTTCAGGTCCCTTTGCAGAGCCTCCCGACCCTCCAGCAGATCCACACTTCCACCCAGCTTGGTGTCTTTGCGTTTGAAACTTCAAAAGGCTAGTGTGCAGCATTAGGAGAAAAAAACACTTGTCTACAGATTCACACTGGGATTTTGTCTTTAGAGTGGAAAATGAAGTAAATGGACTTCTTTCCATATAGGTACTTGCTACATATCTTCATGGAAGCAGGATGTCTGGATTGGTGTGTTATCATAGGCCTTATCCTCAGAGAAACCTCAGTAATCAACCAGGTTTTCAGTATAATGCAGTCCTCTGATATTGATGGAGAAATCTGTCAGAATATCAAGGCTGGTCTAAATGCTGTTGACAAATGGGCTTCTACAGATTGGTAAGTGTTATTTTCCACCTTCATTCCAGTTGTAGCTAATTAGTTAACTAAAGAATAACTTCGAGTTATCTCAGGCTTAGTTGAAACAGATATGTAAAAGTACTTCTGCAGAAGATTTCAGGACAGTCACTTAATACAGTTGTGATCTAACTGGAAAAAAATAACAACAAAGCAAACCCAAACCAACTAATCCACTAGCTTTTATTGTTTGATTATGGTTGCCCTTTCCCCCTTCTATTTAAAAAACAGGGGAGGGGAGAAAACAAAGCTTCTGACCAGGAAGGATTATGACAGTATAGTAATTGATATTAAACACCTCCCAGGAAAGGCTGCTTTTTAGACATGTAACAGCTATACCATTTTATAATTCACTCCTTGTGTTCCTATACTATTACTTTCCTAGCCCTGGGTACAAGCCATTTCTAAATATCATCAAGCCACAGATCCAGAAACTAAGCGAAATAGCAGAAGAGCAAGTACAGCCTGAAGCTTTTCAGCCAGTGAATACTGCTAAGGTTACTGAACAAGTGAACTCCAGAGCTGAAGAAAGCAGGACTTCATCTAGCCACAGCACTAATCCTCAGAGTGATGCTGGCAACAGCAATGCAAGCAGGCATGAAGAGGACAAGTCTAAAACTGAGGATGAGGATTCATTCCAAGAAGGCAGTTATGACTGTATTGTGTCTTAAATGGAAGATGAACAATTTTCCAAGTATCAGGTGTGAAAGGAAGCAAACCAGCTCTTAGTCATGCTTCCATGTTTTGGATTTTAACTCTTTTTGTTTTAAATACTTTAGTCTTTGAAATCTTTTGTGGGGATAACTGAGCAGCAGTTTCATCTAATAATTTCAAAAGGAGGCAAGATTTTTTTTTTGATGCAATCTTCAGACTGCAGCTTTAGGTTTTGATATTTAGTAGTGTTGAGAGACAGTGAATACATATGGAGAAAGTTCAGCTAATGGTCATCAGTACCTTTACATCACCAACACATGTTCTGAAGAAACTACTTATCTCATTTGAGCTTGAAAGACAAAGAGGGGATTAAATTTAAAAACTGTTATCCTTTGCAGCTTGCCTGCCTAAGAATCGTCTGATCAATGCAGTTCAGATTGGTTTGATATCAATATTTTATATTAAAGGATTGTAAAATATATTGTATGTTTTTGTGAATACTCTTGTACAAATACTCAAGGTTGTACCATATTTGAAGGTACCAGTATGTATTGTGCATGTTTCTAGATTACTAGTAAAATTAAAGCGAAGTTGCACTTCTGTCTGGATGAGGCATATTTTACCAACCTAACAGTGACACAAGGTGGCTTACCTGTTTTTTACTGCCAGTTACACATCTTGTAGTTGGGTTTAAGGGATTGCTGAAGGTTATTTATTTCACTGTAAATTCTTTTCTGAAAAAATGGATTTTTTTAAATGTAAATAATCATCGTATACTCTTGCTATGGAGAATTAGTTTAACAGCTCATACTTCAACACTTTCAAACATTTTATAATATGCGTACTTGTAACTAAGACATTTAACTTTCAGACAATGTTATGGAAAGCTGGCTGCAGAAGTCTGTTGCTTTGGTACTTATTTTTTCTAGCTGCTGTCCCTACGTAATAACTACCTGTAACAGTATTAATTTAGATATTAGCTTGTTTGTACTGTGCAATTTGAACAAAAATGCAACATTACTCATTTTATACAAAATAAACTAGTTTATTTTTTATAACATCACTTGATTACTGACATGGACCAAACTAGTCATCATAGGGTAGTTAGTTACAGCATCTGTTGCTTTTATAGTGTAGTTACTAATGCATATCCATTTAAACTCTGACAAATAAGGATATTCACAATTAAGTTGAAATAGATTGTGGTTTTATCATCTTAATTTCCTTTGTAGATATGATCAAGTGCTTTAAAATGTAAAAATATTAAACTGTTGCTTTAGAATGGCTCTACTAAGCCAGTACAACCAGTACAAGTGCAATAATTGTGAGTATTACTTGGAAAGCTGGAGAGTTTAGTGAATGCAGATTGAATTTCCCTTTAAGAGTTGAAACTGATAATTGAAGTTAGAGGAAGGAACTCCAGTTCAAGACTTGCAGCATTAAGTTTAGTCTGCATTGTAGCTACTGGTTGCAGATAATGTCTATCATACCTACAAGCCTGTTGTGATCTGCCGTCAAAATACATTATTGTTATAAGGGGATAATTAAAGCTTTTTATGATAAAAACCTGCTTAATCTATTAAAAGAAATAAAAACTGTGCTTCTATTTACTATTTTCCTGTGGTCTGTGGTAATGATGTAAGCAGAGTCCATCCTCATCAGTTTCTGCTGGTCAGATTTTGGATCTGTACAAGTATACATATACACTAACTTACATACTAACATTCTTAATATTAGTATCTTGCTACTGTTGTTTAGCGGTCGCATCTTTCTAGCTGTGAAATACTGGAAGTTTGTACTTCTTTGGTAGTAGGTATCTCTATGCAAATGTTATGTGGTAATTTTGTATTTCAATTTCACTGCTGTTATACCTGTAATTAAAAGACACAATGTATTCAACTTTACTTGAAGTTAGCCCCTGTGGAAAATAACTGTTTCTGAATTGACATTGACAGTAAATCACCAGAATTCAAGTACATTTTCTAAGAGAAACAAAGCTCAAACAACCTACCTGATGAAGATTTTAGTTTGCTGCATTGTACCCCTATGGCCTGTTCTCTAAAGTGAATGTGTTGAGCTTCAAAGTTAAGAAATAGTGCATCTTTGAAGTTACATCCTCCTGTTGTTTTGAAGAGAGGTAGCAGCGGTGGCCCAGGAGCTGCCCCTGTGTCAGATGCCACCAGCTTGACCACAGGTCACAGCTGAGCCCCTTAGCAAAGCTGCTGCCTCCCCTCTCTTAATAAATTTAACAAGGTGTTAAAAAAATGCTCTGCAGGAGCTGTGAGGGCCGAGTAAGGGGAGAAGATGGGAGGAGCAGTCATGCAGATGGCCAGGCCCATTGAGGAAAAGCAGGAAGAGGTGCTCCAGGTGCTGGAGCAAAGATCCTGTGTAGCCTGTGGGTCTGTACAAGCAAACACATTTTGTCTGGTATAGTTTCTTAATATTGGTATCTTATTACAGTGCTGTTGTTTAGCAGCTACATCTTTTTAGACCCTAGTGAAGCAGGCTACCCCGCTGCAAGTCACCGTGGAGTTCATTGGAGCAGGTATTCGTGCCGCAGCCTGTGGAAGTTCCCATGCAGGAGCAAGTCGATGAGCCCTGAAAGAAGCAGCAGCCCCTGGAGAGCAAACCCAAGAGCAAGTTTTCTCACAAGAACTGCAGCCCACAGGAACAGCCAGTCCTGTTCCTGAAGGACTGTCTTATCAAGAGGAAGATCCACAGTGAAGCAGTGTATGGGAGACTCTATCCCATGGGAGGGGACCTGTACAGAAACAGGGGAACAGTGTGAGAAAGAAGGAGAGACAGAGAGGAAGTGGTGTGGAAGTGAAAGTACGAGCCAAATTGAGTCTGGGAACAAAGGGGAGACAGGGGAGGGTGGTTTTATATTTCTTTGTTGCTAGGCTTCTTTATTTTTAATTTGCAATAAATCATATTAATTTACCCAATGCCAGTTTGTTTTGCTTCTTACAGTAACTGGTGAGTAATCTTACTGTTTCTTAAGCTTTTTCATCTTATTTTCTTCCTCCCCCTGGCTTGCTGAGGAGAGAGCAGGAGAGGAGGTTCACTGGCACCTGGCAGTCAGCCAAGGCAAACACCACAAGAAGGGTATTTAATCTACAACTATGCACTATTACTTCAACCTAAATATTGGAAAAATGGGCCATTTAACCAGCTGAGGTCAACATTTTCTGTGGAATTTCAGCTTGCTGTCTCTCAGTTTGCTTATCCAGCTTACACAAAGCTGGCTGCCCTGCTTCTTGCCAACATGGCCTGCTTAAATGATTAGTACTTAGAAGCATAGAAAAATGCCTGATTTCCTCCTTTGAATTTGCCTATCATCAAGTTTTCTTTCTCTGGTTTTCATCCTGTACAAAACCATGAGGTCCAAACACCAAAAAACCACCATGAGATCAACTTTTTATTTAACAAATTAACTTTTTACTTAATAAATTAAGAAAATCACCTTCAAAGCAGTTCCCTTCTGAGTTGACACACGGGTGCGCACAATGCTGCCAACACTCAAAGCAATTCTTCAGATCATTTTCTGAAAGACTGTTGAGGTTCTCCATCATTTTTTGCTTTCGCATCTTCTACCCACAAAAATAAAACAGGTTCCTTTGAGCACAGACTTAGTCTTTGGGAAGAGGTAGAAATCGCAGCCTGGTGAATGGGAGGGGTGCTCAAGCAGAGTGTTGTTACCAGCTAAAAACTTAACAGACAATAAGCACTGTGGCTGGTGCTCACCTACATTTTCTGACCAAGGGTATTGAACACACATCCACTCATACCGAGTGAAACAACTGAGACTTGTCCAAGTGTGACAAGTTAGAACATGTTCTATAACCATGTCTCTCTGTCTCTCCCTCTATCGGTTCCTGAGATTTTTTGTATTGGGCCTTGTAATTGCATCTGACCAGCAACAGATTTTTTGCTACCCGTTTAAAAAATCCTCTCACAGGGTATATGCAAAACAGCTCCAGTCCAGTCATGTTTCTGAGGATAATTTTCACTATCACTTCTGTCAAACAAAGTAAGCTCATTTTTCACTAGTGTGCAAAGTAACCAATTTAAAAAGTTTTAGAGCTGGTGTGTGTAAGCTACAGGTTTTCCTACCAGAAAAAAGCCCACAACTGGAAGCAGAAGCCAGCTAAACAGTTGATACATAAGGCACCCAACACCTCCTTCCTAACTTTTTTCAAATGATCATTTCCTATCTGAAAGACACGCACATCTATAAAAAGCAACATCTTTGAATAAACAATACACGGGCACCTTTGTGAAACAGTTACTTGAAATTCACCTGCACAGACTGTCTTTGAAGCTTGTATTTGTTCCAGTCTCAAACCTGACTGACAGAATTAATCTTTTCTAGATAAACCAGTCCAAGCTTTCGACAGATTTTCACAGCTTTCTGAAACACAACATTTTTTAAAACCTGTTTAGTTAATGACCAGTGATGCTTGCCACTCTGCTTGAAATACAGATAGCAGTGACTGCAGCTACCTAAACTGGCTTATACGTGCTTGCTTGAGTCTCAGCTTTATCCTTGGCCTGTTCTCAAGCTGCACCTGCAGCTCTAACAGAACCATAAAGAACCTCTGCAGTGAACAGGAACGCCTGACTACCCTCTGAAACTGGAACAGATTTTCATGAAGACTGAGAATCCATGTCCAAAATAGAAGATACACTTATGCAACTTTACATTGTCTAACCACAGAGTTTTGTGTGAGCACTTAGAATTTCCAATGGCTTATTAACCATCTGTCACTAAGACCAGATATTAAATTCTAAGATAGGTCATCCTGCAAGCTCCTTCCAGGTCATTATCAAGAACTAGATTGAGTTTAGTCCCCACAGAAAAAAAGTACTGACAGTATTACTGTGCAGGCAAACACTTAAGCAGCTACATCCCTAATGCTATAAATAGGTCTGTATAGATTTGTTATATCTTGTCTATTTGATTAATGCTTTTCTAGCAGGGTTGCAACTCAACTCAGATCAAAGAGGCATTCAAGATGTGTCTTGCTAACACAGAGCAGCTCCACTCAGCTCAACAGCGTACGACAGCTGAAATTCTGTTCACTGCACCTATTCCAACCCCTTCCTTCTTCAAATTCAATGCTTCCACTTGACAGGTCGTCTGAAGGTATGGTGGCACAGTAATTAACACCTTAGATTGTAAAACTACAACACGTACAGGCCTCCTTTGCCTCCATAGGCTTAAATGAATATAGTTATTTCTGAAGTTCTTTTAATTATAGATACTTAACTCCCCCTGCCTTTGCACAGGTAAAGCATACTTGGCATGCTTTTTTCTTGGAAATTGCAGGTCTGTAATAGTCACAGATACTAAATACATGTATGTGTTATCTGAGTTTGTAAGTCAGTGCTACTTGTGCTCTTCAATTATGTCATGTGGAGGGTGGTGATAGCCCAGTGAGGGCCTCTCAGAGCAACAGCACTGGCTGCGGCCATACAGCCCAACACCGTATGTGGTACCATATAGGTTTTGAGGGTGGAAAATGTATTTATTTCAAGTAGATAGCCAAGATGTGAAGTCGTGAGGGGTTTTTCTTACAGGGAAGATTTCAGCCCTCTCTCTGGGAAAGGCCGGCCAGGACATTTTAGTTGTTGTTACCCCCTTGCCCTGTTGTCTGTGTTTAGTTCATGTAGCTGTGGAGCCATGTGCGTCATGCCTAGTTGGGCTAGTTTGTTGGCTATACATTTCTTTCCAATGAAAGACTTCGGTGCGAGCTACTTTATATGAAAATAAATATTTCATATTTGTACATATGAAGTTGTAGAAAGCAGGGAGCTGGCCTCTTCTCGCAAGTGGCAGGGGACAGGACGAGAGGAAATGGCCTCAAGCTCTGCCAGGGGAGATTCAGGGTGGACATCAGAAAAATTTTTTTCCCGGAAAGGGTCATTGGGCACTGGCAGTGGCTGCCCAGGGAGGTGGTTGATTCACCTTCCCTGGAGGTGTTTAAGGGCGGGTGGATGAGGCACTGAGGGGCAGGGTTTAGTGTTTGATAGGAATGGTTGGACTCGATGATCCCGTGGGTCTTTTCCAACCTAGTGGTTGATTCTGTAACAGAGTATTATAATAGAGAACATAATACATTTGCAAAGCCAAGTCAGGAAAGAAGGAAAATTTAAGGAATTAAGGCATTAAGGTAGATTTAAGCTGTTTAGAAAAGGTATACAGGTAAATTGTTTCAGTTGCACATATGTGAATTCCAATCAACTATCTGCTTACTGCCCCAGTAAGAATAAAGACTTTTTCTACTCCCATGCTCTTCTATCCTTAAAATCAGTGGTTGCTTCCTGTGTATTTCACAAAACAAGACACACAATACTTGTTACGAGAAATAATAAACTGCAGAAGACAAATCTGTTTGGATTAATTCTGAAGCAGATGGACACTGAAACAGCAGAATTTTCAATCCTGTTTTTCTGTCTCTGATCAACAATAGCTTTGCTCTCAAGTACCAGTTTTGCAAAGAATACTTAACTTTGCTACCACTGACTCTTCCGTACCACATCTTGTTTCAAGAAGAATCCTCCTTTCTGGGCAACCACTCTGAGCCCTCATTTTAACATTTCTCTTATCAGATAATTTCTTACATTCTTTGGCCAAGCACATCTTCCACACAGCTGTAACTCTAGCTGTCTAACTTCAGAATTGCTTAGCAGTATTTCTACCTCAAGTTTAAATAAAACTTCAGTGCAACAAGAAAACACACAAATATGCCTTTAATCATATAGAAAAATAAGTTTCACTGATTAAGTTTTGCTTCCATTTACATGACAGAAATTTACAAGAAGATAGATATCCCTCATAATTAAATTACTTAATTAAAAAGTTAAATCCTGAGTTAGGAAAAGTTATTGCTTCACTGAACTTGCAGAAACTGCTACCAAGCATTTAGTTTTTTGGGTCCCAGTACAAATTCTTGACAGCACTTTTTCGAAGCTTTAAATCAGAGGCAAAACAGAAAACAAAAATCAAAACCAAGGAAGACGTTAAGTATCAGTGCAGCTTTAGTTAACTAGCTGTGCATCAGCTAGAGTACAGTACAAAAGCTTTGTTGAGATTCAAGACATGAGTTATGAACCAAAACTCCATTTTTCAAATCATTAAAAGCACTTTAAAAAATACTAAATGTAAAATATAACGGCTGTAGTTTCAAATCATGTACAATCAATCATGTGATGACTAATACACACATTAACGTAGAAGGACTCACCGGTTTTAAGATAATTGACGGTCAGTTCATTAAGATTACAGTAATTAAACCTCCTAACCCTAGTCCATGAGTCAGGTGAAAATCTTCCCAAATTCACCTTGAAAAAGAACTGTTTCTTACTACTATAGTACACAACTGCAGAACAATTTGAAGGAACATAAATTAATGTGACACAAAAATTTCTTTCACACGCCATGCAAAGTTCCCAGTGCTGGCATGTTTTTATTCAAAATGATGACAGGTGCACAAAATCTCATTTGCATGCAATTTGGCAATACTCACGAGATCCATAAAGTACTAATCTGTACAATTCATGGTGTGGTATTGATATCACAGAATGTTTTATATATAGCTTGGAAAAAAAAATGCATGAAGAAGCTTTTTCAGGTACACAGAGTTTCTTTAAATTTCAGAAACTGACAACTATTATAATGCACTGAAAAAAAACTGGCAAGAAGTTAGTGGCTTCTGAACTCAAATCTTGTCAATTAAAATTGCAAGATAGTCTAAATCCCTTACAGTCTTTAATAAAAGCCGTCCTCTGGAAATAAAACAAGAGCAATCCAGAGACATTAGACATCTTCTTAAAGATTACTCTTCTTTATATTTTTTCCTTATGGAAAGCAAACCATATTTTAAGAAACATTTAAATATATTGGCAAAGTGCAATACTGTAACATCACCAAGTCTCTCCAGAGGAGATACCAAAATTAGCCAATTCTAATAAATTAGAAGATAACTTCAAATTTAGAGTAGATTAATTATAACACATCCACATAACTGAGTGGGGACTTAGCACTCTTACATACAAAACAGCCAGTCATATGCTTACACGCTGATACTGAAAGACCCCAATAGGAACAGAACTACAAGAAGATAGTCAGGTCAAAGTTAGCCACCCAAGCTGTAACACTGAAGAGGCAGGCAAGAGGGTAAGAAACAAGTTTTTAACAGAAACATATTATTTGGAAAATACATTTCAGATATATAATCACCACATTCCATAATATTGATTTTTCTGCATTGTGCATTTACTAAAGACTGGGAAGCAGCATTATAGCTTTCAGTGCCTTCATCCAGTGACAAATGTAATGTTTATGACTTTGGCACCCCTGCCTCCGACCCATATGGAACAAGCTTCTTTCAGCTGAAAGCCGTACTTTTAAAGGACGGATAGGACTGGTAGGCAACAGTCCCCATGTGTGCATTATGTATGGCTAAAACATCAAAATAACTCCATGAGTTCTTTCCATTACAACTGCCATCGCATTACGCTAACATCACCTCCTCAAACACAGTACTCATTTTAAGAAACTCACTAGTCAAACTGCCAAACGGGAAGAAGCGAGGTGAATGGTATTCACTTTGACATGAAATATCACTATATCCCCAAGAGAGCAGTAGTCTTTAAATAGTAAAACTGCCAAAAAACACCATTTGTTGCCAAAATACTTCAAGTTCTTGTGAAAGTCTCCGGTATCTTGTTGGAACACATTTGATGCAATAGCATTCTGTGTCTGAGAGGTTGCCTTACTAGCACTGCATTTCTTGTCAACATTAAAATACAAAAAGGTCGTAAGTGCAGGACCAACCAGAAGAAAATGTCCAGTTTGGAAACCTTTCCAGTAAGGCAGAGAGTTGAGGTGATTTTTGATCCTCCCCAAAGAAGTAATGTGCTGCTATGGCAAGGGAGACTATTCCATCAGAATGCTTTTCTGGGGCCTGAAAGTGAGAAAAGGACAATACAGCCTTTATGATTGTTTATGGCATCAATGCAGATGTACTCTTCTACAGACTTAATATTTACACAAATTTCACCCAGCAGCTTTTTGTCCCACACGTTAAAAAACTTCCTATCTTCAAAGGTATCAGTCAGATTATATGATGAGCTCAGTTGGAACTGAACTTGCAACTATTTAGATCACAGTATCTCTGACATGGTACATAGCTTGCAAATGCTATAAAAGTTCAACATTTGTACCTGACAGTTCTGCTGACAAATCAAGATATTGACTCCAACGCAGTATTTATACTGACACTTCTAATGTGGATCCCTAGGATGAAAAGCCTTCTCTGCATAGCTCTGCCACTATCAAACTTGCAAAGCTTGTCATGCTGCAGATTCCTGTCTGCCTTTATTGGTCTCCTCAGAGAACTAGCTGGTTCAGTGTTTAGACTGCCTGATCCAAGAGGGAACAACAGACTTTCTAAACTTTCTAAGGTTCTTGAAACATTTACTCAAGGAACAAGACACTGTTAAACCTATAATCAAAACATATATATCTGCAAAAGGTTCTTCACTGACAAGTTATTGTGGGAGGGGGAGTAGGTGGGATCACAAAACTCAATGGAACAGCAATGCTGGAAACCTTGCTTCCAACTGAAAATAATGTAAAAGAAAGCTTAGAAAACAAAGCTTTTTACAACTCTCTTCAGCTTCAGGACAGGTAAGTTTCCTATGAACTCCCTGCAATTCCCCCAAACCAAGCAAACAAAATACATGAAAATTAAAATACTCACAATAGAGAAAGGAACTCTGAAATAACATTAATAAAGATAAAACGTCAAGAACTATGAGGTTAAGATCAGAGAAATCCAAACTCATGACCCAAGATTATGAAGACAAGTAAATTATTACCCTTTTGGCCGTTTAGCAAGGTAGTAGTCTAAGCCTAAAAAATATAAGTGAGCCAATATATTAAGTTGAGGGACAGACTGAGAGAGGGAAGCTAGAATTAGGATCTATCAAATAAGGCAAAGCTTAAGAAAGTTACTATGACATTTTACACATAAGAACGCAGAAATAGCTACAAGAGGGCAGGCCAAGGGATTGCTGGGTTTCTAGCAGCGTCGTACTCACTGTCAGCTCCACCCAGAAGTGCCACGGCATAGCCTGCAGCCCATGGGAGTAAAACACAAAGTAGTCTCCTCCTACACTCGCAACTGGTGTTCCATCCCCAAGAGACCAGGTGGACAGAGCTGACCCTTCACGTGGCCGAACATAGAGAGACATGTGACTTGGACCTGCAGAGGAAGCAGTACAGATCAATTTTCCTAGATAGTAGCACGCTGTGTATTACTATTAGTGTCTTCCAAAACATGATACAACTGTCTTCTCTGAAGGAGAAGCTTCAATTATTTCTAGGCACTGCAATAAATGAGATGATGTAGCAGAGTGACAGAGCTTTAGGCAAGGGCTTGCTATAAAAAGATCAAGGCTTACTTAAAACAGACGAGGTAATGAAGTCCCTCAAATAACTGCAACACAACACCCACAGCTTCTAGTGTTATGAAACAGAATTAATTCATGCTAATCTCTTCAAGACTCTCTATCTTGGGAATGGCACTAGAACTTCCAGTACTGGAGTCAAAACCTGATTTATTATGGGCATAAAAGTAAACACAAATCAGAAACTAGAAGCTTCAGTCACTCACCAGACACTTCAAAGTTTAACCGCACGGAGTTCCAAGGCATCAGCTCCTTGGACAGAACTTTAAAGTGAATGGGGCTTCTTGGAAAAATTTCAGGAGCAGGAAGATACCAATTTTTGCTTTAAAAAAAAAAATAAAAGGAACTTATGCAACACTCAGAGGCACTACATATGAGAAGTCAGGAAGTTTTTGCACAGTACAGCTTACTATATGGAATATTCAAAAGCTACTGATTCTAGAGGAAGGCAGGTAAAATTAGCAGCTTATAGACAAACAAATATTAAACAGGCATATTAATAGAAAAACAGCCAAAATTGTGTTCATTCATTACCTTCATCTGCCTTACTTTACTGTTCTATAAATTAAGAATATTTGCATCTTCAAAGTGATACACTTTTGGCCACAAGATTCTTGGGGTATGAGAAGTAGTCACAGCATTTAGTGTTTGTGTGTAGAGACCAGCTACTCTAGACTTTGTCTACTTCAACAGGGAAGAGGGGATAAAGAAGCAAAAAGACATACAAACTCCCAATCTGATCTGCCCTTCACAAGGTACTCCCTTCACGTTTTTCTTCCCTGATGCTGGCATCAATTTTCCTTCTATAGCCCCTGCAGCAGACCCAGAAACCTCTTGCAGAGATTCTGGCAAGAGACACAGCACCTAGATAGAAGTTTGTCTTCTGAACTGGAAGGATTATTTACTTTTAGACCAAGATTAGCCTTGCTTTTCCTTCCCTTATGTAAGTGAGATTGCATAAATTGGCAGTGTGCTTTGGCAGTAAGTGCTTAAGAGAAGCTGCATTCACACCAACCGGAACATGAAATGCACTGGAAGAATCCAGGGAAGGCCACAGAAAGGAGCCTCCTCCTCACATGGAGTTCTAATGTTGTCGTTGATTTCAGGTACATGGGGAGTTATGTGAGATATTCCATTATAATCGAATCCATTAATCCATATGCCAGAATCACTTTTAACCACATTTCCATCTATGTCATGAAATCTTCTACTGGTATGCTAGAAGAAGAAAAAGAAAAAGATACGCAGAAAGATGATGAGGCCTGTGCAGTTTGCAAGAGCCAGAAGTGATTCTGAAATATCCTCACTGTCAATCCTTCAGGTCTACTGCATTTTCAGTATGAACCAAAGATGTAGACCTGAGTACATATAAAGAATTACTCCAATGAAAGAAACATGTAGAACACCTACATTCACAAGGTGACTGCGCCTGTAAGTATTTGCTCATCTCCCATCAGATTTACTTTTTAAATTATCACTGCTTACTCAAGTCTCCCACTTAAAACCTCCTGAAAAATCCCCTGTTCTTCTGAAGCAGATCTGAACACAAACTCAACAAGGGAAACTTTAGCACTTCTTTCAAATCCAGGAATAATCATTACATTGTTTAAATCAAGCAAAAAAGGGAATGTTACTCTTTTGAGGGCAGAAGAATGGGCTGGGTGGGTTAAACTTTGAAAAAAAAAGACACACTCTTGGAAACAGAGACGACACAATATGCAAGACTTTTCTTACCTGGAGAAAGACTCGCTTAGGCTTCGGATTAGCTGCATCAGAACTGTAAGGAAAGAAGATTCCACTACAAACGAGAATCAGAGTGACTACAAACACAGTAGTTAAAGTTACTAGTGTCGTTTTTGTACTTTTGACAAGGTAAATGAAGTTAATCTAGAGAATAAAAAGACAGTCCAGTTATAAAATTGCAAACGTAAGAAATAAGTCACTATTTGTATATTATGGAACTGAAAGTACATTCAAAAGATATCATTGCAAGTACTACCCAACATAAGACATTTCTGTATAATATCAGTATGGAAATGAAGAGTGAACTGCATCTTGGAGCTTCCAAAATTTTTCAGTTTTTAAAACATTGGCCAAAAAAAACTACAACCTTTGTTCTAGCAGAAAAAAAACACCTTGAGTTTTTTTTTGGAAGTGTACTATATGTACTGTTCAGCCACATACTATACTACAGAACAGAACAAATATCTCTTCAAAAGCCAGTATTAAATTGCATATTTTACACCCATACTGAATACATCATTGCAGAGCAGATATATTTTTGTCACCATTGCGTCAATGACTTCTCTTTGACTAACACAGAATCTTTGACAGGTTTGACAAGTCTCCTGTAACATTTAAGAAACTGTCAAATTATCATTAAAGAATTAATTTAGAAAAACACCAATTCTAAACTTTAGAGACTGAAGTTCAAAATTGTCAAACAAGATTTACAAATTCTACTTACTAGGTAGGATGACAGAATCATAGTTACGACCACAATAAGTCCTGCCAACACTACATCTGGTAGAATTTCTGTACCACTTCGTCCCATGATAGGCGTAAACATTTCAAATACAGTCCAACTAAGATACATCATATACAGATAGGGAACAAACACTCCCAGCATGTACATCATGACAAACTTCAGTGTGGTACCTACAGGGACAAAAAAACCATCAACCAATCCTTGTATAAGTTTAAAAGTACACAAACATACAGATTTATTAATATATCCATATATTGCTGCAAGGCCCAATACACAATATTGATCCCCATCCCTGACAAGGAAATGAAAAGGTTACCTCATTTTACCTAGCCGATGCCTGCACAACTCTTTCAGGAACACCACAAAACTAACTTTATTACAAAAAAAAATTTTAAGCAGGTCTTCTATCTAAGCATGGTTTAAATATTACAGTATTTTCAATAAACTTTACTGTCCATCAAAGTATATGATCAATTATCAACAACCCCACATAGTAGTGTCATTTTTAGCCTGAGACACAATGTTTTTCAGTGTATTTTTTTTAAATAGCTTCTCCACACCCCTAAATTGTCTTCAGTTCAAGAACATGACTTTTGTAGCGAGAAAAAATACTTTGAATGTTCAAAACTCAAAGTCTGGAATTTCTTTTGCTTCAATAATAGAGTTTGGAGGAAACCACCCAATATACAATAGCAGGGCCAGAAGTTTTGAAATACAACCACCTCCCCCTCAAAACTCCTACCTTTTTGGCTGAATTCTTTATGGCTCATCAGCTTTGCAAGTAAAGGAAATGCTACCCATAACGTACAAATGAATGCTGAACAAAGGCCCATCTGAGTCAACACAGCCAACGCTATAGACCAAATCATCAATGAGGCATCAAAAAAAATATCTCCTAGGCACTGCTCATTCACATTCTATAACAAAAAAAGCAAATACAGTCATTACCAAGCATATTCTGTGTATCACATCTCATTAGGATACACAGAAAACCCCTTATTTCTTGTATATACTTATCCTCCTTGGACTCAATGATCCGGTAGGTCTCTTCCAACCTGATTATTCTATGATTCTATGAAAATTATTACTAGCAACAGTTCACTGTTCTCTTGCCATTTGGAGTTATCATGACACTTTTAAAATCTGTTCTGGCATAGCTTCAAAAAGAAATCACGTGAGCTGGGGTGGAGGGAGGAAGGGAATGTACAAATGACAATATCAAGTAGGTGGAAGCCTAACATTTCAAGGATACAGGCAAATACATCCTTTTTATAAAAAGAATTGGTATTTGTGATTCATATAAAAAAGTTACGTAGTACTTTTATGTGACAAATTATCTGTACCTCCTAAGATTAAAAACCTGGTTTTGAACAGCAGCTCTGTAATACATTTATTCAAGCGCTGTTTTAAGTGCACAAATACTATACTGGTGCCTTTATAAGTCATACCACAGCTGCCACTTCAGAAGTCTGCTTTTTAAAATATATTACTTGTTAGACGAGAAGACATGTGTGAGTCAGGTAATATCAGATGTTTCCAAAAAAGAAGAAAGCTTAACCATCTAAAGTGTGGGGGTTTTTTGTGGACTTTTAAAAAGTTGCACGGGCAATGCTGCAGTGTTTGCTATGGACAGTTCTTAATTGTGAATCCTCTTAGTAGTAAGAAGGATTGCTTACGTGAACAATGGCTATCAGAAAGCATGGGCTGGGGAGTAAAAGAAAAAAGGGAAGACATATGAATTGCCAAACCTATTTAAAAATAAAAAGCTTATAAATACAGAAGGTCTTGAGCCACTAACAGAGAATGCCCAGGCACTGCCTATGATAACCAAATAAAAGACTAGCTTCCAAAAATTTCATGGAGCTCTAAGTGCAGTGTAAGTTACAGCAGCGTAAACTGTATGGTGTACCACAAGCTACAGAATGCAAGAAAATTGAGAGACTCATGATATCACATTGGTTGATCTGATGATCACACAATCAGCAGACAAGAAGTAAATCCAAAGCTTGGAATGGTTGAGCAGTTAGCAAAATTACACTCTCTTGTCAGCTCTTCCAAAACATTAGAAGATGGTAACATTGCTTCTATTTTATAAATGGTTCCATTTTTCTACAAAAGGACACCATCACATCCATATAATTGTTAACATACGAATACCAGTTAACACTTCTCTTCCACAACCAATTAAAAGACATGCTTCCGGATAAGGACATGATGGATCCACTCAGAACTTTCCATAAATAAAATTCCACTAAGTTTTTAGAAAGCCTTCAAATA
The DNA here is from genome assembly GCA_033459285.1 of Clamator glandarius. Classification (NCBI taxonomy): domain Eukaryota; kingdom Metazoa; phylum Chordata; class Aves; order Cuculiformes; family Cuculidae; genus Clamator; species Clamator glandarius. The sequence continues at coordinate 1,019,341 of JAUNZM010000267.1, read as the reverse complement.
CTTGGATGAAGCTGGACTGGGCAACATTGGTTTCCTAAATTCTCTTGCCAAAACTGTGGGCATAAAAGATTCCACTGTCACACTTATGCTGGGACAAGTGGCCGATGCTTTGGCATACCTGTGATATTAGCAGCAAGCACAGAGCAAACGGCTGGTGTTCTCCTGCTTGCTAGCTTGTTGAGAACTTGTAATCTTTACCAAGACCCGTGAGTTAAAAATAAAAGAATGTATTAGACAAAAAACAGGAAGGTAAGGTGCACATCTGTGCTTAATAGTGGGTTGCACTCTATCACTGTAACTGTGGGATTCTCACAGGTGGAAATTAACTGGGGTAGCTGCTGACTGGGTGCAGAAACACAATATAAGGCTTTGCGTCCACCTAAAGTGATCTCATTTGTCACCTCAGAATGGGCTCCATGCCTCAATCGCTACACAAAACTTGTATAAATGGCCAAGAAAATCAGTGACAGCAAGCTGAATGACACTGGTGCCTAAAATGCAAACCTAACAGGCTCAAGCGCCTTCTGCTCTGGAAGAACACCATCTGTCAGAAACCTAAAGGCAGCACCTCAAGGCCCTAATACAAAGCCATTAAACTATCATCTAACCATTCTCGACAGTTAAGAGCTATAATTACAACATTATTATGCAAGTTAAATTGCATTGCTTCATCCATAAAAAAGAATTCTAAGCACTAGACTAAACATAAGGAGGAATTTCTTCACTATGAGAGCAGTTAGGCACCAGCACAGGCTGCCCAGGGAAGCTGTGGCTGCCCCATCCCTGTAAGTGTTCAAGGCCAGGCTGGATGGGGCCCTGGGCAGCCTGGGCTGGTAGGAGGTGTCCCTGCCCGTGGCAGAGGGGTTGGAACTAGATGATCTTTAAGGTCCCTTCCAACCCAAACTATTCTATGATTCTACGATTTGTAAAGGAAGATACACAACAATCATGAGAAGTGACAGCAACCGAAAGGTAACAAACACCAAATCCCCACCAAGACCCACAGGGGCCTAAATGACCTCTATCTATTGCTGAAAAGAATGCTTCCACAGATTAAGCATTACATTACCCTTCAAAATTAGAAATGAAGTTAAGTTTACCTTGTAGAAGAACTTCTTGGCTAATGTATGCACAAGAATGAGCTTAGCTACAGCCACAGTGCCATAAAGAAAAACAGAAACATAGAAGTGGCTGTACCAAGAAAGAGATCGTCCAATGACAGAAACGAACACTGCCACAATAAGGACTGTCACCAGTGTGTAGACCCAACTTATTAGTATTAATCCAAACGCAGTAAATAACGTCTTCATGTTCTGAACAGCTATGAAGAAGAAAAAAGAATTTTCATTCAACAGTCAAGTATTCTACTGTAGGCCATCATCAAGATTCTAACTACTCCACAGTACGATGGTTCTAATGACCAAACCAAAACTGCACGATGACACCACTCTGAAGATTTCTTAACAGTATGGTCTAAATCATTTAGCCTACTTTTTTGCAAGTCCCTTTGCAGTCTTCCCCACTACAAAATTTATCCCAAAAGTACTAGTGTGTTTTGTAGATTACCATCTTCCTGAGAGGTTTTTTTTGTTTTTTGTTTTTTTTTTAAACAGGTATGTTCCTACACAAACCCCAAAAGGTCTGACTAGAAGATAGAGTTTACCAGCCTTCACTAAGATTTTTTAATCTTTTTCCTCATTTGTTGCTTGCTTTCTTCCTCCTGCCTATGGACAGGCATTAAAGAACATGATTCTGAAGCCCTACCTCTGCTAACAGAACAGCGTTCATGTAGATACTGAATATTCTTTTCTTTCCATTTTCAGATCTCTAGAAGAATTAATTTTAATCTTCATGAAAGTATAAAAGACATAATCGCAAGTCACAGTTCCTAGGCATCTAGGCCTATCATAGTCCTTCGTCATCACCATTACTCAGATGGAAGACTTCAACACAAAGTAACTCATACGGCAATCTGCACACCTCTGATGCCTTAATCATCTGATGATTTCTTCATCTACTAACTGGTATTTGTTAAGGAGTAATGTGAAATATTTTCTTAAGAACTAGACTTACCTCTGGGTTTAGGCTGCAACACCTTCTTGCTTAAATAAAGAAAACCAACTGCCGCTGTGATATAGTTCATGATGGTGCCAACACGAGCAGGATAAGCCAGGACATATAAACCAAGAATATCAAAGAACACAACATTTCCATGTCTATACTCAAAAGACTTCGCCAACTTGTCTGACATTGCTAAGTATTTTAGGACAGACAGAATATTGTCACCTATTAAATAAGCAGAAACAAAGTGTAACTACATCAGGGTTGATGAATTAGTACACAGCATTACTTTAAGTATACTTAAAACTCTACTGAAATATCCTCAGCAAAGATGTGAATGTAAAACTGATTACTCTGAAAACTGTGTTCAATGGTATACATAGATTGGTATTTTAATGAGTTAATCCATACAGCTGTCACTAAAATAAGCATACTTGGAAAGTTTCATATATTTAAACACTGTTGCCCTTCTTCGAGTATGACATTAAAGCACTGGACTTTAAGGCTAACTCATAGAAGACTTTATAATTTCCTAATCTTCCATTTAGAACATATCTAGCACATTCTAAATTTGCTGTAAGAGTATTAATTTCTTATAGCAGAAAAATGAAAAGGCAACTATAACAAGACTCCTTAGTAATTTACTGAATTCCTGAAATACCAACCTGCTCTCTGAATGGAATCTGTTAAAATTCTGTCTGATGTGTCATATTTTGTATGATAAATGTAGCCATTTTCAATAAAAGCCAAATCTATTCCTACAGAAAGAGAAAAAGCACGTTTGAAATTATGTAAACCTAAAACCTCAAAGCAAACACATGAAAGCTTCATAAATATTTCACACAAAACACTGCTCCACTTTGTAGCCCACTCACCATCCTTAAAACTGAACAAAATTGTCTGTTTTGTAGAATCTGTATTCCACGTTTATTTGAAAAAGGACATCTGCAAAACATTTTAAAATACCTGTCCCTTCTAATGTATCAATTTGCATGACATTTGTATTCACAGAAATGATCTCTACTGCAGAAACACATGAAAATTCTTAATCATCTCAGCTTCAGAAAAGATGTACAAGGTGCTTTCCAAACATTTGGTAGCAAACATCAATAGAGACCCATGCTGAAAAGTAATAAAAAGAAGCACTGTGGAATTTAGAAACACCTTATCAAAATACCAGGTAATTTGTAATCAGCTTTTCAAACAGCCAGTCTGAAAACTCTTAAATTATAAATCCAAATAATGCGTAAAAAATCCAAAAAGATATTTACCAAAATTTTTTCTGCAAGATTAATTATATATTCAGTGTATCCCAAACACACATCCCCATAGCTGTGTATGCAAAAAGCCGCTCTCTGCAATTTGAATCCTCACAATTTTGCAGACGTTTAACAAATCAGACATCAATTCTACCAGTGGATGAAGATCAACAAGTCTTTACCTCAATTATTTCATTTCTATTGGTTTAGAAAAAACAGAAGTCAGTGAGAATTCATTTACCACTTATGATCCAGGTACAATTCTGAACAAATAAAGAACACATTGTACAAAATCAGCTACTTTATTGTCAGGCTAGAAACATACTTTGGAACAGTTCAGAATAAGCCAATGTGTTTTGTTCTAAGAATCAACTCAGAAATATCACTTTTCTCAAAAGCGACTCCAATGATAACCTGTGCCAGACAGCAAGGATTTTACAGAAGTTTACATTCCTTTGAATTGTGCTTGTATTGTGTGTTCCACATTTTTCCCCAAAAGTCATTCTATGCAGAATGGAAAGTAAACTGCAAACAGATCAGCAAAACCAAAAGCTGCTGTCATGTGCTTGATTATGACAAAAAAATTAATGAAAATGCACTAATTGCTAAGTCACTGTGTTAAAAAAGATTAGTTTATCCACTAAATACAGACACTCCTGCAAGCAAGTTATTAGCATCATCACCAAAATGTTTCAAAACAGAGTATTTCATAATGTACTCTTAATTTCTAGAGTGTTTTCATGATTTCCAGGGAACTTTTCTACCATGTAGTTTCTTCCTGGAAAATAGCAGTCTCCAAAAAACATCCTTAAAAACCCACATGATCAACCAAATCTAAAGACTCTTGCCTGAGAAAAAAAGGTAGGAAAATTTGCTCCCACAGTGAAAGACAAAGCAAATTTGAGAACCTTCACACAGTGCACCACAGAACAGTCTCCTGGCCAGAAAGTTAAGACAAATGATTTCATAACGCGCTCTGACGTGTCTTCTGATAACATACCTGGAACATTGCCAAAGTCTCTGTAGATACGGAAGTCTGTATCTGCTGGGATAATACCACTCTGAAATATTTCCTGTGCCACCACAGAGGCAAAAGGATGTTTGGCTGCAACTACATATGCTTGTACCAACCAAGGATTCTCAGGTCCTAATAGAAGATGAGCAGAAAGTTCACAGCACATACTTTTCAAACTTCGGTTGATATATTACCTTCATTGTAACAAATTAATAACCTAACAAAACTCTTGAGTTTTAACCCCACAAGTCCATTTGTGTTGGCTGAATGCCCCACGTTTGGGAGAATGTATTAGCTACATTCAGGAGGGAAAAAAAACCCACTGATGCCCTCTTGAATGTTCAGTGGCAGAGTAGAAAAGCCATCTCCCAAAAAAGAGCCAGCACTAATGAAGTCAAAACTTTTAGCAGAGCTTGCTATTTATCACTTATGTATCACACTTCAAAACTATTGTTTAGAGAAAGGTCTCTCAATTAAAGAATTTGACGCAAGCGAACAACTCAGCAGCTCCAGCAGAAGGAAGTCTGCAGTCCAACAGGATGGACAAGACGTTTAACTACAGCCTACAAAACACGTAAGTTCTACTGCTTCCTGAGCAGCTGATGAAGTTCTAAACCAAACATGTCCCTGCAAAGACTTTGAAAGACCTGCTGTGAAAATTAAATAAAACATATGAAAGCATGAGTATGCAAGACATAAAAGTATCCAAATATTTTTTGCTCCTTATCCCCTTGATGTAAAAGGAAAATACAATTTCCTGTAACTCTGTTCTCTACAGCCTTCCAACCTATGAGGCAATGTCAGTGGCAGTACTTTAGCCTACAGGTATCTAAAGATGTTCTCCTGCCTTTCGCTTATGACTCACTCTCAATACTCTTTCAAGTCTACATTGTTTACTATCAAATTATCCTAGCACAGAAACTGGAAACAAGGCAAGCTCATACCTGTCTGAAAAACAAGTTCTTTTCCTCCTACACCCGCTGCCTCCAGGTTGATAAAAGCTCTAACTGACTTGGCCCACTCATGTTGTGTAATGAAGCCATGACTAGCCTGGATGGTAAAACAACAACAAAAAATAGATCAAATATCTTCCAGATCATCTTAAATGTTATTTTCCATCAAGTATCAGCATAACTCAAGACTGGACAAGGCAACTGTATCACTCACAACACACATACAGAAAATCCAAGCCTTCTAATTAATATGTACAATATTCTTCATGTAAATATATTTCTCCCAAATAAATTAAAATTCTCCCAAAAAACCTAATATTTCAACAAATCAAATACAAACTGTATCTGCAGTTACTCTTTTCTTTGTCAAAGTCTTAATACACAGCTTTGATTCGTATATGATAATTCCTGCATACTCACCTGCAAAATATTTTCTTCTGCACCATTAAATAAGAATATGACAGCATGCTGCAGGGGCTCTGGTGATTTTGAAAGTGTATTAAGTATTTCAAGCATCACTGCACAGCTAACAGCATCATCACTGGCACCTTAAAATAATCAGCAGAACAGTATGGCTTACAACACACACACAGAATTACTAACACCAGTGACGAAAAAAGCTTTATGCTATTTCAGTCGCATAATCTAACTGATGTATAATAATATCAAGTTCTAGTATATTTTCTGCTAGGGCTTGTATCCTGTGTCTACACTAGTTAAACGCAAGTGCAGAAAGAAAAACAACGTTCTTAAGTTGGGCAAGCAAAGTAGAAGATATCAGATCCAACACCACAGCTCAAGAAAAGGAAACTACCTAGGTTACTAAGGAAAGTAAGTGATCGTTATCTGTTTTTCTAAGAACAATACAAATGAACAAGGATGTAATTTTCACTTACAGCTTTTTCCAGTTTTAAGAAATAACCATTCCCACACAAGTCACCCTGAGGCATTCTATGCTGCTACAGTGCATTTAGTTAAGTGGACAGAACCTTAAAATAACACAAGGCCAAAATAGTAAAAGAAAGTGGCAGAAACGCCAGAAGTCATACCTTTAAAGCACTCTTAAAATCAAAGTATACATTATAATACAGTATTTTCATGAGTGGATGCTTTCCAGCACACTCTGTCTTTGCAGAAAACTCCTTTTGCAGTTTGAGTTCCCCATCCAACACTGTTGCAGAATTACTCTCATTTCCTCCTATCTCCTCCCATGCCCTGCCATTTTTTACTCTTTTTTAAGCACCCATCTTTTAGCCAAGGTCCCCCATGGCCCCACTTCCCTCACCTTGGTGCAAGCTGTAGCATCCCCCTAACCCACTGTAAACAATAAAACCTGGGGGCAAACAGAAATTTAGCCTCATTCCTTTATGCCTTGGTGGCACACAATGTTGATGTGCACTGACATGACAATGACCGTGAAGTCGGGCCTCAGCATGCTGTCAGAGCAGACACTAAAACTGTTTAAATTACACATAAGAGCTTTTTCAAAGCTTTTACTTTAGGTAAAATTTAGACGCACCTGCTCCTTCTGTGAAAAAGGTATATTCCCAATACAAATACAAACCTCAGCCTAAATTTTTGCTTTAGCCAATTGTAGGGAAGTACTTTAGAACAAATAAACCAACCCAAAATCTTTCCAATACACCGTTCTCTAATCTACTTGACAGAAATTAATACCTTGTTCTGCCAAAAGCTTTAAATAGCCCCTCAAAAATATGATTTAAAGCCTTGATGATACTGTTACCTGAATTAATCAGCAGTCTACTCTTAGCCACACTGAGTTCTTTTAACTTCTGCCGTGTTGAATACACTTCTCTGCAGAGAAGTGATTATAGTTTTCATTAATGACTTACTTTTCTGCCTCACTGTGAGGCTATGAAAAACAGAAGTTATTGGTTTCAATGGACACGCAGATTTACATCTGATTAAAGCCATCAGAGAGACAAGCTCACAAAGGAAGTATTATTCTCAAATACTTCACATGCAGCAAAACTTATGGGAGGTTAAAACATATTTTATGGCAAGTATCAGTAACCTAAGAAAAATACATTATCAGCTACATTTAGATTTAGGCTGGACATTAGGAAAAAATTTTTCACAGAAAGGGTCACTGGACACTGGAACAGGCTGCCCAGAGAGGTGGTTGATTCACCTTCCCTGGAGGTGTTTAAGGCACGGGTGGACGAGGCGCTGAGGGGCATGGTTAGTGTTTGATAGGAATGGTTGGACTCGATGATCCGGTGGGGCTCTTCCAACCTGGTTATTCTATGATTCTATGATCTGTGATCATAATTTCAAGGATGCTTCTGCCTTCAAGTTAATTAGAAAAGAATCAAACTGAAAACTAGTACCATTAGAACAAGAGACATGTTTTAGCAGTTTATAGTTCATGTTTTTTCTTCACACATTTTGTACGCATAAGCATCAACAGTAGATGATGTTTTATTATCTGATTTTCACATGTATTACACACTGATCATAGAGTCCTGATGACTGTGGTCAAATAACACATTTTTTTTTAATGGAAAAAAGCTGTAAGCAAATAACTTGCAGAAATACAGAACAGAAAACAAAAGATTCTTGCTTAGGTTATGTGCAAATTTCACACTAAGAAAATGAAAGATTGCAGTTCTCCCTGTTTTGTGATTAAGGGCAATCACACAGGCCGATATCCAGCTCCTCCACAGATTTCTGTATAATCCTATACAAATCATTAATATTTTCTGGCACAAATCACTAATATTTCCTGTACACGGTTGGTAAAATATTTTACTGTCTGAGTAATGGTAAATGAAGTAACTGATACAGACATTACAACCCATAGAAGCAGACACGTGGTTTACATAGGACATCAATTTAAAGACAGTTTTCAATAATCATTGTAATGTTTTTGAAGAATTCTAAGTTAAGGCAGCCGTACTTAGACTATAAATATAGCAATTAGCATCTCTGCAGTTCCTAAATCACACAGCATGTATAATAATGATGCTGTTACTAAGCTTAATTTGGAAACTCATCTTGCCTAAATGTGACTGAGAAGAAAGTCCTGTATATGACAATACAAGGCACAAAGAGTACAGCAAGTACTTCGTTTCTCTAGCTAATATTCAAATGTTTGCTCAATATTAAAGACTAATTGAACGTGCTAAAGAACAGAAGGTTTCCCCCAAAAATAAAGTATCGTGCAGAGTGCAAATGAAGAACATTCAGTAAAAGCTGCTCTGTTGGTGACCAAAATTTATAGGTATTTTCCAACAGCACTAACAGGCACACACTTGTGGCTGAGTGTTACAACACATGTTTTTGTGCGGTTTTCAGTTCCCTACCTTCCTGGCACTCTTCAAACCATGTACTTGCAAAGCTGTTAACACCCATGCCTGCAATAACTATTTAACATAATGACAATTAAAGAAATGCAGAGGGACAAGAGTAAGAGAGTACACAACAGTGGAAGTAGCAGCAAGAGAGATACACACTACGAAGGCACTTTAATCTTTGGTTACTACTACAGTCTTTTGATTCAGAAGCTTTATAGTGAAAAAAAACTGTCATAGCTTAAGGAGATTACACAAGAAATTTGAGATAATGTAAAATACCAGCAAAGGGAGGGGAAAACACAAGACTAGTTAGCAGGGGTGGGATCAGTCTCTGGCACAAAGCATCCTGTGAAAGGAAAGCCAGGATTAAATTAGTACAAAAGTATGGAAAGACCTGAAAGACAGGTGGAAGCAGCCCATGAACTACATGCATAAGCAGCAAATCACAAGAAAGGCAGATATAACCAATCATTCTAGAATCTAAATAAAGTATCCATAATTTGCTGCCTATCACTAACACAGTGAAATCGTGATTTTAACAGGACTGATCTGTAACTCTAAATACTGAATCTCACTGAAATCAAGGAGAGTAGTTGATATATCCAGTGTTCTGGCATGTGGCAATAAGGCTATAAAAAGACAGCAAACCAAGCTCTAGGGCTCATGTAATACAAAGAAACATAGAATGAACATATGGACCTACCAGGGGTATTTGGTACAGAATCAAAGTGACAATTGGATAATACAGCATGCTCAGCTCCATTTCGGGGTTCCAGCTTCACTACAACATTGGTTATGTTTGCATAGTAACTAGTAAAGCCTCCTAAAAAGTCAATGCTGAAGGAGCCTGTGGGCCTCTGTATGTCTACAGATACCTTGTGAGCATCTGAGCTTTCTCTTTCTATTGCCCTAATTTGTTCTAAGAGATAGTTAACTGCAAGAACTTCATTTGCTGGACTTCCAACTGTTCTGGGCCCAATTGCTGTTAGGTTGTCAAGATATCCCCTGTAAGAGATAAATTACACATTCAGCATCAACACATTCAACATTTACTATGTATCTTATCTACAAATGTAACATTTCTGTACATTGTTCCATTTCAAAACTCACAGTAAGTGGAAGAGACTAAAGCTGATTAGCTGGTAACTGCAGACAAGATACTAAAGGTCATTATGGTAACAGGCATACAGTACAGACCTCATCTCAGGTCTCCTCACACTATCTATCACGACATCAAACTGAACTACTGGTTTTCTGGTCTGTAGATATCAATCCTAAAACAAACAAAAGGGTGAATGGAGAAGCTAAAAATTTTACCTTTAGCAAGGTTCCACATGCGTATACAAACTCTTCCCTGAATGCCTGGGTGAGCACACCCATAGCAAGACTTACACCATCCAAAAGTCCGAGAAGCTTTCCTAAGCACCAAGCATCTCTCATACAAGGACAGGCTGAGAGAGCTGGGGTTGTTCCACCTGGAGAAGGCTCCGAGAAGACCTTAGAGTGACCTTCAAGTACTTGAAGGAGCTACTAGAAAGCTAGGGAGGGACTGTTCACAAAAGCATGGAATGACAGGACTAGGGGGCATGGCTTTATACTGGAGAGAGGCAGATTTAGACTAGACACGAGGAGGAATTTCTTCTCCATGAGGATGGTGAGGCCCTGGCACAGGTTGCCCAGGGAAGCTGTGGCTGCCCCATCCCTGGAGGTGTTCAAGGCCAGGTTGGCTCGGGCCTCGGGCAGCCTGGGCTGGTGGGATGTCCCTGCCCGAGGCAGGGAGGGTGGAACTGGACGATCTTCTAAGGTCCCTTCCCGCCCAAACTATTCCATGACTCCGAGCACTTCACAACACCACGAGGCTCGGACAACCCGAGCCGGGCTCTTCGGGAGGCGGACAACAGGAGCGCCCGAGCCCTTTTAAAACACCTTAACCCCGCTTTCCGCAAGCCCCGAGCTGCCCCCCCGGGTCGTACCTGGCGCGGCGGGCGCTGAAGTCGCGCGGCGCGGCTGGTCCCATCGGGCCGAGCAGCCTCCGATGCGAGAGCTGCACCAGCGCCCGTAGCGCCAGCAGGTACAGCAGCACCAGCGCCGCGCCCCGCGCCTCCGGCAGCGCCCTCCGCCGCGGGCCGCCGCGCTTCTTCCCGCCGCCGCCATCCCCGTCCTCGCGCCACGCTCCCTCCTCCGCCGCCGCCGCCACACGCCGCCGCGGCCCGTCCCGCCGCGCGCGCCGCACCGCCGCCCCGCGCTCCATCGCGCGCTACGGCAGCCGCCGCACGACACGGCACCGCCCGCGCCGGGTCACGTGGGCGGGAGGGAGGGGCGGACACGTGAAGGAGGGGGCGCCGCCGCGGGGCGGGGTCGAGGCGCCCAGGGGAAGGTCCGGGGGGCCCTTGGCGGCGGGGGGTGGGTAGGAGAGAGCGCCCCCCGGCGGGGCTGCGAGGCAGAGGCCGCTCGCGCACGGCGCTTCCCGCGGACATCCAGAGGCATCAGTTCTTTATGCTTACATGCGTATATGTAAATTGTCCCAGAAATCTTATGCGTATTCTGTTATTAGAATAAAAGCAATTATAACAATAATAAGAATAACAATATTAACAACAACAACAATAATAATAATGGTTGAGAGCAGCCCTGCAGAGAAGGACTTTGGGTGCTGATTGATGAGGAGCTCAACATGACCCGGCAATGTGCGCTCACAGCCCACAAGGCCAACCGTGTCCTGGGCTGCATCAGAAGAAGTGTGGCCAGCAGGCCAAGGGAGGTGATTCTGCCCCTCTATTCCTCTCTTGTGAAACCCCACCTGGAGTACCATGTGCAGTTCTGGAATCCTCAGCACAAGAAGGATATGGAGCTTTTGGAATGGGTCCAGAGGAGGCTACAAAGATGATCCAAGGGCTGGAGCACTTCCCAAATGAGGACAGGCTGAGAGAGTTTGGCTTGCTCAGCCTGGAGAATAGAAGTATCCACAGAGATCTTATAGCTACCTGACAGTACCTGAAAGGAGCCCACAAGAAAGCTGGAGAGGGATTATTCATAAAGGCTTGTAGTAATAGGACAAGGGGAATGGATATAAACTGGAGAGGGGCAGATTTAAAATAGATATAAGGAATAATTTCTTCACAATGAGAGTGGTGAGGCACTGGAACAGGTTGCCCGGGGAAGGTGTGGCTGTCCCATCCCTGTAAGTGTTCAAGGCCATGCTGGATGGGGCCTTGGGCAGCCTGGGCTGGAGATTGTCTGCATATTACCTCTCGATACAAGACAGATTTATATGACAAGATAATTAAACATACAAACCAGCTGCAGCAAAACTAATAAATTAATTCTCACAGTAGTAGTAGCAGTAACAATAATAATAATGATAATATAATCCCAAGGTCTAATTTTAATGTTACAAAACTTTGCAACAGTTAGAATTCTTGCTAATTTGGAACTGGCTCCAGCTGTCTGCTTGACCTTGGCTTTAAGGTAGCTGAAAACTACAAACAGAGGCTATTACAGAAGAGACATCTGTTCAGCACAGAGCATTCTGAAGACAAGATGTTGTCATCTTCAAGGAACAAATAATGTCTAGAAGATGCTGTTGTAAAGAAAACATGCTATCAGAGGGAAATTCTGTCTAACTTTCATAAATCGCTTAGATGAAACTTAACTGTACTTAAGCTTAAATCAAAATATTCCACTTTGAAATATTTCACATGTGAGAATTAATTTTTAAGTTTTGCTGCAGCTGGTTTGTATGTTTAATTATTTTGTCTTGTATCGAGAGGTAATATGCAGACAACCTCCAGACATGGATGAATAACCTGAAAGGATAAGCGCTTTCTTACAGTTGCAAGAATTTATTGATATGCTTAATTGTCTTGTGAGACGTAGTTGTCTTAGGTTAAGAGATAACGTGAAGGGAGTCTCTGGACATGGCTGGATAACCTAAGAAAATAAACATTCTTTGAGGGCTTACAGGTTTTTATAAGATGGGATGCCTTATTTAGAACGGCATCCAATTCAGCGCTGAGTTGTAAAATAAAAATATTGTCTCTGCTTTGAAGACTTTTTCCTTTTCAATATTTTACCTGTGAATAAGTGTTTCTCACACACATATTGTATCAGCAGCAGCTGCCATGGCACTGCCCCAGCAGAGGCGAGGGTGGCGAAGCCTCCCTTGCAGACACGAAGCTACAGCTCCAATGGGGTTTCAGGGGTCTTGTCCCCCAGTGTGTGACAATTTTGGCATTTTGTACCTGTTGTGCTGCCCTGCCTGGAGCTCTGGGCATGTGGCATGAGGAGCAGTGAGCTTTGGATGTGCTGGGAGGTTGAAGCTTCCGGTGGAGTCATGCCAAGGAGAGCATCAGTGGGAACAGGGGCCCAAGCTGTGACACCAGCCATCGCCCCTGGAGCTTCTGCCCAAGCTCAAGTGGTGGGCAGGACTGTTGCACGGACATTTTACCTGGGTTTATCCTACTGCTTTTCATTGTAATTTGCTAAGCCTTGAGATACACTAAAAGTTGTTGTCTCTTCTACTCTGTGATGTAATCTGGAAAAAAAATACGTAATGTCATGACTCAGAGAAATGGCTATTTAAATATAGCCAGTGGTACAAAGAAACACAGAACATTCTGCATTGCCACATGGAAGTTTTCTAACAGCAGCTGCAATATCCTTTGGGATGAAAAAGTTTGAAGGAATAGTGCACTAAAATGAGATCGTTATGCTCACTGCACCCTTCAGATGGTTTAGTAAATTTCCATATTCTTATTGGGTTTTCTCATTTGCTTCACTCCAACCTCAGTACAGACAAGACTATTGCTCACAGTTTATGACTTAAAGCTTCAGATTATGCTACTGCACTTCAGACTCAGTAACATAGTTCTGGGCTGAGAGGTTTGTTTTCGCACAGAATCACACAGAATGACTAGGTTGGAAAAGACCTCCAGGATCATCGAGTCCAACCATTCCTATCAAACACTAAACCATGCCCTTCAGCACATCATCCACCCATCTTTTAAACACCTCCAGAGATGGTGACTCAGCCACATCCCTGGGCGGCCTCTGACAGTGCCCGATGGCCCTTTCCGTGAAAAATTTTTTTCTGATGTCTGGCCTGAATCTACCCTGGTGGAGTGAAGGCATTCCCTCTTGTCCTGTCCCAGTCACTTGGGAGAAGAGGCCAGCTCCCTCCTCTCTACAACCTCCTTTCAGGTAGTTGTAGAGAGCATGGCCCATGTTCAGTCATCTGTCCACCAGCACCCCCAGATCCTTCTCCTCCGGGCAGCTTTCTCACCACTCTTCTTCTAGTCTGTAGCACTGCACAGAGATGTTGTGCCCCAAGTGCAGGACCCGGTATTTGGCCTTGTTAAAGCTCATCCCATTGGACTCAGCCCAGTGGTTCAGCCTGTTCAGATCCCTTTGCAGAGCCTCCCGACCCTCCAGCAGAACGACACATCCTCCCAGCTTAGTGTTATCCTCAAACTTATTTAGGATGCATTTTATTGTATTGTGTTCAATCTTTTCCTTTCTGATTTTGTTTCATGTACCTGTGTTACCTCCTTCTTCACATGCAGACAAACATACCCCCAGATTTGGTTCTGAAGAGTAGATTTTATATTAGAAACAGCTCTACTGTGGAAAATTCCATTTTAAATGTTTTCTTTAAAATACAAGTGCATCATTAATCCAGTGAAAATAACCAGTGCAACACAAATAACCAAAGCTAATTAAATGTAGGCACCAATCAAATGGGGATAGAATGAAAGCTGCACTTTGAAAATGTAATATTAATAATCTGTATGATGGCTTCCTATCATTTCTGTAGTTGCTGCAGGCTGTGAAGCTCAGCTGTAGCCATCATCTGTCCAGCAGCATAATCACAGAGAAACCATGAAAGAATTTAATATTTCAACAGATATTAGTAGTAACTGTCCCAGAACACTGGGGAGTTTGAGGCTGGCTGACACATCTGAACTTTCTTGTTGGCCCAGTATTTGTGATCAATAAAAACCATAGACAGCCATCAAATTCTATAACAGGTACAGTACAGATATCTTATAAAATCTACCTCCCTTCCCCACCTTTCCCTGATTTTGCTTTCTCTGATCTTGTCAGGACAGAACTTTGTTTTTCTGAGTGTAGGTGGAGTCAAATTACTTTTGGGGAGGGAAAGAAGGGATTCTTATAAAATCTGCCGGCTTACACACTCTTACTGAGACAGATTGATTTATTCAGATTGACTGTGCATACAAGGAACAATGAGTAAGATGACCTGGTGGTCTGAAGCACAACTCAGCAACTTATGTACATAACTGGAAGGTGAAGGAAGAGCTTCATAACCCGTACAAGCCTGGGTTACCTAAATAAGGTAATTTCTTTAGGCTAGACTTTATTTTTTTACTTAAAATTGGCTGCTCAGAGCATTCAGCACATCTTTTCCATCCTTATGTGCTTTCTCAGTAAATTGTGTTGTATATCATATTCATTGGACTGGCTCTTGGCTCTTACTAAAATGATATTAATGAATTTAGCAAGGAGAATTTTATGAAGAGGTCCTCTTAAATTTGTGTCTGAACAACAGTAACTAGCATGGCTGTATTGTATTGGAAGTTGTGGTGGCATGAAAGTGCCAGCAAAGCAAGACGGAGTGTTAGATGAAGACCAGAAGTGTGACAAACAGTAAGTACCTGTTGCCTGGCTGTGTTCAAAGGCACATGTGTGAAGGAAGTTACAGCATCAGCAACAATTTATTTCCATGGAGTTTTTTTCCTATCTTTCTTCCAATATTGTAATTAAAACAAGATTATACTACTCAATCAGTTGTCAATCTGTTAAAGATCTAGTTTGTGTTTAGTTTCATGTAATCAATTTTACTGAATAGTTCCTACTTCAAGGTAGTTTAGTTGGTGGTCCTGTCCCAGTATCAGCCTTTGTAAAGGCAGATTTGCTTTTACGTACCTCAGATGTGGTTTTCTTCTTCTCTCTTTTTTTTTTTAAATACAAATCAAAGGTATAGTACCATGCTTGTACTAGAAATTCAAACCAACCCCCTACTAAAAAGTCACATTTCTTCATCTAAGCATGGAAAAACATAATACTTGCCTTTTTTGTTTTCTTGCGGAACCTGTTCCTGCAGAAGTATCAGAAGCTCAAAGGGAGTCCACCCAGGCTCTAAGAAAAAGTGAATGTAGTTATTTGGGAAACTTTACGTACCAGTTGCATGAAAACAAGAAGACTATACTTTATGGCAACAACGTTTTCTTGATTCCACAACCAAATTTTTCCACAATGTGCAGCACATATATTAAATTAATTTGCTCCTTTGAAAAAACCAAATTAGATCATGGAACACAAGATAATCAAGTAACACAAGTATCAGTCTGCACATGTTTATTTGGCACTCTAAAATGCAAGCAGCTGGGCGCGCTTTATATAATTTATTATATTATTTTCTGATAAATGTTCTGATTCATTGACATTAATAAAAGCAAAAATAGCTTGGAGAACTTGTAGAGTGTGAATAGAGGAATGCCCCAGTGCCACAGAAAGTGCCTTTGTAGCTCTCCAGCTGCAGAGATAAAGGTTGCACTTCTGCTCCATGTCTTTGTTGGCAAATTTCACATTAAGGGAAATGGTACCACTGACAGAGCTGTCTGCTCTTGCTGATGCACACACCAAGCACAGACGAAAGCATTGTGACTTTCCTGATCGAAGGCCCTGTCTCACAGGGCAGCCATTCCATCTGCTGGGAAAAGCTTTGAGGCAAGGGGCAGTGGGATGACAAGCAGAATACTAATACTTTCAGGCATGCATTTAAATTCTTTGAGGGATCTTGTGTGTGGCCAAGCACAACAGAAAGGGCAGATTCCTTATAGGTTTTTCCTCCTTTGTTTTCAAAGGATAGTTTCAGGGCCAAGAGGAGAAAGTGAAGTAATTAAAACCTTACCCTTTATGATTACTCAATAACAAGGAGCAAAAGGAGTTCCTGGTTGTGGTTTTCAGCTTATTTTTCTCTCATTTACATGCTTGTAGTCAACTTAAGCTTGAAAGAGAAGGAGAGAAGAAAGCAGAGCATGTTGTCACAAGTTTGTCCACCCATTGCAACATCTATGCTTTCTTCTGCTTGGTTCAGGCATTCAAGCAATTCTCTATAGTATGTAGCTGCAGTGCTTTCAAAACTGTAGGGCTCCTGGGAGATAACAACCTCATTAAGTAATCATGCAACTGAAACAGTAATTTCATTTTGTAATTGCATTTAACACTGTGATAACTAGAAGAGTCTGGAGGCTGGCTTCTGAGCTGTGACGCAGAAGATGTTTTTGTGGTCAGGAATAAGACTATTCATTTAAGTCTTGTGAGCAGTGAGACCTGACGTATACTTCTCCTAGGGCAGATTTTTCCTAATGAAGGTGAAGGGTACTGGGTGGTGCCAGAATTAGTAGATTTTTATCATGCCTCGTTTAGTCTGGATGCTGCGTGGTAAGTAACATGATTTTTTCTGTCTATCTTGTGGCAGAAACCTTATTCTTTTGCCCAGGCACATCCGTGCAGAGTGCAGTAATACCAGTCTCACTCTGCCTAGACAGGCTCATTTAGCCTGAGTGTTGCATTCTTTTTTATGTTCTTCAGTGCCTCAAAACAAATCATGATGATGCCACTTGAGTCCAACGATGTAAGACAACATGGCTACAGCTTGATTTAGTTTTTGTAATTCCTTGTAGTATCTGAATATTAATACAAGTATTAATGTTTTCAGCCTCACAAAATTCATCATCCTTGGAAGTGTTAGCTGCATTTGGCAACTGAGAAAACAAAGGTACAGCAAGATCAAACAGGTTGCTCAAGGGTCACCCAGAAACTGTGGGAATGAAACCCAGACTGCTTTATTTAGAACTCAACCACAAAGCATTCCTTCCTCCCTTGTGGCTGAGTTTTAAGATTTTCAAGATGTTGTTTGAGACATTGTGCAACTGATTAATTTGTCTGGCTATGACTGTCACGCAAGTGCAGTGCCACATTTTAATCCAAAGTTTGAACCAGGCTCATGGCTCAGAATGATTTTGCTTCTGATCCTTACAGGGCTCTGATGGCTTCTTTCTTCCAACTCACTACACTGTAGTCAGTGCTTTAGGTCCTCCTGAAATCATGTGAGGAAAATTATGGGACTAGTGACTGATACTTTGTACTGAATGGCTTCTAGAAGTACGGATTCCCTTAACCCTCATCTTTCCCAAATACACACAGGGAAGTTAAATGTAAGTATAGCACATCTTTAGCTATCTACAGTTCACACTCTCCCTCTTACAGCAAAACTGCTTCATGTGCTGTGTTTTGGGGTTTTTTTTTTTATTTCTTGCATTTTGTACAACATACCCACTCAGAATTTAATTTCCATGAAAAAAAAAGAAAAATATAGGAATGTTTCCTTCCCTCAGCCAGATCCTAGGTCCCCCACACATTGCATGATTACTCCAAGTTTGTCTGAAACTCCTAAGAGGAAATAAACTTCTTCACTTATGCATTTAACGGTATTTGCTTGGCTATTAAGATGCCTTTGCAAGGAAGAAAAAGCCCCATTTTGACAAAAATGCGTTGTAATGCTGGAGCCATGGGTATTTATAGAAGCTCAAATGCTAAGGACACTTAAATTCTGACATGTTGCTTTTTGCAAGTTACTCACACTATAAAAATGGCTATGTTGGTTCAGATCAAAAGTGAATGTTTAAGACTAAACTAAGCATAAAGTGGTATTTTCCAGTTCTGACTGCTTGGCAGCTTGGAGACTTCCTAACCCAGGAACCATTTTAAAGCATTTGTTACTCCTCAATAGTTTTGTACAGCACAGGCTTGTCTGATATTTCCATGTAATGTTTTACTGTCCACAGTATCACTTGGCACAGAGCTCCAAACTTTCACAGCATACAGGCAGTGCTCAACTGCCTACTGCCATATTGAATACTGGTTCCCCAATACATTCCTCAGAGACCAGAGTAACACCCAGTTTAATGCTGAATTAATGCTGGGTCCAGCCCTGTTTAGTGTCTTTATCAATAACCTGGATGAAGGCATCGAGTGCTCCCTTAGCAAGTCTGCGGATGACACTAAGCTGGGTGGGCATGTCGATCTGTGGGAGTGTTGGGAGGCTCTGCAAAGGGACCTGAACAGGCTGGGCCGCTGGACAGAGTCCAATGGCATGAGGTTTAACAAGGCCAAATGCTGGGTCCTGCACTTGGGGCACAACAACCCTATGCAGAGCTACAGACTGGGAGAAGTCTGTGTAGAAAGCTGCCTGGAAGAGAAGGATGTGGGGGTGTTGGTTGACAGTCGACTGAACATGAGCCAGCAATGTGCCCAGGTGGCCAAGAAGGCCAATGGCATCCTGGATTGTATCAGAAACGGCGTGACCAGCAGGTCCTGGGAGGTTATTCTCCCTCTGTGATCATCACAGGTGAGACCACACCTCGAATCCTGTGTTCAGTTCTGGGCCCCTCACCACAAGAAGGATGTTGTGGCTCTGGAACGAGTCCAGAGAAGAGCAACAAAGTTGGTGAAGGGGCTGGAGAACAGGCCTTATGAGGAGCGGCTGAGAGAGCTGGGGTTGTTTAGCCTGGAGAAGAGGAGACTGAGGGGAGACTTCATTACTCTCTACAAGTAAGTGAAAGGAGGTTGTGGAGAGGAGGGAGCTGGGCTCTTCTCCCAAGTGACAGGGGACAGGACAAGAGGGAATGGCCTCAAGCTCTGCCAGGGGAGATTTAGGCTGAACATTAGGAAAAAAATTTTCAAAGAAAGGGTCATTGGGCACTGTTAGAGGCTGCCCAGGGAGGTGGTTGAGTCACCTTCCATGGAGGTGTTTAAGGCATGAGTGGACGAGGTGCTGAGGGGCATGGTTTAGTGTTTGATAGGAATGGTTGGACTTGATGATCTGGTGGGTCTCTTCCAACCTGATGATTCTATGATTCTATGAATTCCATTTTGGGGATCACATTCATCCTGTTTATGCAGGGAGAAGACCTATTGCCACTGGAATTACGAAGGAATAATTGTTATGGTTCCAAATTAGAGTGTTGTTAACAACTACAGCAAGAGTTAATGCTGAGTTTGTACGTTCCTACTGTTTAGTCAAAGTCCTGCTTAACACGGCATTTTTGAGACAAAGCACAACTGGAAAACCAGGTTTGCAGTATTTCTGGAAGTTCTGCAATGATTAAATATATAATATCAAGGTTGAGAGGATCCTAAAGCAACTTGAATTCTTTTATTTTTAAATGCCATTTGGTTATTTGCTAAATGTGAAAATCTTTGTTTGAGAGGCTACCATTTCAGGAATTTAAAATACACTAGGTTCAGACTTCCAGAAAAGTGAAGTAGCTGTCATTTACTTTTATTTATGTGAATACTCAGAAGATCAAAACTGACAAATTTCCTGCCTTTTTAGAGCTAGGAATCTTCACTTTTTTTTTTATTCTGTCATAGTAGTCACACCAATTGCAGGAGCAGCTTAGCAAAAATAACTATGCTTTATCCATACACACAATTATGATTAGAAGCTGATGGGCACAAACAACTGCCCTGATGGCTTTGAAGTTTGTGAAGTTTATTGCGATGCCCAGAGAATATTAGAAAATACGGTATTGTGTCAGGGATTTAATTTTGTCAAGTCCACTCTAAACATTCTCATATAGACATATAATTGCAATAGGTAAATGTCCTTACATAATAAATGTTATCACAATTTTGTTTGTGAAGATGCTTAATTGCATGGATAGTATATAATTATATGCATCCTACTCAGTCCACAGCTATTAATATTATTGCAAGTAATTATAGTACTTCCAAAGATCATGAGCAGCTGATCTTTCTTTGAAAAAATATTTCCAGAAGAACAAACCAGTAATTTAAAGTTAAAGTAAAAAGATAAAGCAAGTCATGGGTTGAAAAGATTTTATCAGTTCCCTCAACTGCTACCCTTGATGCTTGAATTGCAGAATCAGAGCTTGTTTCATTCTGGCAGAAACAATTAATTGAAAAAACAATGAAAAACCTACTTTGCCACCTACTTAATTGATTAGGGAAATGAACAAATGGGAATGTATCAGTTTGGTTTATAAACCAGACTTGTTACTGACCTGTTGTGATAGTATTTTGTCATTCAGGCATATAATATTAATAAGAAAAAAGGCAATACAGGAAGATAAAAGAACTTAAAGTCCTATGTTAGCTATTTTTTCTATTTATTTCTTCCATGTATGTTTACATTATATAGGAATGTATCAAGGATAGAGCATATTAAATAATAATATCAAGTATAAACCAGTAAAACTGTATTTGCCTAGACAAGTGTGAAGCTGACCTGCTTCTAAGAAAGCAGCTATAATTTTCAGCAGAAGTTGGTTTTCATCCTTTGAAATCCTGTGATCATAATCATCCTTCAGTGAATGCAGTTTGATGGCCAAATGTTCTGAACCTCTTCTGTATAGTTATTCATAATGACTTGGGTCACTAGGTAATTTTCCTTACTTTCTCCTGCCTTTGCTTCATTTACAGGGACTTTCTGCTGAAAATCATCTGAGCCTCTAGTTCTCTGAGCATATTTCCTGGCCTGGCTTAGTCTTTCTTAATATGTTCCTCTGGGAAACCTTCAATGTCATTTGGCTCAGTACGAAGGCTGATCAGTAAATTATTAATTTTTCCCATTTGGATCCTTTCAACAGCAGCTCTGTGTCTTGTGTGGAAGGAGAGCATGTGATTCTACTTTTGGGGTTTGCATCTGCAACAGGCTGTTCAATTTACCATGGCGAGGATCCTCCCTATCACACACATAGGCCTTCTCTTAGTACTGATGTACATCTCCCACCACCTTTCGCTTTGCATTGTGATTATGATCCCTCTCTATTGTTTGTAAGTTTTCCGTGTCTTACTGTTTGTCCTTTCAGACTCAGGATTGTAGCTATCTTCTCCATTTCCAGTTCTATGGCTGACTTCTTTCTTCCTTCTCCTACTCCATGATGATTTTTTGCTTATATCTTCTCCTCATTCTCTACCAATAACATTTATTTCTGGCAGTATTTCTGCTACAACTGCATATCTTTCTCTTGTCTTTAAGCACTTACATGATCTCTCTTGTTATCATGAGCCTATTTGTCTCTTCTTCTGTTCATCAGGTACGTATGATTCTCTTACCATACGTGCTTTATCCTGTCTCATCCTTTCCACTACTTCAGTCCATGACTGAATTTGGTATCTTTTTTATGTGTTTATCAAATAATTATATTTTTGCTGTAAATACTGATGAGACTTTTGGGGTTTATGTAATTTCTGCTGCTTAAGTGCTGCCAGACAACGTACGTCCTGCAGATTTGGCAGCCATTAATATCTCTCTGCCAGGTTTTATTTCACTTTTGCTAGCTACCAAATTCTCTTCATTCTTGCCTTACACAGGTGAACGTACAACAATCTGCCCTTACAAACTCCTATAAAAACTCCATTGCTGACTGCCTTCTTTTCATTTCTTCCCCATTTATTTCAGCTTATAAGCATGGTCCTTGTTAACCAAATTTAATTTTACTTTTTTATTACTTGGGATCCCTCTAGTGGCCATAGTTACTTTAAAAAAAATTCTGTAAGTGAGTTTTGGAACTATGCCCACAAAATAGAGTATCTTTCCATGAGAGGTATGGCCTTGACCCTAACTCTCTCTTGCAAATGGAAAAACAGCCAGGCAGTATAACTGATCCTTAGTTAAGCAAAAATATCCCTAGCATTTTTGGTGCTTCTAGACAGTGACTAGGGACCAGTGATTTGTTTTTTTGGAATTGCTAGACCGAGTCAGAGCTGTTTCTAGTGCAACTTTGCCCTTATGTGTTCCTGCAGTCTGATGAGAAAAACTGTACTAGTGAAATAAAGAGTCAAGAAATCACCTGCAGATTTCCTATAATAGTTACTACCACAAAATAAACCTCAGTTTTTTGTCCTTTATAAAATATTTGCTATTCCTTAAACAGATGAATTTGTGGAGCTCTTGAAAATAAAGATTAGTTTACTTCAGAAAGCTTTCATGTGGGCCATATCACTAATACACCCTCAATATTACAATTTTTCTAGATTAACCTAGAGATTCTACAGCTGGGGTTTCTATTTCTGTTAAAAGGCTACAGTATTATGTTCTAGCATGTTGCTAGCTATACCCTTACATGAAATTCAGCAGAACTCTTCTGCAAGGAAGGACAGAAATGTGCTTTCCCTTTTAAAAAGTCCTCCAATTTTGAATGTTTTAAACTCTGTGCTGCAGGGATAGTTGTTTCTCTGTCAGCAAGGACCCATTGCTGAAATCTTGACTGATCCCCAAGTCCAGCAGAACTTGGGCTGTTTGAGGCTAGGACTAAAAGAGTATCCCTCCTCCAAATGCTTTATTTGATTGTTTGGTCCTGTGAATCAACTTAATGTTCCTAGTGCATTTATCTTTCTCCTGTTTTGCTGCAGATCCAGCCCCTGTTGCCAGCTCACTGTGTGTACGATACACCCATCAAGGACTCCTGGCTTTTTCAGGAATGGCACTGGGATTTCTTGGACTCAACATGGTCTGGATGTATGCAATGACTGGCTTCCTTCAGGGTATGACTTCATGGATTTATGGATTTATTTCACCAGCAACTCAGAGCTCTTATTTAAGGGTGCTAATGGCAGGAATTTTAAAATCTGGTTTCTTTTTTGATTTTATAAGCAACTAGAATCATCAACTCTCTTTAAAGATCATTTCCCTCTTGTCCCACTCTGGCATTAAGAATTTGTGGTAGGAACCTGCAGCAACGAAGAAAGTGAATATTTAGATGCTAGCAATTTTCACCTGTAAATTATGCACAACCAGAAAATGAAGAGTTTTTTTACTCAAAGCCAAAATTTCCAAATAAAGGTTTTAAGAACCTTAAGAGTGCTGAAGTAGAAGGATGTAGAGATACTAAATGTTATACATTCTATCAAATACTCTTATTATTGAACACAGGGCCAGGCTGTGGAATTCAGTTGATTCCAGTCCTTTGCTCTTCTCCAGGTGAAAACAGGCCAGAAATTTGTCTCCAACAGCTACTAGATTTTCCTGGAACAGGAAATGAAGCTGGCAGGGAATAAAATAAACCATTCCCAGTTCCACGCTGGATGCTTGAGAAAATGTCTGGAATTTGGGCCGTTTGGCAGTCCTGGGCTGCCAAATAGTTTCTAGGGAGCCATTAGCATCACTGTAAATGAGAGCAAGTTTGAAGCCTGCTCAAAGCAGTCAGGCAAGAAAATGAAGAGCAAGCAGAAGTAGTACGCCTGCCTGCTTCACATCCTTCCTGACTTTCTACCCTGAACACAGCTCAGCCTAACACAGCAATCTGATCTAGTACCAGACTTAATTATAACAGCAAGGACACTCTGAAATCTGTCTAGTTTCAACTACACGGCCACATGATTTCTCACCCAGTGGCAAATTTGTCAAAACAACTTTTTTCTTTTTTACCATAGTAAGAATATAAGAAGGTGTACTTCATGATCCTGCTTTCTTTTACTGGAACATACAACTTATTTTTACAGAACACAGGCGACAAATATACTCTTACATGTAGTGCAGTTAAGCCCACTCTTAAGATAAGTTTCCTTTCACAAACAAAACCTTCAATTGGATGCTTGTGAAGTGACCAGTGTTTCTTCTTTATGCTATTTTTGGCATATTAGCTGCTATGAGTTTTTTTGTTTGTCCGTTATTTTTAGTTCCACTTAGCTACAGCCTGGGAATAAACAAACCATGGACTGAATCCCTCCTACCCATTTTGGCTATGGTGGACTTCGCAGGCAAACTGCTATGTGGCTGGTATGCCAATCTCCACATTACACAAACTGTTCATTTACTGACAATGACAATTACACTGACCAGTGCTTCCTTGATGCTGCTGCCACTGGCTAACAGTTACCTGTCCTTGACAATACTCACTGGCTTCTATGGATTCTTCTTTGGTGCAACAGTCGCCATTCACATTACAGTGCTAGCAGATGTTGTAGGCATGCCAGATTTTGACAGTGCTCTAGGGCTTTTCATGCTCATTCGAAGCACTGGAGGTTTTGTGGGGCCTCCTCTTGCAAGTAAGTTAAGATGATACTCTGACAAATGCAGTTTACAAGAAGACAGGGGAATGGGAACCCAAATAGAAAAAATATGAAGCTGGACCCAAATTTCCCCCTTTTAAGCTCAGGTGTATCTGGACCAAGAAACATTTAAAAACAAAGAGTAGTTTTCTCTCCAAAATAACTTCTTCCTCCTCTTCTCTGTGGTTTTAGAAATACTTATTCAACATGAAAGTAGGGGAGAGTGGCAGGGTTCACACGGTGGTGTCCATGCTTCCTGAACCCCACAGATTCCTATATGATGGATTCCCATTGCCTTTTCTTGAAAATGTACCTTTGAGACAAGCAGCAGATCCTTACTTTCAGAGAAGAAAATGAAATTTGAGACTAGTTATGTTGCATAAATTCTAGTATTGTCAGGAGGGTTTCTATAGAAGGTCAAATTGAACAGCTTGAAGCATTTGGAGGCTATACGAGCCTCAAGAAAATATTCACAGAGATGCCTGCTATTTTCAGACAGCATTTGAGCTAACCAATATAATAAATGGTGAAGGCAGCTCATAAAAACAGTGGGAACATAGAGCAGACAATGAGACAGCACATGGTTTTATAGGCTGGCAATGAGACAAAGTCATCCTGAAAAAATGCAAGACAAACAAGCTGCAAACGGTAGGGACTTTACAAAGTGATGTGGCAAAAAAAAAAAAAATACCAATGTAACTTGTAAAATGTTACATCTAAAGACCACTGCAAATGCACTATAGTGACCTTTCTGGTAATAACACCATTAATAGGTTGCAAATGGGTCAGAATGACTGCTGGAGCATTTTAATTCATTTTTGAATATGTAGGAACCAGGAGGATTCATAGAGAATTTGAGACAGAACAGTAGCATCAAAAGCTAATTGGAAAGATCTGAGTGAAATACAAAGATAACAAGACATGTACACAGTGGCTGTTCACTAGTACTGGTTACCTAAGTATCAATGCGACCCCTCTGAGGGGGTCACTTCGTAAGCTAGCGATTGAGTATAGATGAGGAAGGAACCCTAATGATTCTTGAGCTATCTTCTCCGATGTTAAGAGTAAATTGAAGGGATTTGGATTCAAAGTTTCTTAGCTAGCAAGACTGATATTAGATTGGAAAAAGGTCTATGGATTACTCTAAATATGGAGTAATTTCTTCACAATGAAGTTGTTGAGGCACTGGCACAGGTTGCCCAGGGAAGCTGTGGCTGCCCCATCCCTGGAGGTGTTCAAGGCCAGGCTTGATGTGGCCTTGGGCAGCCTGGGCTGGTGGGATGTCCCTGCCCGTGGCAGGAGGTTGGAACTGGATGATCTTTAAGGTCTCTTCCAACCCACACTATTTCATGATTCTGTGATTCCATGGACAAACTTTTCAATGGAAGCCAAAGGAAGTAGCTTTCATCAGCTCACAAATTAACCTGTACCCACAGAACAGCCAATACTACTGTGTAAACTCTGCTTTTTTCAGTACTAGCAGTACTGTTTTTTTCAGTACGATACACAATAATATTATTTGGTTTTGTTGGTTTAAGGTTATCTAAAAAACCAAAGTCTTTTTGTTAACACCTGTGACTCTTTGCAAAATGGTGAACAGAAAAGCCCATAACCCCGCAGGCAAGCTCTCCATCTGTGTTTCCAGCAGAGGCCCCTTTTTTCCTCCTTTAAATTGTCTCCTACTCTACAGTTATGGTCAAAATTACAGCTAATGATCATAGTTACACCACAGAACATGGGGCTACCCAGGTACAAAGCTTCATGATTTGTTTTTTTCCTTCATTGTTTGCCATGTTTTAGGTTGGAAAGCGCTTCAAACTTTATAGTATTTTGTTTTACTAGCAATTCGCGTATGTGAAGTAAATGAGATGCGAATTGTGTTTAAAGTTTAAAATGCTATAATGGGGTGATGCTTATGCAGTCATGATGTAGAAATCTGCAAGACAGGTATGTAGCCAGCATAATACCTTTGTGAGAGGATAGTCACACTGCTGAGCCAATTCATATTAACCTGTTTACTATCAATCACACTGCTGTTATTTGTTTCTTTCCAGGTCTGATCATGGATATGGCTGGAGATTACAGAGCAGGCTTCTACATGGCAGGAGCCACTCTAGTACTATCAGCTGGATTTTTAATTACTTTAGATCACCTCCAACAGAGAAAAGAAGGAGGAAGCCATACTAATACTAAACCAGAAAAGTCAACACTACTGTACCCTTCCCTCCATTTCCTGAAACTTCAAAAGAGAAGGTATCAAGAACATGGTGCAGTAGTGTGACTATATTGGACATCAAGCAGTATTTCAGGACATATGGAAGAGTTTTATTTGCTCCAAATTCAGTACTGGTAGGATTTATAAAATGACAGAAGTTTTGGATAGGAAACTTTCAGACTGAGGAAGGAAATAATTACTTTACAAGCAAATCACACCACTAACCATTATCATACTGGTTTGATGTTGAAGTTGCATTTTGACTATATACACCTTCAATACAGTCCCACATGACCACAATAAGCAAACTAGGGATAATAGTCTAAACTAACTTACCACAAAACATGGATGTAGCAGGTAGAGACCGTCACCTCAAATACAGGCTGCAGCTATCACAATCTAGTAGGAAGAGGAATGAGCTCACTGATGTTTAGCTTGGGGAAATAGTGTTCAGTATGTTCAGTTATCAAGTTGGATGTGAAAGCAAGAGTACATGAATATAATTTTGAGCGAAAGGGTTGCAGGTGCTCTACAGAGCAGGGCTGGAATCTGGTAAATAAGTAAACCTGACAAATGAGGAAAGTAACATTAATAATAGAGTTCAGTAGAAAGAATCACAGTCCTAAATATCAGGAGTAAAAAGCAAAATATGCACATACAGAGTGGAGAATAACTGCTGAATTACAGAGGAAGACCTACACCTACAGCACTTCAAAATGACTAAGAATCTGAAATGCAACCCTATATTAAAAAAAGTAAATGTCTTTCTGTGCTATCATAGGATAGAGGAGATAATGATTAACTGGAAGAGGTACATATGTTGCAAAGAATTTATCAGAACAAAAAAGAGAAATATTAAGAAAACAAAGCCTAAAGAAAAAGAAATTATTTTTTCTGGTTTAGAAGACAAAATGTACCGAGCATGAGATTGGCCCTCAAATCCCTACATTGGGATAAAAAAGACGCAATAAATTCCTTTCCTTCTTAAGGCATGTAATAATTGATATAATTTACAGCAACACAAAGTTATGTAGTAGGTTAAAAAACTTCATTGTAGCCTATTAAGCATAGAAACAGTCTGTAGGAAGAATATGAAAATACAGAGATAACAGAGAATAGATAAGACATGAAAAAGAATCCAAATATATTTAGTTGTGTTACAGAAGAATGGGATGGACTAGATGACTTCCTGAAGTCCTGTTTAGTTCGATATTTCAACTATTCTGAGTCTCTTTGAGCAAATGTTTTATTTATAAAAATAAAATAGTCTGTGTTCGAATATTTTTTGGGTCATTTTATTTTATCAGGGTGAAAAGAGAAGGTAAAAGAAGGGGAAAAGGGCTGGATCACATTTAAATGAAACAGTAAAAGGAAAAAAATGTAGCACTTAAAAGCTTTCAGACTATGATCTTCAGAAATTTTTATCATTGAAACACTTCATCTGCAAAGCCAAGTTTAACACAAATCACTGACCTAAAATGATTATTTCTTGTCTTACAAGAATAACAATTACTTCAAATATTTGATCTAACTTACAGGAAATTAGCTGAACCACTAATAAATCAACTGTGAGGACTTGATTGCAGAACACAGATTAGAAGGGACATAACTGGGTAGGCAAAGTCTTGTAGGAAGGCCCTGAAATTTCTGACATTTTTTCAATCATATGCAGAAAGTGTTATTCTTCAGTATTCTGCAGTGTTGCAATATTTAAAATAACTCTTCGTTTTATGAAATGAAAGGAAGGGGAATTGGTGGGCAGAAGGGGAAGAATGGATAGATGTTTAGTAGACGTAGTTTCCACGCCTGACTTTTTGTTGAAATTCTATATTTTATTTACATGCCCTGTCTCTAGATTCTGTATTTTTGTATGTCCTGACATGGGCGGTAAAGAAGGCAAGTGACACCTCCAGCTGTATGAACAGGAGCAAAACCAGTAGGTTGAGGGAGGTGATTATTTCCCTCTGTGCTGCAGTTGTGCTTCCATTTTGGGGCACCATGTCCAGGAAAGAAACTGATAAACACGACTGAGTGCAGCAGAGGGACACTACCAGGCTGTGGGACTAGTCGTTCATCCTGAATTTCATGGAGAAAGCCCTGTAAACCCAGTCAATCTCCCTGGGGCCAGAACCTCCAGTCAATCATAGACAAAGTCACAACATATAAAAACAGTGCCAGAAAGCTAGCCAGTTTTTCTTCTTTCAAAAACAGGATGCGGGAATGCAGGCACTAGTACATTTATGGCTTTCCCTTGGCATACATACTACAGGATTAAAACTACCAAACCTTTTGTACTATACGTTGCTCAGAGACAGAGCAGATGTGTCTGACATTAAGGACCACAGTTTTCCTTGGAAATTACTTCAGGAGAAACTTGCTTTCATGAACTAGTCTTTCAGGATGGCAACATATTAATGGTGTCTGTGCAAGGCAGTCTACAGGGCAACATGTTGCTTCCTGAGGTGCCTGCAGTTGAGGTAGCAATGGTCTGAGGAGCAGATTCATTTCAGAAAGATCCAAATTAGCCCTGTAGTGGAACTGTTCATCTATGGAAGCCAGATAAGACCTACTTCAGACCATTAAGAGATGAAGATCATCAACACAAACCGAAGGGGTATAAATCTCCTTCTTCACTCTTATTGTACGGTGCTACAGTTAACATACATTTAGCACTGAAATACTTGAGAGATTCTACTGAAATTCCTGTAAAACTCAAAACTAAGGTCTTTACTAAATTAGGTGCCAAGGTACTGATGTTTCTTTGCTCTATCTGCTGTAGGAAGCCTCAAATGCCAAAGAAAAACAGATTATTAATTAAAAGAAATAAACTAATAAAAATTCCAGGATTGTGTCCTAGAGAGATGGAATCACACTGTCAACAGCACAAACTGAATTGCTATTCTTTCTAAAATGTCAAGCGTTTTTTTTTCAGTTACACTAGAAGCATTCATTTCATATCTGTCATCAAGATTCATCAGTGTCCTAGACTTGCAACTGGTTGTTGGGTATCACAAAAGGCCTGAGGTCTTTGGAGTTTCTCCTAAGTACTTCTCTTTCATTCTCTTTTCCTCCTGAATTGTTATCTTCAAAAAGGTAACACCTGTGGGATGTATATATCAATTGTGATTACTTTTCACTAATGCAGCACTACCTCAGAGAAATAAAATTTTGTAAAAAAAAAGCTGAGATCATAACCAGGAAGTGGTGTTTCACCTTCTCATCTATCCAACTCCTCAATAGCAGCATTGTGCATTTACTTACCAGATTGCACCATGGATCCATGACAAAGCTGTTATTTCTTTCCATTCCTTGTAATATAATTGTAGAGAATAATTCAGAATACAAAACATTCAAGCAGTTGACATTTCCCCCCCTGCACTGCTTGAGGCAAGGAAGGGGCATGGACTGGTTTTGGTATCACATGGATTTTGTGTGTCACACTTTTGGTCTTGTTGAGAACAAACAGTACCCTTCAGTTATCATCCTCTCACAGAAGCAAAGCTTTTCTTCAGGAAAACACATGATTTGACAGTGAGCTCTGTGACATTTTCAGAGTACTGTGTAAGTGCTGGCATGTTGCTTGGGAACTTGATAGACTATGATAGCGAGCATTTAACTGTCTTACATACATACATGGGTATCTACAGAAATTTTCCCTACATCTCTTTCACCTTTGAAACTCCCCTTGAGTTCATCTGGGCTAATACAAGAAAAACACTGAACCATTTGGCCAAGTGAGCAAGTTTCTGCTCCTCAATAAAGCTCACTCTTCTCCCTCCCTTTATTTTTACCTCCACAAAAAATATGTTGTTTTAAACTTTCATGGGTCTAGCAAAAACAATTAGAGCATTCTGGTGTTAATCACAGAAAGGCTAGAAGGGACATCTAGGGCCACCTAGAGCTGGTTGCCCAGGACTGTGTTGAGACAGCTTTCAAATATCTCCAAGGATGGAGATTCCACAACTGCTTTGGACAATTAGTACCAAGGCTCAGTCACTGTTACAATAAAAAAGTATTCCCTGACATTCAGCTGGAGCCTTCTGCATTTCACTCTGTGCCTATTGCCTCTTGCCCTGTCACTGGGCACCATGATGGAAAAATATCAAAAGAAAGAGTAGATTTTTACCATAGTTAGGAAAACGCGGAAGCATAAAAAAGGTCTGGCTCTTCTCAGGCCTGTACTAACTAAGAATACTGATTTTAAGACTTTTCATCTGATTTCCTGATGAAATAGATGTTGATCTCTCACACTATCTATTCTTTCCTATTCACTTCTGAGTCTGCCAGACATTTTCAACTACATATTAAAGAACTGAGTTCACATATTCAAAGTGTCAAAGTTTTAAGTCTGAGTCTTTCAAACCCTGAACTGTGGTAGGATAAATTGGCTCAAATTAATGATTCACTGGGTAAAATGAAAAGCAGAACGTCATTCTTGCATCTTTTTTTTCCTTCTTGGTTAATCACAGACTGCCATTTCTTGCCTGGTATTAAACTTACTGCAGCATGAGCACAGGCAATTCACACAAATCCATAGAAAACCAGACTTCAATAGTTCTGTATCCCATGGGGTAGACCCTCTCTTTGTTGCATCATTTGTCACTGGTACAGAATTAAACTATACTTCCCCTAGTCTAAGGCAATTTTGTCATGGTATAACAGCATCCATCTATGAGTTTTACTTCAACTATACAATCAATTTCAATTGACTATGGTACAGTAAGTGTGCATAAACAAAGGCATAGTTAAAGAAATGCAAACCCTCTGTTTACACTAGCCCTCTGTTACAAAATAAACATCCCTAAAGCAAAACATGTTTGAATTTAGAAGCAGTCTGCTCACTCTAGGAGCTTGTATTGGAGAAGGTAAAATAATGTTGTGACATTTCTCAAAAGTTATGTAATAAAAGAAGAAATAACAGATTTTCGAGCTGCTTACTAGGAGGGAAGGGTGCAGGCCATAAAAAAAAAAAAAAAGGAAAAGTTGTCTCCTGGCCTCTTTCATGCTAATTAATGCATTCAGAAGCTGTAGTGAAAGGAATTTAAACTCGTGATAGTCATAAGAGAACAGATCAAAGAAGAAAGAACAGACTAAGTCAAGGAAAAGAAAGTTGTACATGCCTTTCGGTCAACAGACTGAATACAGGTTCGAAAGAGGTAAGAAAGATTTATATATTTTTATTCTACTCAAGAGTTTCTGTTTTGCTTCAAAAATGTGTGTCAGGAGAGACTTGGCTGTCTTTAAGTGGGCCTTGAAAATGTTTCGTTTCCTTGGCTAGGACCGTGTTCAGTAAAGTCACTGGGTTTTATGCTTTACCTGAGCAAAGCAGGCAAATTAGTGGACTATTATAAAGTATGATCTGGTTTTGTGCTGTTTAAGCTACAGAAACATGATTACTTGAGGATTTAACTACATTTGATCTATTATATTTTTAATACTTCATATTGCTTTAAGTGGAGTTATTATTCCGTTAAGATTGGAAATTAAGATTATAATATAAATTCCCTGCACATCTATGTCTAGATTGTCAGCAGATATAAATTAGTACAGCCATCTGAAAAGCAACAGGTCTCTGAGAGTTTATGCTGATTGAAAACCTGGCCCTTGAGCATGTACAGAAAATGACAGAAATAAAGAAATAACTACTTGCATGGACAATGTTACTTTTCGTTCTACTCAGTAGTTTTTCTTGTCCAGGTAAGTTGCTTTTCTTCCTATTTCCCTGAGATATTCTTCTTCAGAAGTTTGCCATCACTTAGCACCTAGAGATCGTCTCAAATTCACTGTTAAACTTATGTGCAAATACCTTAATGACAGTGAAGATGGTTTTGGGGGTTGTCTTAAATGAGGACTGTTGCATTTGTATTTGGACCTACATAGAATCATAGAATCATAGAATAACCAGGTTGGAAGAGACCCACCGGATCATCAAGTCCAACCATTCTTATCAAACACTAAACCATGCCCCTTAGCATCTCATCCACCCATACTTTAAACACCTCCGGGGAAGGTGAATCAACCACTTCCCAAAGTAGCCTACTCCAGTGCCCAATGACCCATTCCGTGAAAAATATTTTCCTAATGTTCAGCCTAAATCTCCCCTGGCAGAGCTTGAGGCCATTTCCTCTTGTCCTGTCACTTGGGATAAGAGGCCAGGTCCCTCCTCTCTAGAACCTCCTTTCAGGTACTTGTAGAGAGCAATGAGGTCTCCCCTCAGCCTCCTCTTCTCCAGGCTGAACACCCCCAGCTCTCTCAGCCGCTCCTCATAAGGCCTGTTCTCCAGCCCCTTCACCAGCTTTGTTGCTCTTCTCTGGACTCGTTCCAGAGCCTCAACATCCTTCTTGTGGTGAGGGGCCCAGAACTGAACACAGGATTCAAGGTGTGGTCTCACCTGTGATGATCACAGAGGGAGAATAACCTCCTGGGACCTGCTGGTCACGCGTTTCTGATACAATCCAGGATGCCATTGGCCTTCTTGGCCACCTGGGCACACTGCTGGCTCATGTTCAGTCGGCTGTCAACCAACATCCCCAGGTCCTTCTCCTCCAGGCAGCTTTCTAGACAGACTTCTCCTAGTCTGGAACACTGCACAGGGTTGTTGTGCTCCAAGTGCAGGACCCAGCATTTGGCCTTGTTAAACCTCATGCCACTGGACTCTGCCCAGCGCTCCAGCCTGTTCAGATCCCTTTGCAGAGCCTCCCGACCCCCCAGCAGATCCACACTTCCACCCAGCTCAGTGTTGTCTGCAAACTTGCTAAGGGAGCACTCGATGCCTTCATCTAGGTTATTGATAAAGACATTGAACAGGGCTGGACCCAGCACTGAGCCCTGGGGAACCCCACTTGTAACTGGCCTCCAGCTGGATTTAACTCCATTTCCCACCACTCTCTGGGCCCTGGCCAGCCAACCAGTTTTCCACCCAGGAGAGTGTGCACCCGTCCAGGCCAGAGGCCGACAGTTTCCATAGCAGAATGCTGTGAGAAACTGTGTCAAAGGCTTTACTGAATCCAAGAAGATACATCCACAGCCTTTCCCTTGTCCAGCAGCCAAGTCACTTTGTCATAGAAGACAATCAGGTTAGCTTGGCAAGACCTGCCTTTTGTGAACCCATGTTGACTGGGCCTGATCACCCGGTTCTCTTGCATGTGCCTCATGATAGCACTCAGGATCACCTGTTCCATGACTTTCCTGGCACTGAGGTCAGACTGACAGGCCTCTAGTTCCCTGGATCCTCCCTGCGAACCTTCTTGTAGGTGGGCACAACATCAGCCAGCCTGCAGTCCAGTGGAACTTCCCCAGTCTTCCAGGACTGCTGGAAGATGATGGAAAGGGGCTTGGCCAGCACATCCGCCAGCTCCTTCAATACCCTTGGGTGAATCCCATCTGGCCCCATAGACTTGTGGGTGTCTAGTCGGGCTAGCAAGGCTCTGACCACCTCCTCTTGGACCATGAGAGCCTTGTTTTTCTCCTCTGGCTCCTGGGTTTGTACACAGAGGGAACAACTTTCTTTACAATTAATGACTGAGGCAAAGAAGGCATTAAGTACCTCAGCCTTTTCCTCATAGCCTGTCACTGTTGTTCCTTCTGTGTCCAATAGGGACTGTATGGTCTCCCTAGTCCTCCTTTCATTATTTATATATTTATAGAAAGAGATTTTTTGTTACCTTTCACTGACTTTGCCAATTTGATTTCTAGTTGAGCCTTTGCCCTTCTGATTTTTTCTCTACACAATCTCACTTTCCTCTTGTAGTCCACCCAAGAGGCCTGTCCCCTCCTCCAGAGCCCATAAACATTCCTCCTCTTCTTGATATCACTCAAGATCTCTCTGTTCAACCAAGCTGGTTTTTTCCCCTGCCGGCTTTTTTTCCGGAACATGGGGATGGCTTTCTCCTGAGCTGCTAGGATCTCCTGTTTGAAGAGCTTCCAGCCCTCATGGTCTCCCTTGCCCTTAAGTCCTGTCTCCCATGAGACCTTGCCAACCAGCCTTCTGAAGAGTTCAAAGTCTGCCCTCTGGAAATTAAGTGCTACTGTCCTGCTAACCATCTTCTTCACTTCATCTAGAACAGAAAACCCTATCATCTCATGATCGCTTAGTCCTAGGTGTCCTCCTACTGCCACATCTCCCACAAGGCCTTCTCTGTTCACAAACAGCAGGTCCAGGAGGGCACCTTCCCTTGTTGGTTCATTCATCAGCTGCGCGAGGACGTTGTCTTCCATGCACTCCAGGAACCTCCTAGACTGCTTCCTTTCTGCTCTATTGTACTTCCAGCAGATATCAGGAAGATTGAAGTCTCTCACGAGAACAAGAGGCATCAATCTAGAGATTAACCACACCTGTTTATAGAAGAGCTCATCAGCTGCTTCTCCTTGGCTGGGTGGCCTGTAACAGGCTCCCATCACAAAATCTACCTTCTTATGGGCTCCTCTGATTTTAACCCACAGGCACTCAATCTCCTCATCACCGCATTCCATCTCAATGATGTCCAAGTCCTCCTTTACAAAGAGGGCTACCCCACCTCCTCTCCTACCCTTCCTATCCCTCCTGAAGAGTTTGTACCCCACCATATCTGCACTCCAGTTATATGAGTCATCCCACCACGTTTCCATGATGGCAACGACATCATAGGCTCCTTGCCCTACAACAGCTTCCAGCTCTTCCTTCTTATTACCCATGTTGTGTGCATTGGTGTAAATGCACTTCAGCTGAGCTGCTGAGCCTTCAGCCCTCTTAAAGGGAATGGAGTTTGTTCCCAATTGCCTGGTAACTGGAGTAGCTAGCACCAGAGTGCTCGTATCTCCCTTACCACCCCCAGATGTGTTCACCCCCACTTTCTGTGTGGTGCCGTACTGGTGGTCCTCACCAGCACACCCTCTCCGAATCACTAGTTCCCACATCCAGGCTTGCTCCTGTCTAGGTGGGTCTCAATCCCCTCTCTCTTCACATCTAGTTTAAAGCTCGATTTATGAGCTTAGCTAAGTTTTTAGCAAGGGCTTTAGCCCCCCTAGGAGACCCACGTGTCCCACCCTTAGCAACAGAGTTTGGGGGTGCGTGGGCCACCCCATGATCAAAGAAGCCAAAGCCTCTTCCCTCACACCAGGCTCAGAGCCAGGCATTAATCGAGTTCTTCTTCCTGACTTCCAGGTCCTCTCTAGCCTTGGGATGGAGCAGAATACTATTTGTGCCCCAGAGCCCTCCATCATTTTCCCAATGGCCCTGAAGTCTTTCTTGATGGCTTTGGTCTTTCTGCTTAATAAATCATCATTACCAGTTTGGACTACTAGCAGAGGACAGTAGTCTGTCTCGTGGACCAGGGAAGGAAGTTTTCTAGCTACCTCCTTCACTGATGCCCCTGGTAACAGGCAGACCCCTCTGTGAAGAGAGTCCAGTCTGCAAATGGGTCCCTCTGTTCTTTTTAGGAGGGAGTCCCCTACAACAATCACCCTCCTATGATTCTGAACATATCTACTAAAATACTCCTGTTAAAGCAATAAAAGAAATAATACTATGCTTTAAAGATAACAAATTATTTTTTCCACTGAGGCTCTGTATTCCTATACCATAGGTTTGAGCAGGACCAAGCTCACAAAATGCCTAGAAGAAACCACCATCCAGATGGCAACTTTTTCAGAGGGAAAGGACATGGCTATCTTGCAGCAGAAGAGTAAGCATAAAGCAAAACCTATGTTAGTATGTAAGCTGGTGAAAAAAAATTACATTGAAAGAAACGCTCATAATAGTATCAGAAAATATTTCACTGTTGCATACAGGTAGAGTGCATTTTAGCTGTCCTGCAGCTGTCTCTAGTGTTAGTCATTGCAGAATCACAAAGAGTCCTCAACAGTTAAGAAAAATCAGAATTGTTGCTTAGAGTTTGATCATATGTTCACAAGTCAATAACCTTTACAAAAAAATTACCAGATTTATTGAGGCTTATTTAGAATCTACTTTTGAGGCTCTACACTAAGTTTTATATCCAGATTCACATACTTCTCTCCAGAATGTCAAAGGGACGTTGTCTCACCCTAAAGAAGAATGCAAAATACCATCAAAAAGTCAATGCCGTTCAAATGTGACTCTAAGTAGACTGTTTCTGTGTGAGACTCCACTTAAGCAGAACTAATTCAAGTCAGTACTTAGTCTTGGCTTAGAATAAAATACATTTTGGACAGCTAGAGATACTATCCCATTGGTGATGTGTTACTACTTTAGACAAATACTTCCAGTGTGCTTGTGATATCTCTGTGTGGAATATGCTTCTGGTACTGGTTTACTGTCCCCCAAACTTGGTGACTTGTCCATCATCTAGCGTGTGTCCACCCCTATACTGCAAGATATTTTCTTCTCCATGTTCTTTCCGGGGCAGAGGATAAGCAAGGAGGAAAGGGCTGTCCTTCCACAGTAGTTCAGTTCTCCAAGAGAGAAGGCTGGCTAGTCTCAGCCCTTGAAACTAAGCACAATTGCCTCCAACTTCTGTGAATACCAGTGGCTGCAATTGCAAGCAGGTTTTCTAGGTACTCAAGGGAAAACTGACTCTCTTATTCCAGTATCAAAAGGAGCATCAAGACATAAGCACAGTTTACTAATACCACAGCTGCAACTTCAACTGGATTTGCAAGAAACTGCATACACACTTTTCATAACTAGCTTCTGCATAGGCAGGAAAGGACTTAGATGGCAAATTCACAGTGGAAATCATCTCCAGAAAAACATACACTCTGTGGGGGATACAGGCTAATGGATGGCTAAAACTACAGAGTACTTGAAAAGCAGAAAGCAGTCTCAAAATCTCAAAAACCAAAAGGCAATAGTTGCTTAGAGAACAGGTCTCTGCAAGCTTTAACAGTGCTGGAGACAGTTACAAAACCGCTAGAGCCACCTTGTAACTTTGAAGATCAGCAGCAATGTAGGTCACCTGTGACAAAATGAATGCTGTGAGTTGTATTCTTGGGTTAGACAGATCTCCAGCCCACACATAGCCTTGAAGGGCAGGAGCAACTTGCAAGATTCAGGTACTTGTGAAAAATAAATGTCCTTTGGCTCCAAGGGGCTTCGTGTTTCAAAGAGTACACAGGCAGTTCGGACAAAAAGACTGTCTGTTCTGCCACACACATCTGCTCGCATCTTCTTTTAAACCTCTTAGGTCACAAGGAAACACTTTCATGAGACTCTGAGTCAGTGAAAATGATAGCAAATATAAAAGATCTCCAATTAAAGTCACATACCCTGCTCCTCAGTTTCAGTGGAAAAGCTTGATGGTAATTACTGCAGAGCAACCAGATATAAAATATAAAAAAGTATGTTAGAATGGGTCTACCCTGACTCATGTGGTCATTTTTTTTCCTGTCCTCTTTTCCATGTAAGCATTTTGCAAATTCTTCTGTTCCTGAACAGGCAAAGAATAAAAAACAAACAAAAAAAACCAAAACAATAACAGGGAATGTATTCTCTGTATCTTAACAGGGAAGATATTGGCACAGCAGGAAGGGGTTTTGTGACTTGGAAAACTTGAAATTAGTTTGTCAGCTTGTTTTCTGACAGCTTGTGGAATTGTGCTACTTCTCCCCAGTCCCAAGCAAGCAATGGGAAGAATGATCACAGCAGTTTATAGTGCCTGTGCTCCCTAAAATGACCAATACTGTGCCTAGTATGTCATGAAACAAGAACTAAATAATTGTAGAGCTCTTAATCAATAATTCTCACTCACATTTTGAAGTTGTATGGTGTTCTATGTATACAAAAAAATCCTCCTGTCACCAGCAGTTATTGCAACATGATGCAATTAGGATACATTTCTCAATACTTTTGCCTAGAGAAATTTAACAAATAAACATGAGCTGTGTCTCTGCAGGTGTGGCATTTAATTTATTTCACATTCTTTTCCAATATTGCAATGCTGTTTGCTGGATTTACAGACAGATTTTTTTAGAAGCAGTAGTCGCTGGTGGATAATTATCTTTGAAGCAGTATATTCCAGATTTATAAAATGCTAAAGAACTTGGCAGAAAGCTTAGCTAACTGCTTAGTCTACAGAGATAGGCTGAAGTTTTTGATACTTTGTCTGTCTTCTGATGTAAGTTCTGCTCCATGCCTTCCACTGACAGAAAGATACTAACACAAACTTTTGCTCTCATCATTTTTGCTCCCAGAAGAATGCACCTAGTTCTCATGTTAATTATTTTGTTTTGCTTTCCTAACAGAGCTCTGGGTATTGGACTCTTAATTTTGGTGCTGGCAATTTTACTTAGCTTTGCCTGTTGGTATTACAAAAGACGTAGTGGCTATAAAAGCCTGCAGGTAAGCACGGCATCTCAGTTTCTAGCATACGATTATTTTGACATTGTGTTATCATTATTTGTATTACATTAATGCAAAGAGCATCGAATCTCTAACAGGACATAATTATCTCAAGTAATAAATACACTGATGTAGACACAGGTAAAACCACACAATATGTAACACATTTTGCCCTGAAGAACTTGTAAGTCAAGCAAAGGGGTAAGAGGAACCAGAAACACAGGGAAGTAGAGTGGGTTGCCCAACTCTGCACAACACGTTAATGGAAAAATCAATTTCCAGAAAGCATTGTATTTAATATTTACGCAAAACCATTTAAATAAAAATAATATATTCACTAGTCAGAAGACTTATCCCTAAATGAGGACAGATATGATTAGAGTAAATCTAGGAAGCAGAGAGAAAAATAAGTGTTACAAGAAACTAAGGAAATATTATGTTCATTTATAGATGATGAATGATTTATTTGTGTAAAAGTTGATTTGCAGTTTTAAGATGCAAAATGCAGAGCAGTTTAAAGTTTGCTTTCTAAGTACTGCTTCTAAAAAGTTCAGCTTTGTCTTCTTAAAAATATTTTTAGAAATGTACAAGACTTCTTATAGCACCTGTTGTTGGAAGTCTCATAGCTTCATCTTGAAGCTCTGATCTCTCTCCTGTGAAAAGGAGGCCATTTTTAGTCCTTTAAAGTAAAAGATTTGTCCAATTACACGTTTTACGGTAAGTATCTTTTAGGAATTAAAAACTATACCTCTAATCTAAGTCAGCAAATCCACTTCTTTGCTATTTCCGATAACTTTGTCCTGTTATCATTCCAGTGACCTATCCAATACATAATAAAGTGGCAGAATATATGAAACCTTAAGTTTCACAATGAAATGTTGCAAATATGAAGGTAATACTAAAAAAAACCTTCAAAAAGCAAACCAGAATTCCTTCATGCTCACTTTGTAGATCATGGAAAAAAGGACGCTCTCTTTGTCAATTTCTTAACACTGCAGATTGCTGCTTTCTTGTTTCAAAAACCAGATTTTGTTAGGATTTTTGTCTCAGGCAGAATTGGTACAGAATGTACACAAAAGGAGTTATGAAAAAATCAGAAAAATAGTGGGAGATTAAAGAAAGAAATGGATGGGTTAAAAAGGAGGAACAATTCATGTACATGAGAAGGTGTCAGTTCAGGCAGCAGTCCTGGAGCTAAGGAATGTGATCCTTATTTTTCTAACAAAGTAATTCAATAATACAGGAGAGAGAGCACACCTCAGCAGAGACAGCAAGAAGTGATTGATGGGTAGATTACCTCTCTAACTTGCTGGTTTTGTGTCTGGCCCTAATCCCAGATTCTAATATAATCTTAAATCATCTAGTAACATCTATAATCATCTTGAGTGTCATCATGTGGCATGTACAGGACAACCAGGTGATCAAGACCCACCTAGCACAGGCTTAGGAAAGGCAGGTCCTGCTTGACTAACCTGATCGACTTCTATAACAAGGTGATTCACTTAGTGGATGAAAGAAAGGCTGTGGATATTGCTTACCTAAACTTTAGTAAAGCCTTCAACACCACTTCTCACAGCGTGCTCCTGGCTGCTCATGGCTTCAATGTGCATAGCCTTTGCTGGGCAAAAAGCTAGCTGGATGGCTGGGCCCAAAGAGTTGTGAAGGGAAATAAATCCAGTT
Source organism: Clamator glandarius (assembly GCA_033459285.1). Lineage (NCBI taxonomy): Eukaryota > Metazoa > Chordata > Aves > Cuculiformes > Cuculidae > Clamator > Clamator glandarius. The sequence continues at coordinate 978,442 of JAUNZM010000267.1, read as the reverse complement.
GGTGGCTGGTCGCAACTGCTGTTCCCCAGGGCTCAGTTCTGTTCAATGTCTTTATCAATGATCTGGATGAGGTGATTGAGTGCTCCCTCAAGTAAGTTTGCAGATGACACCAAGCTGTGCAGGATTGTTGATCTGCTTGAGGAAAGGAAGGCTCTACAGAGGGATCTGGACACGCTGAATCGATAGGCTGAGGCCAACTGAGTGTTGGGTCCTGCAGTTAGGTCACAACAACTCCATGCAATGCTATAGACTTGGGGGTGAACGGATGGAAAGCTGCTCACTGGGAAAGAACGTGAGGGTGTTAGTTGAGAGCCGGCTGAATATGAGGCAGCAGTGTGCCCGGGTGGCCAAGAAGGCCAACAGCATCCTGGCTTGTATCAGGAATAGTGTGGCCAGCAGGTCCAGGGAAGTGATTGCCCTCTGAACTTGGTGTTGATGAGGCTGCACCTCGAATACTGTGTTGTTTTCTGATCATTACTACAACAAAGACAAGGAGGTGCTGGAGTGCCTCCAAAGAAAAGAAATGAAGCTGGTGAAAGGTCTGGAGCATGAATCTTATGAGGAGCAGCTGAGGGAACTGGGGCTGATCAGTCTGGAGAAAAGGATGATGAGGGGAGACCTTAACACTCTTCACAACTATCTGAAAGGAGGTTGTAGTGACATGGGTGTTGGTCTCTTCTCCCAGATAAATAGGACAAGAGGAAATGGACTCAAGTTGTGCCAGGGTAGGTTTAGACTTGATATTAGGAAATATTAAGCCAACAAAGAGGTTCTTAAGACTGGAACAGGCTGTCCAGGGAAGTGGTTGAGTTACCATCCCTGAAGGTATTTAAAAGATGCATAGATGTGGTGCTTAGGGATGTGGTTTAGTGGTGGACTTGGCAGTGCCAGGTTTATAGTTGGACTTACTGATCTTAAAGTTCTTTTCCAACCTAAACAATTCTGTGATTCTAATACATAATGGAAATACGCTGTCAGACATTAAATAATGCATAATTTGCTCCAACTTCTTTTTTTTCTTCTCCCTTTCACCTTCTCCATATATCTTTATGATCTGTCATAGAGCAAAAGCTCTCGTGTGGACACAATACAAACCATGGTGGGTGAGGGACCCACATTGGACAGTAAAATGGCTCTGCAGGAGTACAGAAACTTTAGTTTTGTGGTAAGTTTCAACTCAACATTTCATTTACTTACAACATAGCAAAACATGGTGAGAAAATCTGGGTAAACAGTCACTTGTTGATGATTGCTTTTTTGAGGTGTACTCTTTAGATTGGATCTTCAATGCCTCTACATTAACTTTAAACATTAAAAATACTACATTAAAAAGTAGTATTTTGCAAAGATTTTACTGTGAAAAGGGTTTTTTAAATCTACTATTAAGAATTCTTTCTAAAAATTCTCTTCTTTCACCTACCTTTATTCTTAAGTTGTATGATCATTATGCAATCTATTAGAATCATGTAATAACTGAATACTGAAATATATTGAATAAACAAACATCTCCCTCATAGATAAAAAACCCCAAACATAAAACATCTCCCTCATAGATAAAAAAAATCATAAACCAAACAAAATTCATTTAATCTGATGCAAAACCAAAAAACATTTGTAAAACCTAACCTTAAAAAAAGACATAGTGAATGAGCTCAGTTATTCTAAGCTTCAGTACCATATCTGATAAAAAGCATGTATAGCTTGCTGCATGTTTAATGTCATTTTCTTGTGCCTCAATTGTTTTTCAATCTTTCACATCCATTTTCTTTACCGTAGGTACCTGATGCTCCACCAGCTTATGACAAAATTGCTGCAGATCGATTACCACCACCTTATTCACCATAACAAAAAATATTAAACTCTAAACATACTGATTCAATTTTTTCATGCTTCCTCCTAATTCCTGTGCATGCTTAATGTTACTAAAGCTAAAATAATTTTTTAAAAAATCACATGCTTTCATTAGTAGTTGCTGAATATTATTCCTGTTTATTTTATAGAACTGGTTCTTGATATGCCTCAATAAATCTGAAATTGTGTTTAAGCTTTTACTTTCCTGTATTCAGAATAATACACTATACTCAACTCTGAGCTTCTTGTATCATTCATAGATCTATAGAGAGTAGGTGTATACTGACGAGTATCAATCAGCAGAGAAAATGTTGGCACCTTCATTTTCATCTTCCCCACTTACTCTCCCTTTCTTTAAAAAAGGAATAAATGAACTATTCCCTAGAATGTTATAAAATGGACAAACTCCTTTGACTACCTGTCCCATTGCACAAACTAACCATTTTCCCAGACAGAGGTTCTACCAGCAGTTCTAAAATGAACCCACAAAGAGCAACTGGTTTACAACAGGCTTTTATCTCACTTTAATTGTTTATGCACCTGCTATGATATAATTCCTCACAAAACATGATCCAGGCAACTTAGAAATTTCTGCTTAGAGGTCATATTATTTCATACTGTTCAGTGAATATAATCACCTTTAGTTTCTTTCTGGCAGTCTTGTGAAAAAGCAAAAGAACTTAGTACATCTAGAGCTTTATGGATCATCTGTTTCTAATATGACACAACATGAGAAAATGTGTGAAGCCCTCATTCCTTGAAGAATACAGAAGACAGCAGACTCCAGAATGTTAGTTATTCCAGGCTGGCAGAAAGCTTGCAATACCATAAAAAGTAAGAATTGTGATACGTGTAAATAGGCTACATGCATTTGGCAGTTATGGTTTATTTAGCTTTTTTTTTTTAATGTTTTCTTTCCAGATTATTACTTATGATTATTTGCAGGTCACTGAATTTATACACATGGCCTGATACCACACAGCAGGAGGCAGCTAAAACTGCACAACATTTGCTAAAATTAAAAATAGTCAGAGAAGGTAACTACTTTTATAAAACAATTATTATTTACTGTTAGTATCAGTTCCTTGCCATTAACTACACAAACAAAACACCTTAAACAAACAAAGAAAAATTTATAAATACAAGGTAAATTTACTTGCCTAAACAGAAACTCCATATATGGCAATAAATAATAAGATATGTGTTTTTAGAAATGTTTCATCTGTAATAAAAATGTTTATATAGATTAGCAAAATTAGGTACTTGTTGGAAGGTAATAAATATCTTTAGTTGCTGTAACAATTTATAATCAATATGTCTATTTTTATAAAATTAATTGACATTTGTATTTAGAAATTTAGAGAGGTATCTTAACATAAAAATCTTACATGTGTCATTTCCAGTATATACCTTTAAGGAAAAAAATCTGTGGACTTGCTTAGTGACAAAAAGATGAGTACAGAGGGACATATGCAAAATACCAGCATATAGCTGGTAAGCATCAGAGATGTAGAACACCATTTATTGCAGAGCTGATAGGATAAAGCTTGTTGCTAATGATTTTTAGCAACTGTGTACTCTGCAATTCTCTGCTCTGTGGCAATATCCGTTCAAGCTACTGTGTGGTGTTAGGGTTGAGTGGAGCTGATATGCACATTCATGGCTGAGGAAAAAAAAGTATTTCGTATAATGACTAATTACTGTAAAGAAGTGAATTGCAGTTGCTTACAGTTTACTTGATCCCACAAATTTTTCAGTAGTATCAGCATTAAATACGCTACTAGCCATTTCAAAAGCTGATGAGGAAGTTAACATTGACTAAATAGGAGCATTAATCATTTCCAGAGCTACCTAAGGCCAGATTGGTGGAACTGCTCAGAAGCCAGATCTGGAATTATTGAACTAATTTATAGATACTTAAAGGCTAGATAAGCCCTCTTGTAAATCTTTAGTTTTTAGTAAATATTTAGTTTTCATTAAGTACTCCTATTTTTTGTACCTGTGAAAGGAGTGCTCTTTCTTTAAAGACACAGTTAGACATTTGTCTCAGATTTTAATTACTGCATGAAGATAAGAGCAAAAAATAGATGTTCTACAGTACTATATTATATAAGCAGAAGCTTTGTGTTTTGTGCTGAACGTCCTCACACATATCATTTTTCAAAATTTGCTCTGAGGGTACAGAGGAGATGTTGGCTGCTGATCCATCATAAAACCCCAATAGAGGACAGGTCAGGACTAGAAAATAAGAGACCTGTAGTTGCTAAGGGTGCATGCTGCAAGAAAGCTGGCCACAGTACGTATTTTCTGTATTATACTCAATTATACAGCTCTTGACTAAAGACAAGCTAAAAATTTCCAGGATGTCGGTCCCCTTAAAAAGAAAGAGAAACTTATAGAAACTTCTGAACTACCACACATGGAGGATGTGGTACAGCGTTTTCAGCTTTCCAGGACAGGCTTTCATATTAGATAGTCATATGACCCCATAGTAAGGAAGAGTCACCAGAATTTAGATTTAGAATTTGTCTGGTATGTTCATGTACAGGGAGGGTGTAAAAGTCAAAGATCTCCTGCTCCTCTTTTTTGACACCCAGTGCAGTCAGGCTGCAATCAGTTGTTTCGTATTACAACTGTAATTCTCAACTAATGTGATCTTTATGCTTTTATTTTTTCCCACCAAACGAGCAAAAGAAGACACTCCTAGGCAAATTGAGTTCTCCCTCAGCATGCTGGTCATAGCTGGAGAACAGAACTGTGCTGGCTGCTGGTCTGCGTTTAACCGCTTCCATCAGAGAAGTAGATACACTGCTGGTAGAACTTACCTCTACAAAAGGATCTTTGCGACATCTCTATAGCTATGCATGCAACCTCTTCATTGGTACAACTAACAACTTGAAAACCAGGGTTTTCATTAGTATAACGTGTTTTGATCAGATTGGTGAGTTGTAATGGCGGCGGCAGCAGCTGCATTGTCTGTGTTTGGATTCCTGGTATGACCCTGCTGGATCATTTTCTTCCTAGTGAGGTTACAAGCCTCAACGTGGCCTTAAAGGCTTCCAGAATGCTGTTCAGCTATCCCAATGACTGCATAAAGGTAAAATGTAGCAGGTCCTAACAGCTGCAACCTTCCTGGCATGCTGAATTGTGCAGCATGAGGCCAAGAGCCATAGGGTAAATGCTACATAATGCAGAGAGCTATGGTAAAAGAAATTACTGAGGACTATCCATAGAACGCACTTGGTTTCTTAGAGACTAGCAGCCCAGTGTAATAGGACTGATATATGCAGCTGGTTGCCTGTATAATCCAGTAGTATTCACCTCAGTAATCTCTGCTGGCTTAATACCTGCTGCAGCTGGGGATATAGATAGATAATCCTGTTCTCAATAACTATATTAGTATTAACTATATTGCTCATAATTTTTCAGTTATACGAAACATTGCTAGCATATTTTGATTTATGTTTATGTCTACTATTGGTAAAATATTCATTACTTCATTGGTAAATGTCCATGTACTTATGTGACATAAGAGTACATTTTCTTGCCTTTAAAAGCAAACTGACTTTCTCTTTTTGTAAAAAGGAAAAGGCTAATGACTTTGTGCTTTGGAGAAGTTTTTCATTTATACTTTTCTGCTGACTACATATTAAACTATACAGCAACACTGAAAGATTGTTGTGTGTTTATGCCACTTCAATAAACTTATTTCGTTGCCCATTAGATCTGCAAGTGCCTGAGAGTTTCCAATGTTGTCTTTTGGTCACATATCTGCACTGAACATTACTTCCAGTAACAAAGCTAAGCTAGCAGCAGTATAAAGTTACAAAAGCTATCTACAGCTACTATCTCACATCCCATACATGCTGACAGCTAAAAAGCAGCCTTTGTGCACTTTTTGGAATTGACTCACTGTATTCTGCATCCTTACACAAATCCTCTGATTTTCACTTTATTTTCTTTCCCCAGAAAATCCTTAGCTTAAAGGCAGCATGATTTCTAATGAACAGAAAGAACTATTACTTCCCTTGCCGCAAAAATCCAGCTTTGCAAGGCATTGTGTCCACACAGGTTCTACTCTTGGGGCAATGCAAAAGACCACATTTTGAGAAAAGAAGACATGTCTATGAAGACCTTAAAGTTTGTTTCATGCCACTGCAGTTTCAAGGAAAGTATTTAAAATAGAACATAATCTGTGTCACATTTGCAAGAATGTGACAACTCTTCAACAATGCAGAAACTTTTATTTGGATGTCAATGTGTATAAAATTGTCATGCACCTCATATACAGACTTAAGCTTGTATCCTATGTGCAAAAATAATGAGTTAAAAAATCATCATGTTCAAAATAATTACAATAGTTTTTCCTTCTAAATTTTCAGGACAGGTAAACCAGAAGTAGGAGCTATACAGAGAGAGGAAAGTGCCACATTTGCACTGGTTTCCGCGATTTGGTTTAAATCATAGAATAACCAGGTTGGAAGAGACCCACCGGATCACCAAGTCCAACCATTCCTATCAAACACTAAACCATGCCCCTCAGTATATGAGGTGCATGACAGGAGATTTATTTACACACTGTGTGAAAAACTCTTTGCCACAGTGGGTACCTTGTGGGTGGTAACAGTTTATGTGTGTTCGAGAAGAGTGCGGGAAGGATTGGTCAATTTCATAAATAAAAATACACTGAGGGCTATAAAAAAAACCCAAAGCACAGCTCTATGAGGAAGACTCTGGGTCACAGATTAGTGCATACCAGAACAGTATTCAGGCCTGTTTGGACTGCTTTTGACTGCTACTGTTGACTGCTCCAAGACACATGATGTTACAACTGATGGACCTTTGGTCTGATAAAGCACTACTAATCCTATTTTAAGTCAGTAAAGACACTGCAGGTGCAGATTACAGAGGACAGACTAAACGAATTAAAGCCATAGTGAGTACTTCCTACTGTTGTTCTACAAGAAACAACCTCATCATAACAAAAATCTATGCCGTAATAAAAATGAGTAATTTACTTTAAAATCAAATCGGGCTACTAAAATCTTGCACTACCACAAAGCCAGCTATGAAACAAACTCTGTGATAAGACTATGGACTCCCATCAAATACCAGCTTTCAGTAATTTTCTGACCTACCTACATGAGACAAAAAATTTCTGTTCGCTTACTTATCATCTGCATATTTTTTGCTTCACTTTTCATGCTATACTCCGCTATGTCACACAGTGGAATCAGAACGGGTTTGAATGTCTCAACAGTAACTCGTTTTGTTTGAACAGGTGCTTCTATGACTCCTAGTACTTGTGAAATTTAACAGCTTCTAGTACGGTAGAGGCAGAACCCCCAGAAGAAAATCATATAACATGCACATATGGGTTTGAACAGTGAGGCAAGATGAATATAATTTGCTACTCAAAAAAGCAAAGCAAAATTATTTTGCCGAATATTAAAGTATATATTCAAGTAAATATCAAACATATCAATCCAAAATGTTATTTGTAAGCCCAAAGTTATATAATATAGTGTTTGAATACCTACATAATATCTGGAGGGGTCTAAAAGCAAGGCATTTTGCAAGCTCTGAAAAGCTGAGCATGTTTTCTTCAAAGATTGATTAATATGTATAGTTGTTCAGTTGTGTAATTAAATACCTTTTCCTTCAAGGAAAGATGCAGGTACTTCTGCTCTCTCATTGCATCTGTGAATATAATCTACTTTTCCCCCCAGTTCTTTTTGTGCTATAGGTAGCACTATATATTTGGTACAGAGAGAAAGAGGCACGTAGGAAAGCGTCAAAGGTTATCTGCTTTCACGTGAATGAAAGTCTTACTCTGACCGATATTTAATGACAAAAATTTGTTTTACAAATTAACGAATCGTGCAAACCCATTACATAATAGTCTCAAGCCTTTCTCTGATAGGATTTGGAATGTGAACATGTGTCCAGTAGACAAATGTCCATGAAAACTGTAATAAAATTGAATCAAACTTTGCATGTTGCAAAGCTTATGCCTGTCAAATTATAAAATATTTATAATACAATTATTAAATATTATTTTACTAATTCAGAAAAGTAATAAGAAATCACTCAGGCAGTAGCTCAAGTTCCGAGTTCCTCAATCAAGGTTTTCTAAATTTTCTCTTTATTAGAATGAATTGTAGTATAAATCTTTCTACTACATTAGTACACAGAAAAATGTCATACAAGATATTCTTTTTCTCCATCCAGGCCACCTGCAATAGTAGAACCTTGTCTTAAGCTTTCCAAACAATGTAGACATTCACTCTGCAACAAACATAAATAAAAATTTAAAAAAGAAAAACAGTCATTGTACAAGAAGAGAGAAATACAAGTCAGTCCCAAGGTTCCCCAAGCAAAATGTAAATTAAATGTGTTGCTGGTATATATGGTTTTGGAGTATGTAAAACATCTGTGAAGAAACTGCCACTCTCTGCCACCTTCCTCTGTTGGAAAAGTAATCTACAGCATCCCACTGCAAAATGCAGTCAAATTTAAAAAGCCTTTATGTTGTAAACCCTTGCAGGCAGACACTACTTACTAACAGGTGTCTTCAAAATTCATTATACAACACCTTTCATGAGAAGTAGAAAAAGTGTAGCAGGTACATCTAAAATAAAACCAAACCTTCTCTTGCCGCAAAATTGACAGCTTTCATCTTTCCCAGCCTTGATATAAGCTGGAGATTGCTTATCCAGAAAAAGGCTATTTCATAATCCGAAATGTTTAGTGAGTACAGGAAGGGAATTATGGAAAGCACAAGCTTTTCTTCCTCTCACTTTTGCCAGGACTTTACTTAACTAGCTACCAGATTACTTTTCAGAACAACATGAAGGGCAGACAACACAGAGCACATAAGCTTTATTATTCAACTCAAGATTCAAACTACCAAACTGTGTACAGCAAAAGGGCAGTGGAAGGAGAAAACTCAACAGGATGAGGAGCAAAAACTTAAACTTCCTCTTGATAAAAATCAGTTTAAGAATTTTATTATGTACAGATGTGCAAGCTTTTATCCCCTTATGAAGTTATAGGTATTTAAAAAGGCAAATGTCATTAATTCTTGTGAAATCTTCTAAGAATTTAGATTTTAAAACAGCACTTCTAAAATCATATTCCATAAAGTAAGAGTGGCTCGATGGGCACTCTTTATATGCTAAGTCTCAAAAGCTACCAAAAAACTTCTCTATGAACGCTGCAGTAGGTACCTATGAACTCAGCTGATCTGCAGAAAACAACCTAAGGGTTTTATGGACCAAAAGCTCAACTTAGGCCAACAAGTATTAAATACATTTTAAAAAGGTAATGTTATTCAATATGTGAATTATTCCCACTCAAAGCACTAATTAAACCTCCTTTAATACTGTGTGATTTTTAGCACTATCCTTCCAGAGGGACCAATTAAAAGCTAAAGGAAAGAAGAATATCTAGGAAGCATGACTGGTAAAAAAACGGGGTAGGTTATTATGGCTAGAAGATTAAACAGTGACCTTTTTTCAGTTACCAGATATCTGGGAATGCATACTAGGCTGTTAAAAAAAATAAAAATTAAACTACTCAAGAGCTCTAAGAGCTTTATGACAAAACATGGTAGTTCTGAACAGCAACCAGTCTGACTTAAAATTGGTGCCTGGGAAAACATTTCTAACCTTATACACATCAGGGGTGATCTTAGGCAATAAAATCAAACTTTTATTAAGAATAGATGAAGTATAGGTTACCCCTCTCTGTATCAGAAGGATCAACAAGACGGTCCCTCCTTGCAACACTTTACCAAATCATGTAAAATGTAAAACACAAAGAGCACAAGAGATGAAGCAATTTCATTCTACTATATTCCAAATCTGAGGTGTATCTGCATTAAGTAGGAGTACGTATTCTGCCAAGTTGTGACAGATATACACATTTTAAAACTATTGCAAACACAAAGCAGTACAGCAAATTGATTTATTATATCCAGATTTTTCTGCATTGTTGCTAAACAGTACACTGGTCCAAAGTTACTAAAATACTTTAAAAACTATACATTATGTAAACAAAACATAAATAAGACAGCATAGTTCTTTGTACATACAGGTTAGTACAGATTGTAAGGAATTAATGAATCTGTACAGTTCTATACCATAGACTGCATTTTTACAATGCATAAATATTATTTTTACAGAAGCAAATCAAAAAGAAATTTGACAAATAAAAAGGAGATACGTACTGTCATAAACACATTGGCAAGCAGTCCATACAGTAAGACTGAACATGTGCAAAAGGCTAGATTTCTCCAAACTAAAACATTTAATGAACTCATTGATCACTTCTGACCTTTTTACTAAAGAACTCTCTGAAAACATCTGACAAACTAAATAATTTTTTCATCTAAATCCCCATAGATTAACAGAGAGAACTGTAATCTTAAGTAATTTTGAGTTGTTTCAAACAATGTAAGAAGTTATTCAACATACAACTCCCAAAGTCAGAAGAATGCCCGAACATTTCAAGTGGCTCATTTGCAGTAAATTCAGGATGCAGCTTTGTCAGGTTTAGCAAGGCAAGATGACTGAGGTGCAGGGAAGACGTTTCCACTTGTGGACACAACCAAAGGCAGTGATGAACTCTGGGAAGAACCTTTTGATGCTGGAGCATTTATAGCATTCAAAATAGCTCCCTCTGGACTGACCAACAGTTTTTTGATAGAAGTGTCTAAGTGACACACTGAAGTATTGCTTGGTAAATGAGAGTTCAGGGGATGAACAGCAGAAACCACAGAAGTTGTAGCTACAACATTAACAGGAGAATTTATCACTGAAGACACAGACAATGTTGCTGCAGATAGTGGGGTACATGAGCTAGCCAGCGTACTAAATATGTGGGGTGTTGCATGTACAATGGGTAAAGTATCTGCAGAACCAAAAGAATTCACAATTTTTGTAGAGCTTTTTGAAGGATGCTTTGATATTTGACAACTTAAAGAATTACTTGGTGCTAGCAAGATTTTCGAAGTTCTTGGATCAACAATTGGTCCACCTTGGGTCTCCTGACCATGGTTAATTGTTAAACGAGTCTGTTTTGTATTACAAGAGAGAAGAAGAATGTGGCTGCCAGCTCCAAGGCCTTGTGGTGGAACAACAAAACAAGTACCATTAATCATTATCTGAGTCCCAGGTGCCAAAGGCATACAGGTGTTAATGACTATCTTCTGTTGAATACAAGGTTCACTCAACTGACCTGCCTTGCTTGTTACAGTTGGTGAAGCCGTAGGCATCTGAACCGTAGAAGTGTAAGTGTGACTTTGTTTCTCTGTACTGGGAGGCACCTGCTGACACTGGAGGGAAGAAAAACTAATGACTTTACCTGTATTTGGTGACAGAGGGCACAACAAACTCTGAGATATGTGAACACCTGCATTACTTGACATAGCAGCCGAAACTCCCGATGACTGAAACTGAAGCAGTGTGGGCAACTGGCTTTTTGGTACTGGAGAAGGAGCTGGGACTGCTGCCAAGTGAGGAACTGTATGTAAGACTTTGTGGGGGATGGCTACAGATCCAGGCAAGCTAATGACTGGAAACTGGAAAGCAGATGCTAAGTTTTCAGGAGATACTGTTGGTTGTGCTGTTGTAATCAGCTCAGATGAAGCATGATGTCCTGTTTTCACAGTTGATATACCCACAGTATTCCCCATATTTGATGTACTCAGTTGATTAGCCATAACTGGCCTTATTCTTGAGGAATCATTACCACCAATCAAGACAGCAGGTCGTGTTCCAGAAGTCCCATTTGATGTTACTGAAACAGGTTCTATACAAGCATTTGCTGTTGCTACTTTATAGGCATTTTCAACATTTGCTGCAACACATATAGACTCATTAAGTGACACCGCGCTTTGGCTTACAAAACTTGGAACAGGAATGAAAGTACTACTACTTGTTAAAGTTAATGCCAAGCCCATGCTCTTTTTGTCTTCTTCCTTAGAAATGGCAGAGTGCAATATATTAACTGCTGCTGCTTGTTGTGCAATGCCTTTAGTATTAACAATGGTTTGACCTATATTTAGTCCAATTTTCACATCTTTTACCTGAGCAATAGTTGGTGATGAATTTGTTCTTATAGGTGCTCGTATTGGAGATGGGATCAGAACAAACTGTGGTTGCTCTGTAGTACTAACAAAGGTCTTGCTTAGGGAAGAAGGAAGGTTATGCTTCAACGACTCTGCAACTACATTGGTGGTTGATGGACCACTGGCAAGTTGTGTGTTAATGAAAAGAAACTTCTGAGCATTGATACCAGTGGATGCCAGAGAAGGTATAATACTAACTCCTGATGCCCCACAGGGTGATAAAATAGGTGGATTTGTGACTATAAGTTTATGGATTGGAGTACCGCTAATTACATCTCCATTTGTTGCTGAATTAGACTCAGATTGCAAAACAGGATTTGTTTTAGTTTTAGTATCCCCTTGTTGCTGCACAGAAGCATTTGGAGTTACAAAAGTGTTATTCTGTTGAATGCTAGACACACTAACAGGACTGTTTGAAGTTGCTGACATCACATTGCTAGCTAATGAAATGGAGGATAAAGAAGACGACACATAGCAAGAGTTCTCTATTACTTGACCTGAAGTGCCTCCAGCAGCAGGCTGCTGTAGTGTGAATTTGGTATTTTTCTCCATCGCCTGGGTAATATCAGCTGGGAAAGCTGGAATGTTAACAGAAGCAGCTGCTGAGGGAGCAAATCCAGAAAGAGATGATTGTCCAGTATGTGAGAGATCAGACACAGCTGTTACTACACATGGAAGAGTAGAGCATGAGAATGCTGTGGTTTTTGGCACAAGAAAGGCCTGAAGTTGAGGTGTGTAAGTGAAAACTGAACCAGAAGATAAACTGCTAGGTGAAATCTGGTCTGGATTCGTCTGCACCTTAACAATGCCTGTGTTTCCACCTCTTGTTGTGACCAGAATAGACTGCGATTCTCTTATACACACAGTCTTCAGCTCTTGCCTGGTTTCAAAGGAGTCAGTTGTCTGCTGTGATGCAAGAGTATGACAGGTAGAAGCAATGTTTGTAGACCCATTTAATGCTGTTGTTGATATCAAAGACTGGCTAGCTGTGGAAAGAGCAGTTGAGGTCAGACACACAGGGAAAGTGGCAGTTGAAACTGTAGTCTCAATTTTGTCAGTTTCACTTTGGCTCACATTAACTACTGATAAGTTACCAGCTGACGTAACAGCAGGCAGTGGTTGTGTAGTGTTCTCAGGACCAGTCACTCGTGACAAGTGGGTAACATTCTTGTTAAAAACTGTACTAGGCAACTGAGCAGTAGTATTTACAGGGCTTGTTACCAGAAAAGGTGTTAAAGAAACACTGACATTTGATATTTCTGGTAAAATTTTACAGTGCAGCTCAGATGACTTTTGTTGCAGTGACTGAATGTCCTTGGACACAATTTTTCCTTCGTTCTGCTGAATAAGAAAATTCTTCGGTAAAATAAGAACTTGTTGCATGACTTTTTCTCCAGTTTTAGGGTCAATCACAGGCTGCATTTGTAATTTCACAGAGCTGTTGTGAAGGTCTACTGGTACACAGTGGCTGCTTGGCATTTTGTATACCATGTGTAAAGGAGTCTTTGAACTGGTCAGGCAGGGCAATGCGGCTTTTATCGCTGATGATTCCAAAGGTGCTAAAACTGACTTTTCAGAAGTAGATACATTTATGCCCGAGGGAGGTGACAGTTGATTTGTTAAGGTCACTTTGTTCCCAGTGTTCTTGGCAAGCAAGGCCTGGATGGGTTTGGTCCCTTTCAGAAAGTTTGATACTGATGTCGCAGGATCTGTCAAGGAAAACGATTCTAGAGTTGACCCTTCAGATTGTTGCAGCTCAGTCACACAACACTCTGTCTGCATGCTACTTTCTGAAGTCTGGACAACAGCCTCATTAGTGCTCAGCTTAGCTTTCTTCCTCCGTGAAAGCTCACTAGTGCTTTGATCTGGACAACTATTTTGCTTGGACTGTCGTTTAACACATTTGTGCAGTGTCTTCTGTATTTCTCTAGAAGCTGATTCTTTTTTCAAAATTCTGTTTTTTCCAGGAGTTATATTCATCTCTAATAGTTTCATTTCATCTGCAAGGATATTAAAACAGAAATTGTGTTTTACATGTTTGCAACTGACACCTCTATATAACAATTTTACTGTGTCCACCTAAAGGCGAGGATATATGAAAGAAGTACATCGGCTTCTTTACGGAGACCTGGTCAAGGACCTTTTTCAATGCAAAAAGGAGATAAAACAAGGAAAGGAGGAAACTCTTAACAAAAAGATACAGGGACACAAATTCAACTGGCCAGGGAGACAGTGAAGAAAATCAAGCCTGGTCATTCACAGTAATTGATAAAGGCATGTGAGAGCATAAGAACACTTATTCCAGGAAGGTTATTTCGTCAAAGACCAGGTTAATTGGGAAGCTGAGGGATAAAGGGAGAAAGCAGAAAAAAAAACCCCATATACAGTGGCACAGCTACACAGCTCTAGCAGAACAAACACGGAGACAATGACAAGAAACAACCTCGCCAGTCACAATTGATGGGTGATCCAAGAAACTACAGGTGCCCCCTCCAGGAAGATGAACCTGGACTCCACAACTGATATGACTGTAAGCCAGAGGAGATTATGGACACTGAGCTGGGAGGTGTGAGAGAACCAGTTGACTTATATAAACCCATGAACACATGTGCAGAGGAAAGGGAAGCTGCAAAGACTCAGCAGATCCCAGCCTGTGTACCCAGTGCTGGCTGCTGGGAGGTGAGTGTCTCTATCTTTCCCAAAGCCAGTGTGTGTGGAGGCAGTGTGCGTGTATTCACTGGCGAACTTCAAGCTTGACTAGCCAGTGAGCAAGAGGACCTGGGCTGTGAGCTGGCGTATCAGGCACACTTGTGAGTGTGGGGCATCTGTAGGACAAGGGTGTGAATGCTGCAGGTTTAATACTAAGCATCAAGCTGAACCAGCTGGTGAGCAGAGGACACAAAGTGGGCAAGACCCCAGCATGTAGGAAGGTGCTGGGTGGACAGAGGAGGTTTTGACAGTACAGGGCTGCAAGGGGAACCCTCTGAGGAGAGGCCAGAAGCAGCCCTGTGCCAAAAACACTTGGTTCCAAAAGAGATCCACTGCAGCATTCAGCTGAGCCCATCAGCCAAGCTGCTGATGACTCCTGGAAAACGCTGTGCAGAAAAGTGTGATGGAGACCAGTGAGAAATATGCAGGAGAAACAAGCACATAGACACCAAGGACAGTGAAAAAGGAGGGGAAAGAGATGCATTGGAATAGATTCATGTGCAATCCATGAAAACCACATTGAAGTACACTGACTCCCTTCCATGAAGGACCATGGTCAAGCAGATATCTACCCATATTGCAGACAGGACACTATTCTACAGCAGGTAAATATGCCCTGAAGGACGCTGCAGCCCATGGAAAGCCCACACTGGAGTAGGCTCCTGACAAGAACCATGGCTTATGGGGGACCCACACTGGAGCAATCTTATTGTGAAGGACTCTGGCCTGTGCAAAGGACCCAAGCTGAGCAGTTCGTGGAAGACGGTACCCTATGGCAGGGACCCCACACTGGAGCAGGACAAAAGTGTGACAAAGGAGCAGCAGAGATGAAGTGTTATGAGCTGACCTCAGCCCCCAACTCCCATCCTCCCCTATGCCTCTTGACAGAGGAGGAGCCTAAAGAACTGGGAATGAAGTTGAGCCTGCGAAGAGGGTGAAGATGGGGCAGGGAGGAGGGAGGTGTTAACAGTTTGTCTTTCTCACCATCCTACTCTATTTTAGCTAGCAATATATCAAATCATTTTCCCCCAATTGAGTCTGGTTTGCCTATGACAGTAACTGGTGAATGATCTCCCTGTCTGTGTCTTGACTCATGAGCTTTCCCATCTTAGTTTCTCTCCCTGTCCTGTTAAGGAAGGGGGGGTGACAGACTAGCTGGCTGGGTGAGTGTGCCAGACAGTCAACCCACCATAAACATGAATTCTGAGCAGGCCTACTACGTTATCACAGAAACAGTTAAGCACAAAAATAGCAAAAAACTTGCATTAATCAGAATTTTCATCAGGGTTGTCTGCCTTCTTTCTAGTCTACACCCACCAGAAATGCCTCACAAGCTATTTCAATATTGCCACAGTAGCAGTCATTGTAAAAAGGAGGATGCAAGCTCAGATGGAAAAATTAAGCTCTTGAATCATATTCAAGCTATCAAATTCCAGTAAATGCTTACCACTGTCTGGTTGATCTTTTTTGGGAACTTCCACATCTTCTGCAGACTCTGAAGATTTACCGCACACTGTTGCAAAAGAATCTTTGCCAGAATCAACTTCACTTTCATCATTACTCCACAGTTCTCTGGTAAATTTATCATGGTCTGGGTGTCTTTTAAAGTCATCATAGTCCTTCTTCAATCTAGACCTTGAAAATAACGAAACTAACTTTATAAAAGAACGACAGTGGTTCTATTTGTATTTGCTGCTGCACAAAAAGCTGGTGTAGAATCAATTGCCTGCACCCTTCAAAAAAACTTCAGGGTAGCTCTGTCTGCAGGCCTCTAAAACCCAGACTATGTAAAGTGACAGTAGTGTCCAATCCCTTAACACAATGGAATTCTAAGTCATTAAGTCCTCTAAAACTGGACAAGAAGACTGAGGCAAACGTGACTGTTATCATTTTACTGCATCTATCTTCTGTTTCTTCCTTTATTTTGTGACAAATGTACCTAGGTGGACCTAAGTATTAACTGTAACATCTACTCCTTCCCCTGAAGGCAACCCCAACTACTGCATTAACTTAATCTTGTTTTTCTTAAATGTATTATGCTTTTGGTCCAGCTATGAGACTGCCACGTAACTTTTTCCTTCAAGAAAACTTTCTCAGCACCATTAAGACAGCTGCCACTGTCATTTCCACAGACTCACACTCCAGTATAGAACATACATATGGTGGAAATACATAGCCACTTTACTCATTTCAACACCGTTCCCAAACACACCCACTTACCTTGATACTCATAACCTGCTACACATTTCCATTTTCCTTTCTTCTAAACCATTGTTTAGATGAGATCTAGGTGGTATTTTAGTGTACAAATACAACAGACTACAGGATTCAGCTGGTTGTAAACAACACAACATCCAGTAGGATTATACAAGTTAATAGACTAGATCAACTGGTACCATGTGTAGAATATAATTAGACTCTAGTCTGGATCTAAGAATTAAGACAGTAAGAATAAGAAGTTAAATTTACCCATTCTTAGGTGTTAAAATAATAGTAGTTTGCACTGGATGCAGCAATGGTCAGCTGCTCCCTAAGGGATGGAGAGGGAGGAGCCGAGCACGATGTCACAGCTAGCAGGGCATGAGCCTCATCAGCTAGGATGCAATCTCACTGCCCCTGAATAACAGAGTGGGGTAATACCTGGGTTCAAGGAAGAAATGAACAGCTAAAGACACAAATTTAAATAGATAAAAATCAAAACTTGATCTTCAGTCCATTATTTATAGCAAAATGTTCAACATCCTGAATTTCCAAATAAGGATTTTAATTCATGCATGATACCCATAAAGTGAGGTACTACAGAACCAACTCTTAGTTGTTCCACCTGTTTACTGTCTTTAGTGATACAGTGTTGGGTTTTATAACCCAACCAATACCTTTTACACATTTCAGAACTAGTTCTACTGTGTCAAAACTAGGGCATGATTACAGGTGTATGGCTAATGGACTAACAACTGCACCAAGTTTCAAGACACAGTGACGTTAACAAGTCAATATCTAATCCCTCCAGGATTTATAATCTGGTTATCATCTTCTCTACTACATTAATATTTGCTCTTTCTAGAGTTAAATCAATTACTGCCTCACTGATATTTCTCTGATACTCCTCATTTGCGATGCATTTCAAATTTACAAGGTTACAAAGACCTCAAAGCCACGTTTTAAGAATTGCTTTGTAGTAAATTCATTAATTACCTATTTCGCTAGCTTTAAACAGTATGTGCACTGAGAAAGTATTCTAAGAAGCCCTGGTCTAGTTTTCTAGATACAGATTTTCATCACTTCTTAACCAAACAAACAGCAACATAAATCCCTGCTGGACTGTGATACAACTATTGATAGGCAGGCCTAGGGATTTTAAGGCATTACAGAGGAAAAAAATATTAAAGGGTTAAAATCAACTTTGTTTAGAGACTCTAGGTCTGGGACATAAAACAATTCTTCCAACTAAAGCACTGCTGGCACCTCACTCCTCTGCTTAAAGTATTTTCATTTAATTTATTTGAGAAGCCAGATTAGTTGGTAATAGGTGAATTTTGTTCTGTTTTCCATTCCATGCACTAGTGTTTAAAAAAAAAAGAGCAGCTAATTACCTGTTTCTTTGAAATGCTTTTATTAGCTTTGGTTCCCATGGTAAGAGTTCATTAAGCAGTCGTATCAAAGTACCATGCAATTCCTTTACTGCTTGCTTCCGGTGGTACCATCTTCCCTGCAAATACAAACACCATTTATTTACCATTGCTTTAGATCTGAATCCTATTATATTGTATCAGTACTACAATAATTCTGGTACACTAATACAGCATATAAGGAAAACAACTGGAAGAAAATATTAATAAGTTTCATAATTACATCTAACCTTAAACTATGTAAGACATAATTAATTCTACCTTTTTTTTCCCTAAACTATAGAGAGATAATGCCCTGGTTATAAAAGCAATACTAAAAGGATGTTCACTTTTTATGGGTCAGACTTAAAACTGAAGCAGAATCCTACAAATACACTAAGCATTTAAAATTACTTAAATGAGTAACTAACATAGCTAGTAATCCATTCAGGTCAGGGTTACCAAACATGTAGGTACACTTTTAACAGCTGGAGATAAATTTTTTACGAAAAACCTTGCTACAGTGTCATTTAATATAATTTATATTATTATTATTTACTACAAATGTACTACAATTTTCAGGGATAGAAACCACACAGGTTTTGCACTACATTTCTGTATTTTATTCAAAGTTTGAGATAAAGACTTCTCTTAAATTAAAGTTTTGCAAATTGGTCATTTATGAAGTAACAGACTATGCAGCAGAAAACAGTTTCCAACATAGAGGCTTTTAGCTTTTAACTCAAAAATGGCTTCCTTTTCCAAAGGATTCATGGTTTAATAAATCTGGGAAGCTGAAAAAGGATAAAGAACATTGTCAAAAGAGAATTAGTGTGTATGTACATGCCTACAGCACAACTGTGGTGGCCATAATGTTGTAGAATGCATCTCTTAACACTCTAAGATATCCCTTAGGAGTACTTCTTCCCAAAACTTTTACTCTCTTGTTTATTACATAAAAGACTGAACAATGCATATGGGTGTAATAGCTACAAAAAGAGATGTGGTATACTTTAGTACTTCTGCCACTCTACTGACTTTGTGACTTTCATACAAATAAGGATTTTATCTCTTGACTCAGATAGGATGTAAGACAGTCTAGGGTTCCGCAAGAAAAAGACAGATAGATTTTGGAACTTATTTATTTCATATACATATTTAGCTTTTGATAGAGCTCATATCCTTCACAGCTTTCTGTGGACCAGCACATCAAGACATATAGGAGAGGAAAATCCATATAAAACTTGACATGGCTGCTTTTCAATAGTCTACAATAATGATTTTTCTATGGACTTCATATCATGGAATTATAGAATCGTTTGGTTGGAAAAGACCTTTTGTTATCATCAAATCCAACAGTACCTGTCCACTACTAAACCATATCTCTGGGCACCTCATCTACCCATCTTTTAAATACTTCCAGGGATAGTGACTCAACCACTTCCCTGAGCAGCCTGTTCTAGTGCCTGATAACCTCTTCAGCAAAGAAATTTTTTCGAGTATCTAGTTTAAACTTTTTCTGGCACAACTTAAGGTTATTTCCTCTTGTCCTATTGCCTGTCACCTGGGAGAAGAGACCAACACTCACCTCACTACAACCTCCTTTCAGATAGTTGTAGAGAGCAATAAGGTCTCCCCTCAAACTCCTCTTCTCTAAGCCAAACAACCCAAATTCTTTAAGCTGTTCCTCATAGGACTAGTTCTCCATCCCCTTCACTGGTTCCGTTGTCCTCCTCTAGACACAATCCAGCACCTCAATGTCGTCTACTAAGGGGCCCCAAACTGAACACAGTATTTGAGGTACAGCCTCGTCAGTGCTGAGTACAGGTGTAAAATGACTTTCCTGGTCCTGCTGGCCACACTGTTTCTGACACAAGCAAAGATGCTGTTGGCTTTCTTCCTTTCTACACGTTTCACCAGATCTCTCCAATGCACAACCAGATCAGTCAAGCTAAATGATTGTTTGAAGACCAGTTACTTATTTTTTTATGGATAATAATTTACATATTACATATCAATTCAAACAGCTACTCCTTCATTCTTCAATTAAAATTGCACAAGGAAAGATTTTAAGTACAAAATAATGCTTAGTGTTGGGCACACAGATAAGCCAGCAAACTGTATTCTATTTCCTTCAATAGTGGAAAGTCATATTTGCATATGTAACGCACTGCAGCATAAAACCTGCCACTGAGCACTGCAATACAGAACAGTCCTTGTGCATCCTGTAGCCTACCAAGGCATTTGGTATCACCTTCTACTGTTACGTGTCAACAGAATTAATTGCTAACATATGAAGCAATACTATGTGCAATACTGTTTGTCTTTCTTGTAAGATGTACAACACATTTCAAATAGTTTTTGAAAGGATGGATTATATACTACACACGCTATCAGAGAATTGTATAAAAATAAAACGACAAAAACAACGCCACTGCTACCAGGATACAGAAATGCTATATACGCATTTGATAGCAAAGAATGGGACATGTGAAAATTTAGTATAAAAAATAAATGAAAAATCACTAGAGATTAAAAATGAGTAATTATTAATCTCTGAGACTCATATATCTTTAAATAAGGCTAAGATTGCAGGTTAAATAGAAAAAAAAAGGAGTATTTATGAGCCAGATAAATATCAGCTGACCACTGAGGAAATTTTGAAGCAATAACTGTATCATGAATAGCCAGAAACAAGTAGAAGGCTTAGTCAAGAGCAGATTTCCAGACTTTACTGCCTTCATTAACATTTCTAAGAAGAACAAATACAAGTCATTTTTCTCCTTGCTCACATAAATGAACTGAAAAATCAAACAATCCTATGCCTCTGAAATCTGGAGCCAGTTTTTAACAAAAATAGTGTCCTCTGGATATAATCTCTGGAAAACTCTACATTTCAATCCAAATTGATTTAATGCAATTGTAACAACAATTTTGAAAATCTAAATTAATTATTTCCCAGTAGCCTTATTACTAATTTTTGTTACTGAAGTTTAGGAGTGGCAACATACACAAATTTAAGGAACAAGAGGAATTTTTTCTTCTCAGAAATAGTCAGGACACAGAACAAATAAGCCCCCAAAAAGACTGGGGTGTCAGAGGAAGAGCCTTATCTTTTAAATTGTTGTGGTTCGGTTGGTCCTCTGTACAAATACACAAGATTGCTGCAAAGCCCAGACATTACACAAATGATCTGCTATTGCTCCTTAAATACTAAAACAGCAAAAATGAAAGGACATTAAGAAAATATCAATAACCTTAAGACACTTCACTACAAAATCTAGCATCACATTTCCAAGCAATTTCATTATCTATCAATAGGAGTTTTGTGCTTTTTCCAAGAGGAAGAAGAAAGGGCAAATCAATAATTGAATAAGCTACGACTAAATTCCACACTTCAGCATTAGATAGCTGAATTTCTACAGGTCATAAACATGCTTTTACAAATGTTTGTTTTCCAAACTCTTCTCAGCAATACCAGTTGATACAAAGCACAAAAAGAGCTACACCCGGAAGATTAGGAAGTTCAAGTTGGACCTTG
Organism: Clamator glandarius; assembly: GCA_033459285.1. Lineage (NCBI taxonomy): Eukaryota > Metazoa > Chordata > Aves > Cuculiformes > Cuculidae > Clamator > Clamator glandarius. The sequence goes on along the minus strand of JAUNZM010000267.1, from coordinate 956,601 downwards.
GAAGGTATATTTTTATTAGAAACATACAGCGTTAGAACAAGTTGTGCAAAAAAGCTGTTAAATCTCCACTCTTTCTCTGTTTTCAGAATTTGGCTAGTCAGGTCATGGATGCCAATGCAGGGCTGGTAACAGTCAGGTGAGGAGACCTTCAATTGTCCCTTTCAACCACTGACCGCAGGCTTCCTTACACTGAAAGACTAAAGCCTCAGTATGACATGGGATTTAACAAATACATGGAATGCAACATCTAATGGCAGAGGAAGAACAGACCACAGCAGAGTAACCATGATAGTTACACTTCAAGTACCATGAAGAGTAGTTTGGTGGAATGCCAGGGTTAGTAAAGAGGAATAGCTAACAGCCCCCAAGGCAACAAGGGGTCTGTGGAGATGGAGATCTGGATGCACTGCCTTCTGCTGTTCCTGAAATCCAGCAGGATTTTATTAGTAGACATGAACTGAAATTGTCCAACTACACCAACCCAAGACAGTTAGTTTAGAGGTAAAACCAGACTTTCTCAGTTGCTGAAGAGTGTGCTCTTAAGATGCTTGTGAAGAAACTATTCCACGTCAAGTTACTTGAACTAATTCTAAGTTTGACCAGCGACTGCATTCCTAAACTGTTATTTAAATAGAAATATCCAGCACCTATCTTGAGTGTGTACTAAGATAAATTCTTACGTGATTTGTGATTCACATATCCGGTATCACTACCTCTATACCTTGTAGCTGACTTCTAGTTACCATCCCGTTCCAGGCTGTAACAAACAAAACACTATTTTCTTCCAGAAAAACAGTGTAAGATGTTAACAACAAGAACAAAATAAAAGGCCCAGACAGAGTACAAGTATAAAAAGAGACTTTCACCTGTGTAAGTTACAAGTAAATTTGAAAAATGCAAATACTATGAAAATACATTTTAGAAATGTGCTGAATGTTTCCATTTAAACACAAAAAGGCATTCAACACATTCTCAGCTGAAAACTTACCTGTCAAAATAAGGTTTCTGACTTCCAGAGCAGCCAGGAGATGCTGACTCCACTCTCTGTGATGCCCCAACATACACTATTCTGGCATAGTCATCATGGAACCCCAAAGCAGACTGGAGCCAGGATATGGATATATGGGGTAAGGACTCAACTTTTTAGAGGAGGTTTTGTTTTGTTTTTAAATAAACACACACACAACCACAATATTAAGCAGTTTTATAAGATTTTATTTAATCTTTACTTTATATCCCAGGGACATAAAATAAAGAAAATGAGAAATCTTATAAAACTATGCAATATTGTTGAAAAGGAGTGGTGGTGGAGGGAGGAAACTTACCTTACCCTTAACAGGCCTGCTCCATTCTGCAGCGGGGTTCTGTGGTATGTGTGACATTACCAGTCTAGCGTTTTCTAGTGATGTCACACAAGAGAGGGAGTTGGTGATCTGCAGCTGCTTTGGACATCAGATACCTAAAGAGAAGAGATGGATAACTTTTTCAATTCAGATATGGATTGGTATTGAATGTTCTTATTAACCAATCTGCGGGCCAAATACTAGAATTTCAGACACTTAGTTTAATGGTAGTTTTGACTAAATAAGAATGCACAATGAGATTATGTATTCATACTATGAAAAATCATATATAATTAAGCGTTTTCATTTTGAAAGTGTTTAGAATTACCTTCTACAGGAAAAGTTCCTGAAAGTCAATATCTTGCTGTTTCACTTCAGCAATGTTGTTCTGAGTATTATAAATATCTATCAACAGCTAACCTCTCATATTATTTGATGACCGGAACTAAATATGGTCAGGAAGAATGACAAATTCACTAACAACACCACTTAATTCTATCTCCAAAAAGATTTGTACCAGCCCTCAACCCTTTTTTTTTTTAAAAAAGACTTCAGCTTGCACTTCCATGACCTAGATATCACACTAACCTATATCCTCAAGTGGTATCCCATACTTTCTTAAACAATGTATATGGACAAAGTAAAAAAACATCAATAAATTTCTTGCTACTATGAGTGTCTTTATGTCATTATTAAGTTCCTTGCTATGAAATGAATTTTCATACTTCAGTAAATACAATGACACAGATGAAAACAAGTATAACTGAAAAATCCATACATCCAAAAGCATCAGCATGCTACATATTTCACAGGGCAGCTGGGGTAGGCCAGGAGAACGAGAAGGAGGAATGGGAAGAAGGCAGTCCACTTTCTACTACAAAGTGAAGATTTCACCCAGTGAGAATTAGTTTTCCACAGGGCACAAATGAGTAGACACAGTAAGGCTTTCCACTTTACTCTTTCTAAGCTGAGGTAAAAACCATATTCTTTTTATGATGGTTAAACGAATTTCTGCTGAGCATTCCTGGGAAGTTCCTGAAGATGGAAGAACCCAAAACCTTCATAAAGGAGGTTGTTAACTTTTACTACTATATCACAACAGTGGTACTAAATATTACAAATATCTGTAAAAAACCGAAACCTTTAATGCATTTTCTCCAAATATTAATTAGTCATGAACTTGGCTGGAGTATTTTGACTAAATAATTCTACTTCCCTTCACCTTTGTCTTACTTTTACGTTCCTGTTTGGACAGTCTGGTCTCCTTCTTGGGAAGGTACTGCTCCTTTATGAATTTTAACTTTGTCAACTTCACTGCAGGAGTCCTGGGCTTCAGTCTCCCTTCTAACTCCCCAGACAGCTATGCACTTACTCACCCGACTTGCAGGGAACGACTTGAATCCAAAGGCACTACTGAAATAAAGTCATGCATTTCAGTAAATAAGTAATCCTCTAATGTCTATGTTCCCTTTAAGACTCTCTAACATAAATAGGAGAGAGTCTGGAACTAACTGTTCTTGTCAGAGGCTAGTTCATTTTACAATAAACATGCTAACTACAAAGTCAGCTTGCAAAATGACATCTGCAAAAGACATCCAAGTCCACTATTTGACGCTGGTATCTGCACTTCTGTCAAGTTTCATACTACATAATGGCAAGAAAGGAAAAATTAATAATTAAGTTCTGCTATGATATGCAACAGGGTTGTAGCTTGAGGTAAACTGGAGTCAGTTTTGTGACTCAGTTGCTGTTAGTAACTTCATTCTTCTGAAAGCTAACTGCATGTTTTTGAGACAGCGTTGTTCTCTAAAGTGATAACACAGAGCATTGGTATGCAAAAAGGCCAATGCCTCTACATAACCAAGGCCATTCTCAAGTTGGCAGAAGGGGGCTGCACCTGCAAGGAGAGGCGAATACAGCAGGTGACCCTAAACAGACCAGCAGAGTATTCCATCACAAATGTCATACTCAGTATAAACTTGAAAGATCGAGGGTCTAGATCTCTTCTGCAATGGCTGACATGTAGTGAGGACCATGTCTGTCTGGTTGTTCCTGATCCTGGATTCCTGTGCTCCTGAATCCAGTTCCCGAGTCCAGCCACCTCCTACCCATGGACCAATTCCCTCCTGTCTGCTATGCAGCATTTGTGGTGATGTATAGTCATCGAGGAGTGGAGGTGCAACCTCAGATATCTGTATACCTTTTATTACTTTCTAATTCTTTTCATTATTATTGTTATTATTATAATTTCATTAAATCTGTAGTTTTAGTTACAAACTCCTCAGCAGCAGTAAAAAAGTATGCAGGATCATCACAGATTCTCTCAGTATGCACCTGAACAAAGAATTTTGCTACCCTCTCTCATGAGGTGGCACAGAGACACAGAGTAAGAACTATTCATCTGCCAGCAGTTTTGGCTTATGTCAGTTGAAAGCACATGTGAAATTGCAGCCTTGCTTCAGAATTGTGGTTAGACTTCATGAATAAAGCAGTCCAGGAAGAGAGACTACTGAGCTGAACTTCTGTTTAAAATCAAAGAACTCGGGTCAAATTTCATTTTCCTCTCTAAAAAGTTATGGCAAACTGACACTAAGTGAAATCTCATCACTGTCACAACATACTCACCAGTAATCAAGCAGAAGTGCAAGAAAAATGCTAATCATGGCTAATTCAAAAGACAATACAGTTGTACAACAGAGTACAGAACCAAACTGTTTTAATCAACCAAACAGTGAAAATCTTTTCCAACGAGTTTATTATTTCATTGTTGTAAGAGAAACTGGTAGTACGCATACACTTATTATTACACATCACTTTCCATTACACAACTGTCTTCTAATTTGCTTCTAACTTGCCAAAACTTGTGTTAAAAATCTCTCATGTAATTTCTTGGCTCCAGCTATGTTCTGAAAAAAGACAGATAAAACCAGTCCAACTACCTACAAAAAATGCAGTCAAACAGTAAGTTTATTCATGTTAAAGCAGTCTTACACCTCTGCTCTTTTATTACAGTCTCCAGTACTTCCAAATTCTGGAGAAGGAATTCCTTTTACGTATTTTAGAGTGGTCTCCTAGGAAACACAGGGCAGTCAAGACTAAGAAAAAGGTTACACTTTAAATATCTAATATAAATTAGACAAGGTTTTATTTCTAATATGTGTTGGTATTTAATATAAGGTTTAAAACTTGCTTTGAGGGTTTCTCTCCATAGCATGTGCTAACAACTACAAAAACAGAAATTACTGAGCAGGTTAGTCACAAAGAAGAAAGATTACTATGGTTTCACCTGGGTCACTATGGCAAATAAAAATCAATAAAGTTACCATAAAATTCATAGAACAATATTATCTTTGGGTCAAAACAAGAAAGAAATCCATGAACAGTATCAAAATAAACGCTACCATATTAAAATAAGCTTTCACATTACAGAAAACCTCCATCATCAGATCAGAAAAATGTTTTACTTGATAGACAAGGCACTTCAAGCTGAAACAAACTCTATTCTAGGTAATTCTGAAACTGCCACTGTGATCTGTGTCAGAGCTGGAGATTGAAGATCTGCATTTCCTCCCCTTTATAAGACATCTAATCAAATCATACATGGTATTAGACATCAAAAGCTAAATTCTAATGACTTCCCTTACAAAGTGAAACCTCATTTTAGTAAGTTACTGATTATTCATCTAATTTAATACCCTTCTATTTGTGTTTTTTAAAACTGGATATGAAATTTCCCTGATAATTCTTTTTACAAAATACTGTTTCCTTATAATCACTTCTTCAGCAATTTTTCTTTAAGTAAAATCTTCAACACCTCAAATGTTTAGAGACCCAGAATCATGATCTGATAGATCTATATAAGCACACAGAAATATTTTCCTCACCTCACAATTGCTGAACACTGAATGAATCGTGTCTTGACTTTCTCGTACTTAAGTGATCTGTAATTTTTAAGCTGGTGCAATTAGAACTAAACATAGTATTCCCACTGAAGTCATGCAACTTATTTACATAATGACATTATCAGATTTCAGTTCAAAGAGCAATTATGACATATTTAGCATTTGTCTACCCCTGAAGAAGTCTTGTTTTACTAGCAGACTTACGTATATTAAGAGTCTTACGCATATTAAGAGTATTCATAAGCTGATGTATACTCTCATTTTTGGCTTTTTCTTTTATTGTTGACACAGTCCTTCTTGCATGCAATTTAGCAGTCACATAATAATTTCAAATTAAGTCTGTTTTTATTCCCTTGGATATTTTAACGACTCTTATGCCAATTGTTTGCTCTGAAATTTGTCTTTCAGACTCCTAGTTTATATTACCTCTCACATCCCACATTTCTCTCCCCTATCTGAGTAATTAAAAAATCAATTGTTTCTGCACAAGACTAAAGACGTTTACAGCAACTACTAGTCTGATTTGTAAGGTATAGAGAAAGTAACATTTTTAGCTACTACCATTCACAGAAATGCCAACCAAAGGTTTAACAAACAAAACTGGAACAAAGAAGAATAAGACAGGTTGGCTATAGAGAGATGAGTGATGTTGTTGAGAATCACTGCCTCCTATAAACCCACAAACATGCTGGATTCTCTCATCTAACCATTATTCTTTTGAAGTTTTCAGCTGCACAGAGCAAGTGATCAAGTGTACATTGGTACATTTGTATCTCAATTTGGTATCAAAAGCTAGACAGCATGCTTTCCTGAACAACCTATTTGACTAAAAATTAAACAATGCCAACATTAACAACTTACTTTCAAACCAAAGGAGTTAGAATCCTAATAAGCAACGTAACAGTCAGCACTGCATATGCAGATATAAGAACTCTATCCTGTAATTGCTGGTTGGGTAAAAGTTTCGCATCGGGGAAAAATGGTCACATTTAATAGAAATTACTTATAGTATTACCACTATTCACACGTTATTTTGGCAGTGAAAAGTGTTAACATCATTACTGGACTTACTTATTGTAAAAACACGTGAACAGAGCACTATATACAGAAAAGATTAAGATTACAGACTCCAGGTGTCAACCTTACAAGGCTTCATGCAGTTACTGAATAGACAAAAAAAATCTCCTGTTGACAGGCCTCAGCAAATAAGTGGCACCATTTTATACAGTACAAGAGAAAGCTTTTAATGTCACATACCGATTTCTTTTTAATGTCCTCCAGATCTCTCAGTTCATTCTCAATCTTTGTGATTAATTCCCTGAGTTCATCAAGATTAGTGCAAATCAGCTAAAAAACAAACGAACACAAACACTTGGTAATGAGGGACTTGGAAAATGTACAATGAAGTTAAAAAAAAAAACCTAAGACACATTATAACTTAGTGCCACCTTTTAATTTTATTTTCTCATAGAACTTTTTAATGTAAAGAAATAGGACTTCTGAAAGGAAGAAAATACTTCACTTTTCAGACATAAACAATATTTCTGCCTGCAAGCTCCCACTCCAAAATGTAGTTCTTAAAATTTATGTGGATAACAACTACCAGATTTCTCTCACGTATAGTAATGAGTTGGAACAGGTTTGAGTGTCAAATAAATCCCTGGCAAATTAAAGTGTGCAGCTTTAGACCAGGCTGCACTTGTAACATACTTTCAATTGTTATAATTTTTTCCTGAACATAATTTTATATATTTATACAAGGTATTCCTGAAAGACAATCTAGCTGGTCAGGTCTACCTATTTTCTGTTTTGGAAAAGTACTATTTTTTCTTACTCCTGTCTCCAGAAAACAGCTTTTTATATTTGTCCTTTCAGAATATGGACACACTTTTCTTGAAAAAAAAAAAAAAACTAAAACATCAAACAAATAATTTTAATGTTTTGGCTCCCCATCATTTAGGGCAATTAAAGACTTAACCTGGAAATTATTAAGCTGTTAGGTCCTTTCAGGTTATCGGGTACTAAGACTTGTTTCTTTCTGAATACCCTTGGGTTAAAATGTTTTCATTACTACTGAAAGTTAAGAAAATCAAATACAAACTAACAAAAAAAAAAAATCACATGAATGCTTTTACCATAATGCTGCTAACCGTTTTCCCTAGATTATTACCTTAGACAATTTTTTTACTTCAATAATTCATGAATATCTAGATTTGCAGCAAATTAATATTAAAAAAAAATGTTTCACTCTCAACACAGAACTGATGCTTTTAGTGAAATACGTAAATTTCAGAAACCTCTAACAAATACACACCATTATTCTCACAACACTTGTGTACAGTTGAGAGAGCATTAGGGGATTGGAGTGACTCAAACTAAAGTTTACGGTGTTAGTATTTTTCAAGTTTAAAACAGCAAATTAATACGGAAACCGGCATTGTCTTGCTGTAGACAATGTATGTAGATTTGCTGGCAAAAGTATTACTGTGTGCATCTCTACTAGGTTCAACATGCATGTCTGTCCTGCACTTAAAGTTAAGTTCCAAATACATAAGATGCAAACTGGAAGCCAAGTACTGGCTCTTCTCTTCTGATCATGCCTGCAAAGAAATCTGATAGTGTATTGCATGAAAAGGTCCAAGTCTGTCACAGCAAGTCCTTGACAAAAGTCAATACAGGCACAAATAAAGATTTCCCCTTTGGATTATAATCCGATCCTTTGACAATATCCCTGATATTTTGATTTTTAAATTTATCATTGCTTTTTATTTTCTATTAGCCACACACAGTGTACCATGGATCAAAGATAAAGCAGAACTATGAACCAAAATAAGACACTGTCTTCATTTGCTAGAAGTGGCTGAATTCCTTTATAGGAATTCACTTCTAGAAAGGCAAAAATATGCAATGAGAAGGTAGATTTCATGGATGTTGGTTGAACACTATCATGGAAATAACATCTCTATCTGACTCTATTGTAAAAAGCTCCAACATGGCATCAGACACTTCATGCAGCCAAACTGTTCACAGGTTCCAGTCCTCTCTCTAATTTTCAAAACAGACACTCCAAGTATAAGGATCTGATTTTCAAAATTGTTAGCGTGCACCAATCTGAACTATATCAATGAGAAAAACAATGTGTTTAATTGTCTTAGGGCAGGGGTGACAGGGAGAGTAATCAAATCTCTACATTCCAATTTTCATCAGAAGAGGCGTAAATTTGAGGCTAATACCTGTGTGTCAATTACCCACTGCTAAAATAAGGATAGTAACAGCAACACAGCTTAGAGGATCTGATGTCAAAATAAATACTCCGATACTCCATTGAAAAAGTTTAAAGAAGAAATTCATAGTTCTTCATTCAGAAGAATTTGAGATGAGGTAATAAGATGCACACTGATTGGGGAGAAAGCTATTTCTGAAACTTCTCTCACTTGGTTAGCATTTTCCATCTTACAGAATGGAGCCAGCATTTTGAAGGAAAGACCAAAACCACAGTAATGAAGTGTACTTTGTATGGTCATTCTGATACAGAATCTAGCTGCTACTTCTCATAATAAGACTCTAATTCCGTGTTCTTCACTCATGGTTGTTAATTGCTTGAACCTGGCAATTCAATTTTCTGCTAACACTGCCCTTCTAAATTGCTTTTCGTGTTTTAACATGCATTAATGCTACAATCTAATAATTCCATCACATAGTTCATTGCTAGTTTCACATACTGGTCTCACATGATTTATCCTTCATGAGAAAAAGGATCTGAAGAGAAAAATGCTTCCTTTATGATTTACTGAAGGTAGTGAAAGATTAGTCCCTGTTCTGGAACACTACATGGTGGCTTAAAGATTCAGGCTGTATTTCCATTAATGTACAAGCCATGTAATTAGTTGTGTACGTGCTAACTATAATGCAACAGAGACATCTGCACAGTCAGCACAGTACTTACTACATAAGAGAACAGGCCTTAAGAGGAACGGGCATTAAGAGGAACGGCTGAGTGAGCTGGGGTAGTTTAGCCTGGAGGAGGCTGAGCAGAGACCTCACTGCTCTCTACAGCTACCTGAAAAGAGGTTGTGGAGAGGAAGGTAATGGCCTCTTCTCCCAAGTGACAGGGGACAGGATGAGAGGGAATGGCCACAAGGTCCACCAGGGGAGATTCAGGCTGGACATTAGGAAAAAAATTTTCACGGAAAGGGTCATTGGGCACTGGAACAGGTTGCCCAGGGAGGTGGTTGAATCACCTTCCCTGGAGGTGTTTAAGGTGGACAAGGTGCTAAGGGACATGGTTTAGTGTTTGATAGGAATGGTTGGACTTGATGATCCAATGGGCCTCTTCCAAGCTGGTTATTCTATGAGTCTATGTATTGGCTTAATTTAAATAGGCAATAAGCTTTTCAACTGAATACTGAATACAATGGAAATTTGGGGTATTCAGTATTCTAGTAATTTCAAATTCAGTCTTCAGTTTTCCTGTTAGGATACAAGCTCAGATCTCAGTAATCTCTCAAAGACCATGACTGACTCCTAGAACTTCAAGGAGGAAAGAGGAGAAATCTCCCTTGATTTCTGTAATTAAAGACAGCAGACCAAGCCCCATTCCAACCTGAGACTCTCTTGTGATCCATTTCTCAGAATTTACAAATGAACTATTTATTATTATAAAAGAAATCTAACCTGTGGATCTATTCATAAATACAAAGCTAGTGTACTCCCCTAGATCACTGATGCTTACTCCTTGCCCCCTTCAAACACTCTTTTAGCGTAATTTTTGCTCACTTCAATGGGGTGTCGTGCTTATCTTCACTTTATCTGTGTAATGACCATAGAATCGTAGAATATTTGTACTTGGAAATGATCCTTAAGGGTTATCTAGTCCAATCCCCCTGCAGTGAGAAGGGGCATTTTCCACTAGATCAGGTTGCTCAGAGCCCCATCCAACCTGAACCTGAATGATTCCAAGGCAGAGATATCAACCACCTCTCTTGGCAACCTGTGTCAATGTTTCACCACACTCAGAGTAAAAATGCCTTCCTTATATCTAGTCCGAATCTAATCTCTTAGTTTAAAACTATTTCCCCTAGTCCTATTGCAGGAAGTCCTGCTAAAAAGTCTGTCCCCATTTTTCATATAGGAGTGTAATAATGATTTGAAGTTATACTTCTATTTCCCATCTACCTGCTTTTTTATTGCTGTCATCCCCATTTGGAAAACATCCATACAGACGCCTTTTGAGATCTGTACGTAATACATACAATAGCTGATAAAATTTAAACTGTTGAGATACAAATCATAGAATCACAGAATAACTAGGTTGGAAGAGACCCATCGGATCATCGAGTCCAACCATTCCTATCAAACACTAAACCATGCCCCTTAGCACCTCGTCCACCCGTCCCTGAAACACCTCCAGGGAAGGTGACTCAACCACCTCCCTGGGCGGCCTCTTCCAGTGCCCAAAGACCCTTTCCATGAAAAATATTTTCCTAATGTCCAGCCTAAACCTCCCCTGGAGGAGCTTGAGGCCATTCCCTCTCGTCCTCTCCCCTGTCACTTGGGAGAAGAGGCCAGCTCCCTCCTCTCCACAACCTCCTTTCAGGTACTTGTAGAGAGCAATGAGGTCTCCCCTCAGCCTCCTCTTCTCCAGGCTAAACACCCCCAGCTCTCTCAGCCACTCCTCATAAGGCCTGTTCTCCAGCCCCTTCACCAGCTTCGTTGCTCTTCTCTGGACTCGCTCCAGAGCCTCAACATCCTTCTTGTGGTGAGGGGCCCAGAACTGAACACAGGACTCGAGGTGCGGTCTCACCAGTGCTGAAACTGAAAAGCTGAAGTTAGTCCAGTTCCCTAAAACATGCACTCCTTTTTCTCTTAATTATGGTACATGGAGGCCTACATAGCTACACGTGTGTATATGTGAGGGGAAAGGAAAAAAGACTGACACAAAGCACTAGTTACAAAACCTAAACGTACTTTGTAATTGGAAAAGAAACCCAGTAATAACAGTAATAATAAGCTGGGAACTCAATTTATTCTAAAATGAAACATGGAAGAGCCAAGTAACTCATGAGCTATGGACCTGTAAAAATCAGTTCTCAAATAACCCCACAAAGCATTATTTGGTAAAGAGAATTTCATTTGCATCTGCTTTTGGTTTGTGTTTATTTCTTTGGTTTGCTTTCTTGTTTGTTTTAAAGCGGCTTTGAGTCACTTAACATAAGGTCTGAAATCACATCCAAAGAAGATGTGAGGTTCAATAATTTCACTGCTTGTCCATAACATTCAAACTATGATGGAGAGCAGAAAATCTGTGCATGTTTCCTCAGAAGGTTATTAATGATTAATATAAAAGGGTAAAAGTTGCAAACAAGATAAGCACAGGAGCCTACACATTTTTTGCTAGTCCTTCAGTAAATCAAGCTAGATTTCCATCAAGGATGAGTGTCACACCTCATACAAAACCTGAGTAATTTTATTCCAGCAAACTATGTCTACATTAAAATACCAAACCATTCTTTATAAACAAAAGGCAAAATCCACTTCTAAGACACTATCAGAGTAAACCATTTGAACTACAATAAGGAAATTCATTTTGATTAGGATTTCCAAGGCCTCTATCAGAAACTAAAGGACTTATTTTATAGATAGTCATATTTCAAATGCTTAAAACAAAAATTAAAATAATTTACCTGAAATTCTGGTATGGTAGACTTTGGGACACCTTTCCTCTTCTTTGTGATTGCTTTTTTAGATACCGATTTTTTTCCTTGTAAGATTAAAAGAGAAAAGCTTCATAATGCTGTTTGTTGTACTTCATTAATAAAACCAAATTACTTACAGACTTGAAAGTTAAACTGTTACTAACAGATAATAAGTCACGTAAGCATGATGAATCAGAACTAGACTCAGCAAGAGCAAACATTAAACTACAATTATCTGTGTAGGGCAGTCATTTTGGGGGTATAAAATAAGAAAAAAAAAAGAGGAAAAAAGGAAAAAGAACAAACCCATGACAATACACAATCTACCACCTAAAAACGTAGGGCAGAAAAGAAACATTCATACGACTGTTCTGAAAGAAGGGAAATCTAGAACCTACACCCACAAACTTAAGCATTATAATATCTTACCTGCAAGATTTGTTCTTTTGACACTGTAAAGTGAGCCACACATTAGGGGGACCTCTGTATCTTATAGTGAAAATTGCCCTCAAAGCACAAGTAGTAGCTTGAATTCCCTGAATAGACATACTGATGTTAACCAGTTAAATCAGGTTACTGTTTTGGTTTTTCTGGTTGTGGTAAAACCTACCATTTTAGAAGAAAGCAAACACCTTGCTATATAGACTTTTGATTGTGGAGCCTCCTTGGCTGTGGAGTCTCCTTCTCTGGAGATGCCCCAAACACACATGGACACATTCCCGTGCAAACTACTGTAGGCAAACCTGATTTAGCAGGCGGTTGGACTGTATGATCTCCAGAGGTCCCTTCCAACCCTGACCATTCAGTAACTCTGTAACGCCCTTCGCACCCAACCACGTGATATAAGAACCAGGATGCAACTAAAAACCTCTTCGAAGGTAAAGCAAGTGATTTACTGCCTATAGTAGCAAAACTCACAAGTCGCATACATCTCTAAAATCAAATAGTTACATCACCAAGCCACATATGCAAGACAATGGAGTTTATTTTTACATTTCTATGGTAAACTGAAAAAAGCCCACTTTTGACCTATTCATTTGGACCAAAACCACCACTCTAAGATTCCTGCTACACACTCATTTAGAAGTCCTAAACGATAATTAAAAACTTTAAAAAAAAATCATACAAAGTACATGGAATTCATTATCAAATAGAATCACCATAGGCACTTGGTAATAACACAAATACATGCAAATTTGATATTTATATTGAAAATATTGGCAGGAATTGCATTTAATTCTTTCCTAATTAGATGCTTGTGTGTTCAAGTGTGTATGTACATATACATACAACTATTCATTGATGACTAGGCATTTCTGGTTTTAGTTCATTACACTATACTATTTTCAGTTTATTACACTGTAAGTTTCTTGAACACCCTAGCTGAATCTGAAATACAACACAGTTAAGAGAGGGCACAGTGATTGAATGATCTAGATTTGAAATTCCACATAAAATCAAACCATATAAAAATCAGTAAATCAAGCTAGATTTCAAAGTCCATATACTGACCACATAACAATTTAGAGCACCAAAAATACTATCAAAAATAAATACTCATAGATTTCACATAACAGAAACAAATGATAAAAGACAAGCATGAGAATGACCCAAATATTTTAACAACGGGGAAAAAAGTCAGCATATCTGTTATATATTTTATGAATCCAGATACATTGAAAACATAATTTGTACTACAGAAAACAGTGCTGTCCATTTAATGAACTAAAGCAGACATCTAACACAAGCTTTCTTGATGAACTGACTCAAAAATAAGTCTGGTCATACAGTGATTCCTTCCTATAGCCGTATAAAAGAAGAGATAAAAACATGAGGCAGCTAGACTGTCCTGCTTCTTTACAAAAAGAAAGATTTGAATCTTATTCAAATAAAAATTTTCATTTCATTTTAATATTTTCAAAATGCTTTTCAGCAAATATTTTCTTGCATATTTTCAGGTTCAGGTGTTGTATGATGCAGTGTACCTAAGAAAATAACATTGTTAACAGAAATACAGTTTCTTAATATCTCCTTCTGAAAAGAGGGCAAAAATTACTAGGAAGAATTAATTACCCAGAAAAAGGAAGTAAATTTCTTTTGCAGCATCATCTGAAAAGTACACATTAGGGAGATACAAGGTAACAGACAGATCAAGAATTAATAAAACCTGACCAGAGGCACGAAGAAAATGAGCCTTTCCCCATGTGTAAACTGAATTACTGAAAAAAAGTCTTTGAATGCAGAAATTCAATTGAATATAGAAATTCAAAAAAAGTTATAGCAATAGTGCTCAGGATTTCTCTCTTTTATGAAGAGTTATCGCTGGTTTTACAAAAATACTGGTTTTAATTTGCCAAGTTGTTGGGTTTTGTTTTTTCTAAATTATCTAATTGAATTTGAAAATTAATAGCTTTTCAGGGGAAAAAAAGCCAAACAGAAAATGCTAAAGGAAAACTTCCGAGACAACGCAGCAGCACCTGTGTCCACTTTCTTAACTGACTTTGCTACCTAACAATATTCCAATTCACTTACATTTAATTTATCTTTGGATCAATTAATCAAGGATCATATTTCCACAATAAAACTCTACCGAGATCTACCAGTTTAGATTCTCAGGCCACAAGCTGCCACATTCAGCAAAAACAATTGCTATGGTCAGGGATGCCAGCCTCTACCAGTTTCCTCCTACTGGCCTTGTTGCAGGCAGCACAACCATGCAAACATTTCAGCCATGCCACCAGAAGTTATTTAGCTTCAAATACCAGGCTGAGGTGGGCACAGGGTGTGTATGGAGGGTAAAATCACTAAGGGGTTGAACAGGCATCAGCCATGAATGGCAACTTTTCAAACCACTCCACTGAAGGCTGCTAGAACTCCTTTGCCCATAATCCTAGGCAAGGGGACTGTTTAAAATGGCACAGATTACTTACTTCAGCAGATAATGTTTCCAACACCAGCTAGATGTATTTTGCATCTCAGCTTGCTGTGCCTTTCACAGCATACTCAATGTACAAATACATTTAACCACTGACTGCAAGTAATCAGAGTTAGAAAAACACACCTAAGCGATTATGAAGGAAAAAAAAAAGTATTTCTAAGAAGGAAGCTCATACGCATTACCTCTTCAGGACACCTATTCCAATTCAACACACTTTGATTGCTCCCCACTTCTTGGTCCCCAGCTTTCACTAGACATAATTTATAAACCACTTATCAAGAGTATCTCACACAAACAAAATAGTATAGTAATATCAGTACAAATATTCTTGGAGGTGGGAAGGTCTCAATAAATAGATTTCCATCTTCAGAGGTCTTCAAGATGCAGCTGACCTGATCTGGTTGTTTGTGACTGTCCAGCTTCAAACAAGGAATACGACTAGATGACCTCCTGATGCTCTTTACAATCATCTTTTCTATGGCTGTGCTACTCTTCAGAACACGTTACCAACAAATGCATACTTATCAATAACTCAGGACCATATTGCATAGAAGGAAGATAAATCAAATAATGCTTTTGTCCTATGAATTTATTTATGCTTCTTCCTAGTCATGTAAATGACATAAGAAAACCACTCTCCTCTCCATCAAAACAAATTAAGAGTTTTCCAAATTAAAGTCCAAAGAAACCCATGATCTTAAACAGCTGAAGAAGCCTTTTCCTTCAATAGCTGCAACTACATAAAAACTGTCGTTAGGTCTACCATCTTGAGGCACTAACAGTGGTCTCCCTATACAGCAACAGCTAAAGCACCAAATTATTTTTTTTGCAGAATACAGAAACATTTATTTGGGCAAGCATTCAATTAATGTTTTATAAAGACTGATAAATAAATACTGACATTCTTATTCCTGTTTCCACCACAGGGCAATACGTGTTACAATGACTGAAGTTCCACTTCTTTTTGATACAAAGTTCAATTTCAAATAAGGTCCACACTTCTTTGGAAAAAAAAAAAAAAAAAGAACTTTATTCACCGTTGCCAGAACTATAAAATAACATTACTGAATAAAAAACTTAGGTTTGAATTCAAATATATACACATCAAATCTATACAAAAAAGCATGTACTTTGCTGCAAGTGGAACTGTTTCTACAGCTACCAAATGTGAGAATGTGTAACCTTACATTCACTCAATAACATGATTTTATTATGCCACAATTAATAATTATGTCTCCACAATGGCTTTTCCACCAGGCTCCACACCTTAAATGAGTTTCAGTTCAGTATTTGCAGTAAAGGACAGCGCAGTCATGCAACATTTTAGCTATCATGCCATGTTTTTCCTGAATGAAAATAAACCCCATCTTGCAACAGGAATGCAGTATAATACAGGTTTTCCACAGTATACTTTCTTGAGTTTACTCAAGTAAGCCCTTACTCACCTGCCAAAAAAGCTGGAAACTGAATTAAGCAGACACCAGTAACATTAACCTGGATACTGCCCTGTCCACCAACAGCGTTCAGTGCTTGAAGGCTGTTTACAACAGAAACTTGTTTAGCAAGTATTGGCATAAGCCAACAACAAAGTTAGTGAAAGCATTAAAGTGAATGTGAAACAAATGCTGTTCTGAGAAAAGCAGATTCTTTTTCAAAAGTAACGCCAATCTGTGCTTCAAACTATAAAGTGATAACATGGAGAATTTTTAACAAAGACTCACTTTAATAACAATTTTTTTAATAGAATTGTTCTTTTTTTAAATAAAAAAATGCCTCATTACCCTAGATGGGAAAACGGATGTTTTTGACATCAGACAATAACTCAGTCGTATTTGCCATGGTAAAACTAAGTTAGCCCCCTTGAATTCCAGTTTTCTCACAACATTCTAGCAGCAATTCCACTATTCTCAAATTACAAAATGGGCCTGAATTTTCCTGTTCACAAATTTCTAAAACACCTTTCATGCCTTTTAAAGATTGGGCAACTACTGAGCATGTCCTGTTTTCTCTTTATTCACTTGATCTTCTATCTTGCTCCCAACAGCTCCTCTTTTAGAAAATATAATGTGCCATAATCTGGAAAATGAAGCATACTACAGACTTTCAAAACTTCCACACTGACACATTATATGCTTTTATACAGTCAAATAAGCACAGCAGGTCTCAACAAGGGCATTAATAATGCTGATTTACAGAACAATGTAAGTAAACCAAATAAAGCCCCAATGGCACATGTTTCTGAAGATAGTAACACTCCATTGCATTGTTACAACTTGACAGAACACTTTATTTAATGTTATCAACACTGTCAGCAGGCTGTTCAAGACCTAAAGGCTAGAGAACACAACACTACAACAAAGTTTTTACAACTCTGAAGGTTGAACTCCTAAGGACAGTACATCAGACACTACAGAACCACTACCAGGCGTTATACTGATTTGTTCACATTGAAGCAGTGCTTGACTTTATACACAAAACTTCATGGTACTCTAAAGCAATAAAACGTAATATGAAATAGACTTTAAGCAGGTGGACCACAAGGAATAAAATTTCATAACACAAGTACAGGACATAGAATTTACATCAAGGCTCTTCTAAAGGTGTGTGGTATATTGATGTTTTCAACACCAACTGGAATAAAAAGAGATTCCACGTACACTTTAGCCTCTGATTAAAGTGCACAATTATTTTGAGCAGCTTCTGGTCCCTCCCATTTTCTCAACCCTATGGATCTTCTTAATTTCATTCAATTCCTGTTACAAGCATGCAAACACAGAATTCTCATGCTTTCGTACTGTGCAGTCTTTGCAGCATTTCACGATTTACTTCAGCATAGCCATTTTAGTGTAGATCCAATAAGCCTATCATCATTGTGATAGCCTAATTCAAGGATTTATAGCCTAATTTATCTAACTCCCAAAAGAAAATAACATCTAAAATAAATGCGTACCATGCAATTGTTTTACAGAACTACAGTCTTGGATTCTGTCTTTCCATTATATTCAGTACTATTCTGCAAATAATGGTGCAGAACACTGCCACAGCAATAATCACCACTTGCTTTCAAAGATTCAACGAAGTGGTTACGGTTACACGTTCCTTTTCATAACTTGTAAGAAAACCTCATAAGCATGGCAATGCTTATGGAACGACTGTGTTCTCCAGTATGTTTTGCTCACAACTAGGAGATTTTCAGCTGAAAAAACTGCACAAGAAGTCTATATTCATGAACAGTATCTTCTGGGTACCACTACAATAGCATTATGCATACCATCTCAACAGAAATGTGAACTGTGACTTGAGGTTACATTTAGCTGCCTTGAAGAACTAACTGTGTATGGGGGAAGGACCTTTTACAAAAAGACAGTGACTCACTTTGACATTCCTATTGGTCTCTCCTGCCTCCTGTACTTTAAAAAAACACTGCAAAGAGTGATCATGGCTATGATCAGATTTAAATCAGGTGGTTTTATAAATTCAGACAAAGTTTTACCAGATCTCTTTGTTCTACGTTGTAAGGTTATCTTTAAGCAGAAGATATAATTTCAGAAGAGTTTTGAGAAAAACTTCTCAGCTTTAAACATTACAAAACAATAAGGCACTACCATTAATTCAATCCAATCCTATCCATTTCATCTTGCAGCTGCAGCACTAACACACACTTAATGAGCAGAGGAAGAAAACCTCTTCCTCATAATACTGTAAAGTTTTATGAATATTTTCTCCAGCAAGGTCAAAATTTGCAATGAAGTACTCCGAAAAGAAGGGAATTAGAGAAGAGTTTGTGTTGGAAGGGACCTTAAAGATCATCCAGTTCCAATCCCCCTGCCACAGGCAGGAACACCTCCCACCATACCAGGCTGCCCAAGGCCCCATCCAGCCTGGCCTTGAACACCTCCAGGGATGGGGCAGCCACAGCTTCCCTGGACAACCTGTGCCAGTGCCTCACCACTCTCATCGTGAAGAAATTCCTTCTTATGTCTAGTCTAAATCTGCCGCTCTCCAGTTTATAGCCATTCCCCCTTGAATTGTCCCTATAAGCATTTGTAAAACATAGAATCACAGAATCACCAGGTTGAAAAAGACCCACCGGCTCATCAAGTCAAACCATTCCTATCAATCACTAAACCATGCCCCTTAGTGCCTCATCCACCCGTCCCTTAAACATCTCCAAGCAAAGTGACTCAATCAACCTCCCTGGGCAGCCCATTCCAGTGCCCAATGACCCTTTCCAAGAAAATTTATTTCCTAATGTTCACCCTAAACCTCCCCTGCTGAAGCCTGAAGTCATTCCCACTCGTCCTGTCCCCTGTCACTTGGGACGAGAGGTTTCCCCAGCTTTATTTTAGACCTCCTGCAGGTATTGGAAGGTCGCTGAAAGGTCTCCTCAGAGCCTTCTCTTCTGCAGGCTGAACAAGGCCAGCTCTCCCAGCCTGTCCTTGTATGGAAGGTTCTCTAGCCCTCTGATCATCTTTGTAGCCCGCCTCTGGACCCATTCCAACAGCTCCATATCCTTCTTACGTTGAGGATTCCAGAACTGGACACAGTACTCCTGTTGAGGTCTCACAAGAGAGGAATAGAGGGGCACAATCACATCCCTTGGCCTGCTGGCCACGCTTCTTTTGATGCAGCCCAGGGTACATTTGGCCTCCTGGGCTGTGAGCGCACATTGCTGGCTCATATCAAGCTTCTCATCAATCAGCACCCCCAAGTCCTTTCCCACAGGGCTGTTCTCAATCATGTCATCCCCCATCCTGTATTGAAATCACGGATTGCCCTGACCCAGATGAGGAAATGCCTCAATATATTAAAACAGAAAGGACGAGAGTTTCGGAACAGTATCCTTTATGTCATGCCCAGGACAATGCATGTCACCTGCAGATGAAAAAATGTTTTATGCCCTCAATCTGAATGGAAATGAACACGCCATCTGATCCAGCAGATCAAGTTAAGAGACATGAGAAAAGTGGAAAAGAGGAATTTCCATTTCATTCAACAGACAAATCTAAGGGCCCTGAGGCAGCCAGAGTTGCAAAACCGTGCAAACACCAGTAGAATATGTAACAGACAACTAGGTTTACTCTTTCCCGGATTTCCAACTGCACTGATACATCTCCCTCCTTAAACTGACAATGAATCAGAGTAATACTGCACCTGCAGTGTTCTATGATGATGATACCATGTATAATTAAAACTTAAGTTCAGATTAGTAATGGCATCTGGTACTGGTCTACAGTTACAGATACGGATTCTTAACAAAACTACACAGCAATTACTTTCTCCGTTAAATCACCTCTGATACTGTTAAGCTCCTTATGACACGATACAGAAGTAAAAGAGTAGAGGCGGATGGCATTGCACTGTTGCATTTACTATTTAGTTATGTAAACCTACAAATTAAAACTGAAAGAACAACTGTTTTAACTGTCATGTCTTTAGAGGCATGGAACTCTAGCTTGTTTTATAATAAGCTTCTGAAACGTATCTGAGTCCTAAAATACATTTTAATAAATCAAACTGACAGCTTTTTTAAACTTATTATTTTTATAACACATTTAAGAAAAGCAGTTGTCAAAGTAAACATCAGCTCTGTCAATAAACTTCAAAGCAGCTTTCAAATTTTGCCAGTCTGTTTTGCTAAGAGTAGCTGCCTTTCAAAGCAATAATCTATTAAAAAAAAAGACACATGCTGCTCTATGAGCATTGCTTAGTTCACAGAAAGTACATTTTTAAGCATATGTTGTAAAATGAGGTTACAATGAAGATGGTGACCTATTTTAACTACTTTCATGGAGAAATAAAGTACAATGTGTCCTCAATTTTTTTTCTCAATAGTTCTCCGAAATAAAGAGACCTTACTGGCAATTTGGGCTATTATTCACTTTGCTGCTGTTTGTTTTTAAGAAAATTGAAAACAGCGGTCACTTAGAGAGCCAACAGTCATAAAAGTGAATGTGAAACATTACTTTTGATGCGTCCTACATATATGAACTTAAATAACTCTTTTGAGTTTAGATGTGGGCACTAACATTTTCTGGAGAAAGGAGTTTGATTTATATAGTAAGACAGTTCTTTGACTACTCTGTACAAATATGTGGGACCCAAACATTACTTGTTTCTTTAACTTCAAAGTTCCACCCATCGTCTAGCTAAACTACATTTGCATCAGATCTCCAAATTCTGTTAGCCCTCACAAGACATTTTGTTGCACGGATTTTTGGGTTTGGTCCTCTACTTTTCAACTGATATCCAGTATTTACCTGTCAATCTACAGTGTTCCAAAAATAAGCCTGCCACTTAAAAAAAATCTAATGTTTGAAGCAGTATGCTACAATCTAGCACAAGTAAATTAGCCCCCACTCAAGCAGATCAATCTTCGTGGTGCTCCATATGACATAAGTCAGTTCAAATTGTCAGGATTTGTAGGATTTTGTAAGGACTTCATAACCTTATTGTTTTAAAAGTACTTTAAAGTTTTTCAGTGAGTTAAGTGAAACCTGGATCACATATTACTTATCTGAAACACTTAAATATATACTGCCTAAATGTATAATAAAAATGCTACCTGCGTTAATTCTGAATCTCAGTTGTTAGACTAAGCAGAAATGTGATGAGGCCTGCAGTCAAAACAGTACAGACCCAAGACTGCACAGTTCTCTCCAACAGAAACTGATTTCAGATTCATTATCTCGTGAAATTAATCTGTGTTCCTTTGTAATTTGGATAAGGTAAAATTATCACTAAGGGGACAAATATTTCCACAACTGCTGTGACATGTAACAGCATAAAACAACTTCCTCTTCCCAAGTATATTTGTAACAAACTCTTACAAATTATGTTCTATAAAGGTATGTTCTGCAAATTAATTGTGGTTTAATCATCTGATGAGTTCGCTTCATGTGCTTGTGAACAGGAAACTCTGACACTAAAATTAACATCAAAGTCTAATGCAATAAAGCTTTCCTGTTTCACAAAGTAAACTGTAGAGTAACCAGCTAAGTTAAAAAAAAACAAACCAAAAAAATCTGTATCCTTCTAATTTTTATTACTGGTAAAAACATCAACTTACCAGATTTGTGCTTCTTGTGTTTTGCTTTCTTTTTAATTATAAACAACTTGTTCTGGATCTCAGATTTATAAGATTTGAATGGATATAGGTGAATCTCACGCTTTCTTTGCAGGTCATCAAGTTTTTTCTGTAGATTTTCATTTAGAATATCCTTCAATTTCTTTTTTTTCTTCTTCTTCTTTTTTGCCCGCAACTTATTTAGTCTATTATTTCGCAGTGAGTTCTCTAGCACTGTTTCTTTAGCAGACTCGCGGTAATTTATGTCTTGGTTGTCACTAATGCCATTGACATTTATTTGGCAAGCTTTCAGTGCGTTCTCCTTGAATGGACAGATCTCAGCTTTTACTCTGTCCATTTCAGCACAACCTTGTCCATTATCCACAGTCCTTATGTCTCCTGAACTAGGGTGACCACCCATACCAACCTCTCCTGAACTAATAAAATTCCTCAAGTTCTCTTTATAGCAACTTGTTTTTTTGATGTTACAGACTCCCGAGGTCTTGATTTCACAATCAGTCTTAACCTCCTCTGCAGTGATTCTATAGCTATCTAAATGTGGGTTTTTTTCTGGAGAGACAACAGAATCTGTATTTTTCTCTACTTCTGACTTGGAATGATGCAGCAGCTCTTCTCTACCATCAGAATTGACCTCCCCATTTTTTTTGCCCATGTATTCATGTTTTACCTTCTCCAATTTAACACGTGACACTCTTCTCACTTTGATGGGAGGAGATGGGAATTCAGGAGCCTGAAAAGGTTTTTGTTTGTAAATCCGAACATCTGCACCGCAGAACTGTGGAAAATGAACATATGCATTCTCCAAGTAGTCATAACCAAGAATTACTTCTCTACATTCGTGGATAGGTTGACCCAGCACGGCATCCTGAACATCCTTTTGTGTTTCATACACAAAATCACAGAGACCTTTTAGCAGCCACACTTTTTGGTAAAAAGGTAGCTCATGAAATGATTTTTCCTCCAAGGGATTAATTTCTCCAAGGACTTTGAAAAACTGGGGACACAATCCAATTTTTTCTGCAGCACCATTAGGATTGTCAGTTTGCCCTACAACGGTATACCAGTGCCGTACTTTCTGTCTAAGTGCTGCTTCCCACGTCCTGTAAGAAAGTGTAGGCCTGCGATGTAATGTAGATCTGCGATGAGGAGGACTTAACAAAGAAGTCATTATTTTAGATAAAAATGCATTACACTGAGGCATCAGAAGACAACGTTCCAATTCATAGAATACTATTTCCGGTAAATTTAAAATCTGCTGTGCTAAACAAAGAAAATGACCAATAGCCGGGATCTCCCACATTGTCTCCATCCTCATAGGTGTTGCTTGAGCTAAAAGTGACTTTTCCCATTCTTCTATTTCTTTCTGACTAGCTTCTTCTGCTTCTTTTCTTTCTTGCTCTCTCAGCCTATTAAAAGAAAGTTCATGAAAATTCAGGTATCAGGAGAACAAAAAGGAACAGGGGAGAAAAAAATCAGAACTAACGCATGATAAACGTTCTTATCTTGAAGTAATAAAGAACATAATACACAAAGTTTTGATTCAGTTTGTCTTACTTTGGTTACATAATGCACCACTGCACCAAAATGGGAAATTACAATCTTTTATTTTGTAAGCATTAGTTTAAAAAAGAGAAAAAGATAAGACAAGAAACTGGCAGGTATTAAAAGTCTGGGTAGTTTAGATTTTTCTTTTTTTTTTTTTTTTCAAATGTGTTCCTTTCCTCTAATCCTTTATGACAGGATTAAGTACTTCCACCAAACTCGCTCTACAAAAATCTCTGAAAACAAATTCCAAATAAGTTCTGCTCTCAAATGGTTGTCCTGTGGCTTTTGTCACCTACCTTGCAGAACTCCCTTCCTCAGTACATTCATCTGTCAACTGCTTCACTCGTATACTTTTTCCCTCCCACCCAGATGTGTTACTAGTTGGTTTGCAATGGCGGTCAAAAAGGAAACAAATATCAGGATGCATGAAGAATGTGATGGAAAATAACACCAGAAATAAAATGTCATTACATTAAAAAATGGTTTGCCCTCACCTGAAAAACTGTATTCAGTTCTGGTCCCCCTATCTAAAAAAAGGATAGAGCAGAAATAGTGGGTATTCAGAGAAAGAAGTTATCAGTAATCAGAGGACGGTAAAAACTTCTGAAAAATCTGGGACTCTAGACAAAACACTAGCAAATGGAAACATGACAGAAATACACAAAACTGATATAACAGACTAGGAACTTCTATTAAATTTCATGGGCAAATTCATTGTAAAATTTAAAGGCAACTAATTCAAGAAGAATAACTGCTCCTACTTCAATCATATGAGCTTACAACCTAACTTAGTAAAACATAAAATATATTAATTTAGTTCTAAAGTGAAAAATAGGACAGATACATGAATTGCAATGATATCAAGAGTTAGCAGTAACAGGAGGGATTTTTCCTCTAATGTCGCAATGGAAAACTAACATTTTTGCCTCAAGACAGGACCAGATTCCAAAAGACAGGGTTAAGATACAGCTGTACTTACAGGAAAACTTTTCTAGAGCTCACCCAAAGCTTCCTGTGTCTTTTTCTCTGATAATTCTAACACTACCCACTGCTAGCAACAATTAGTGGTGGAAATTACTAATGCTACCTGTTAAGGGAATTTACATGCCCTTATTTCCAGACTGCTAACCTCAAGATATATTTCTCCAAGTTGCAGATAAATGCCATGTATTCATTCAAAGCAATCAATGCTTTCCAAAATCAGCCAGAGTAATAGCATATTAAAATATTTTTCTGGCAACCTGAAGCCAAAAGCTGCTTCTAGTATGAAGAAACTGTATTTATGGCATTAAATACTGACTAGTTATCTCAATATTGTAAAAAGTGCTATACTTAGCTCACTTTTTAGTATCAATCCAGGAGAAATACACCATGACCACAAACTTAAAATCAGCACCCTCTCTGTATGCAAAATTACTTATAATACAGTAGGATTCCACTGAATGTTGTATCTTACATAATTAAATAAAATTCAGGTGACTTGCTACCGTAATCTGTACAGAAATCTTTAATATCACATGCATTCATCCTTGTTATTTATGTACCTATCAAATGCAGAAAAGCATATTAATGTAAAACAAAATCAAAATGCAAAAGTGAACAGGTCAGTAAATTTTCAAATTCACTTCCCTAATCCAGCATTAACTGAACTATATAATGGATGAGATCTAAATACAACATCTGACTTTGCAGCACTGATTTAAACATACAAAGAATGCAGTCTAACAATAAAAACTGGTTTGCTATTCTAGGTGAACAAATTAGTAAATTTAAAAATACTACTTATATAGGTAAAACAAGCAGGTTTTTGTTCTATTTCCATGTGTTAATGTTGCATTAGTAAGATAAAAACAACTAAACATAAATATAACTTACAAGCAGGCTGTAGGAAGAAAGTAAATTAAGTAAATAGCAGTTAAATAGGAAGTAACGTAAGACAGTAATTGAAAAGCGTTTTCAAAAATGAATTTCAAAGTACTTCCTTCTCCTTTGTAACTGTAAAACATACTTTTAAATAACCTGTTGCCTCCAAAGGGTGTGAACTCTATTAAAACAGTATGGAAATACACTGAAATATGACTAGTTAGACAGTGTTTCTACGAATATTCCATCTCAATCATATTTCAGTATCATTTAACAAAATAGTAGCTGTAAATGACTAAAAATATCATCTTTGCAAGCAGTTTCAACTCACAATCAATTAATAATTTAAATTAAGGGAGAATTCTCAAAATAAATCCAATATCCTAGATTCACCTCTGCATTGTACTTCATAAAATGAAAATCTTTGCAATATTTTAAACATTCGTTTAAGAAGAAAAAAATACATGGTTTCACTGGCAAAAAGTCTGCCTTTTTAAAAAAAAGCTACCATTTGAACTGTAGCCATTCCATTCTCAGTAGACATTCAAGAAAAAAGGTATATAAATAGCACACTTTCCTGTCTTCATTACTGAGGTCTTCCTACTATTTGCCTGTCTTTTGGAGGGCATAGCTTTTTCCTAAGGTATTTCTTTGAGAGGGAGAAAGGGAATAAAGAGGAAAAAAGAGGTGGGGCAAAGGAACAGAGGTGGGGGGAAAGACAGAAAGAAACATTTGAGATATAGCAGGACAAATATGCTTAAACTAAGAAATTCTCAGACAAACATATTTGGCTTTTAAGCTGGCAGCAATCCTGAAAAATCCTGTTGTTTCATACCTGTATTTATACTTATCAGGAATATGCTTGCAGACTGTGCAAAACTATTCCGAGGTCAAGCTGACAATTCCAGACTGTAACAAAGGACAAACATACTCCTAGAATGTCTGCAGCAGTTGTTATGCAGCTCCTAGAGTGGCTAAAACTACAGCACCTGACCTTGAAAGTCCGCATACAAGGCCCCAAGTAGAAATAGCATCTAATACAAAGCCCACACGACTCTGAACTTTCCTTGTAATTTGCTTCCTTAAGACAGCAGACATCTTACCATCTCATTCCTTCTGACTTGCAATAAGAGGTATCACTTGGATGGGAGACAAGGCAAAGTCTAGGTTGTAGTTTCTCCCCCTCAATTACCACTTCTAACATGTTTAAGTTATTTTACACAGATAAAAGGAAAGGCATTGAAACTCTAAAGACAAGGTACAGAGAACTGTTTTAACTCTACAATAACTTGATTCTACAAACTTTCTTTTAAAAAATAAGAGAGCTACAAACAAAATGGTAATATTATGCATTATTCTAGATTAATATTTAATAGAAGAAATTAGATCTGGGAATGCCCATGTGACTTGAATTTGCTATCTGTCATGGTATCATCATATCATCGTATAATTTTTTTCGTAGGACCCATTCCATGCTCACAACCACCTCATTAAAGGCAAAATTGACTGTAGAAGCCTACCTCATTCCACAATTTGTTAATTTAAATTACTACCTTGCAAAAAGAATCAAATTATTTAAATGGTTTAATGAACAAGTCTGAAACTTATCCCAGGATCACGTTTTCAGAGATAGTAAAGACTTAGAGCTGCCTAGCTTAATTTATCACAAACCAAAGTTGTACGCACACTTAATTCTTCATTGAAAACAACCAGTTAATCACCTGTCATTCACTAGTGGCTTTAAAACTTCAGTACACCTCTGCATTTGTGTTTAGGTTTCTAAATGCCTCTAGATAGGCAAGCATTTCCTATTATATAACAATCGACAATTATTTATTAACTAATATGAAAATTAGTATGCATATCGTTATTTAATTAGCATGTAACCAAAGCTAATGAGCAGAACCTCACAGAAACTTAATAATCCAAAGAAGATACTCAATATTCTGATATTTAGAACAACTGAACAAAAGGAAAGTTTATAAGCAAGACTGACAAGAAAAGTAAATCAGATGTTGTCATATACATACTTGAGGAGTGTGGATGTGCTTTTGCTGCTGTATATAAACTATTAGCTGCAAACTAGTGAACTGAGCTTTCCAAAGACATTTCAGTTTTCATACACTGAGCCTTTCATGATGAATGTAACACTTAGGGGAGGTTATAAAATATTAAATATAGAAAAAAATTAATGGCTTGTGTAAGGAATGTAGAAACTACAAGAAAGAAAAAGAAAACTCTTTACAAAAGATACCTATATAGCAAAACAGCCCAAAGGACTTAAGAGTAGGATTTCCATGAAGCCAACTATAGAAGAGAAGGTAAAGGCCACACAGGATATTCTTCCAGAATACACAGTTGGAAAAAAAACTTGGTAAAATCAAGTTCAAGGATTTTGGAAACAAAATATCGAAAACTATTTTAAAGATTTCATTTATTGCAGTTCTTTCTAGTCTTGGTAAGATGCTTGTGCCTTACAAGAGTACTATCTAAATATCTAAATCAAAGGATGAGATATTAACTTGGACCTTCAAAGGCAATTTCTTTAGATATGAGGCATCTGCTGCCTTACTGATCTGGGTTTCAGTATATAACTAAGTTATATGAAGTATATAACTCCTAGTAAAGCAGCTAAAGTCTAAACTAAGGTAATTACTAGCTATAAAGTACATGTGTGTTGAGTGGTCAGCTGGACGGCCAGAAAGTAAGCACTTTTTTATGTTCCTGATAACTTATCTGCAAGTCAGGTGAGCAGCAGGTGCCGCCTATCCAAACACAACTGATCTGCCAGCAAGCAAATTACACTACCACACTGCACACAATTTATGGGAAAAAACACAGCAGAGATAGAACAGAAGGAAGGCAAAGTTCATTATGGTTGAAATTAAAACCCTAAATAGTTCACCCACTCACTTGATCTGATCATCACAGCCATTCATAGTTATATTTTGATACTGGATAGACTACATTATAGCAACAAATTTGGAGACTCATTCTTTTACAACTATAATGAAAGACTAAGTGATACAATCAATAATAACAGCAATCAATAAAATAATTAGCATACATGAAGTAGTGCTTCAGTTCTAAGAATACAGTTTATACCATGAATTCTACTTAGATAAATTGAAGTAAACAGGAATTCTGCACCAACATTTTGTGGCCTGAAAAAGATGGGGATAATTGTTCAGAATAACATTATTTTTACCTGAATTTTCTTTGCAGATATAGTGTAAGCTTTAAATAGGTATAAATGCCACTTCAGTTCAGCAAATTTAATTTAAAAAAAAATTAAAAGAAGTCAGTGAAAGCCAAATTCAGTAATGAAAACGTACACCTGCCAGTAGACCAAGTATGTAGCTCTAAGCCATGGAGTTATAAAGAGGATGATACTGTGCACCCCAATTAAACTATCCAAGCTTGTAATTTTTCATACAGTCTTGAAAGTATCTATTCTGTGCCAATCTCATTGCGACAGATTAATGAAAAAAAGCTGAACAACAGTTTTCTTAACAGATAACAGTATATATTCAACATAATCTATATTTCAGCAACAATCCAAATAAAGTTTAGGAAGTTGCAACACATTTTTGAAGAAAAATAGGATCCCATCTTGGTGTATATAAAACACTTTGAAAATTGGTGTATTCTGTATTATATGATCTTTACTGGGAACAAATTACTAATTTTATTGGCCTTCCAATTTCCAAGCCTGTTTCATAATGTACACCTATAACACCCTTTTGGAACATTTGCATTTTGACAGGTTGGGAAACAACTCATATAGACAAGTACATGTGATATCAGAAACACAGTGGATCCATTAGGAAATAAGAGAAGTTAACAAAATACCTGAAGCATGATTATTTAAGGAGATCAGCAGAACCAAAAAGTGTTCAACCACTACCTACTGACCCATTTTTACTGCTTCCTGATAAGATCAAATGTTTACAGCATAAGGAGGCAAGCTAATTTTGATCTTTTTTCTGTTATTGCAGAATACTGAATAGAATCAATAACTGTGCAGCATCCTTTGTACAGGATGTGGGACTTTTCAATCTATCCACATACATGAATTTAACTATTAATTTCTATGGCTTTGCAGGAACATCCTTAAAACAGGTGTAAGAAAGCAACATTTTCATTTGGTTGGGTACTACATCCTACTGACTCTATGGATGAATTAAAATCCAGTCAGAATGTCCTTTTTCACAACAGTGTTATCAAGTTCAGAGATATAGAACACAGAGTTGAACACAAAGAAATTTACTAGAGAAACAGCAGCCCTAGTGATCTTTGTTTTTTTTATTTTTTCCTTTTTTTGCAAAGTATGAGGTAGATTAGAAGATTCACTCACTTCTAGAGAAAAAGTACTGGCTAACATTCAAGTCAGCCAAAACCATAAGGCTTCAAATCTGCTGAAAATTAAGATTACCTATAAGATAACAGTGAGCTGGTTATACATGGGAAATATCTCCAACAGTTTTTTTTCTTAAATAGTTTTTTTCTAATACCGTCTTATTGGCATGCTCCATGTTCCCACAGCCTCTCAAGTTACTGTTAAAATTATACAAGCTTATAAGCTTCATTTTCCTAAAACTGAAATACATCAATGTCAACATTAAACACTGCCTAGAATTATACACCTCTTAATGAAAACCACAAAATCTCACAGCGTTAATTAGACACACATTCTAAATTTGTCATCTGACAAGTTGAAATGCCACATCAGTGATATAACAGGACTGGCACTGGCAGATCTGGCTATTAGTGAGGGAAGCAGTGCCAAGATCACTGAATTAGATTGAGGTTAAGTATTGTAGCAGTTTTTAATTTAATTGTTGCAGAGAAAACAGTCTAAGGAGATATCTGATATACGGTGACTGTGCTAACAGGAAATTGCTCTGGATGCTCTCGGTTACTATTAGAAGTTTCACAGTCCTAAAATAACAGTAGCCTTAATTTATTTTAAGGTAATTTTTCAAGAAGGTGATAAATCAAAAACTAACTTCTCGCTTTGTGGATGCACTGTAATAAGTCCTAGATTCGTTCTTGAACCTAAGACAAGAAACACGACAACATTTATTTAACTAAAAAAGCCTTAACAAGCTAGCCCCCATAAGGAACTAGGAAGATATGTTTAAAACCAAAACAAACCAGCTCTTCCTATTACCTCTTTTCCTCTTTTGCTCTCAGCTGTTCCTCTTGTCTTAGAACCTGAACCATCCCAGGCTCAAACATGCCCGTTGATAAGCCTACTAAATTGCGAGGCGTGGAACGTCGTCTTGTTGAAATGCATGCTGTTCCTTTCTCATCTTCCAGCCCACAGCATCCTCTAGATGTTACAGCTATTGATGTTTTCTCTCTTAATTGCCTAGAAGAAAATTGCAAGCTAATTCACAATTTCCCTTACCAACAGCACTTTAAACCCTACACTACCAACCACAGATCAAGCATATTTACTAAGAAGAAAACATTATTTTTCACTTGCCATTTTTCCTATTTTGAAAGTTGCTTTACAAAATTTTCAAATCAAAACCAACATACCAACATAAATAATGTTTTCACATCTGTTAAAAATGGTGGGCATCTATCTCAAGCAAACAAATATCATTTGGTGACTGAAATTTCCTGTTTTAAACCATAACTATTTGGAAAGAAAATACTTCCACAGGACCCGAGACAAGAAACTATCGTTTTCAGGAAAGGCTTAAAAACACTGAAAAAAGTGCATCAGCGGGTTTGGTGTTGGGTTAGGGATGCAGTGTATGTTAAATGGCAGTTCAGTTTTGTTAATAATAATTTAAAAAAAAATAAAAGCAAAACCACTACAAATTTGGTTGTGAAGTTAGATTTCAACTTATACTCTTTCTAAGTACTCCAGCAAAACTGGCATGAGAAGTAACACTGTGTCAAGCAAACTCTGAAAACATCTAAGAGTAGTGGGAAAAGTCCAGCCTCTGTTCTAAAGTAATTTTCTGTGGTTTGTAGTATCCGAGAATCATACATCCAACACTGATCACTTCCCCTGAGTCACTTGATCGAGACCATGAAGCTACATACTGCTCTGTAAAGAAGCAAAAACAATTATTCCAAGAAGTAGTGCCTGTATTTCATTTTACTAATAAAATTAGTTATGTTAAACACTAAAATCTTTAAGACTTGTATATTATAAAATCCTTTCTATATAAAGTTCTTAGAAACTTTCACCAAGTTAGTGTACATGGACATGCTGAAAAAAATCCATACAAATCTCTGAAAAGTATGAAAAAATCACACGTGACGTAGGATACTTTTTACCTAGTTTAATATTTCTTAATATTTATTTGAATGAGGAATGTGCATTTGTGAAAGAATGACAACACAAAATGATTTTAACTTTTCTTAGTAAATACATATAGTGCTATTTGATGAAAGAGCACATAAATTGACTTCACTTTCTTGTGGAGTTCCTAATAAAAAGGCATTGAGCATTCTCAGGTCCTGCCAAGACAATCAGTAGTCATATAATTCAACAAAGAGCCTTCAACACAATGATCTTAAATTCAACACAGCTGAAACATTACAGTCACAAAACGTACAGAAATTAACACAGATCTTCCAAGCTGCATTTGTTTATTATTTATTTGCCAGCATTAACTCTTTTAAGCCAGGAATTCTGATATTTTTTTTAAATCACGTTCTCCTCCAACAAACCAGCAATACTCATGCCCCACTCACTAGGCTCAGCTCTGTCCTGTCTGCTCCCAAACTCTCCCAAAAGTGCTGTTATGCAAAACGAGTTTCAAACACAGTACTGCTACACCAACACAGACTATGATCATTCTGGCTTATTTGGTTAAGTTCTGTGCCATGCTCCTCAAGTGTTCCCACCACACAAGTATAAGTTCTTCCTAACAGCTGGCAACTGATGCTCTGTGTCAATGAACAAGTTTAAGGTTGATGGACACAGGCAGCTTTACACACTTCCTAATACTGTTCCTTCTTCACCTTCAGCCTTTGCCAAAAAATCTTCTTTGTTTTCACATGCAAAATACTATGACACTCAGAAGACCAGTGGATCTTTTGCCACAAGAAGCTACTTCTGGTTTCTGAATACGAGTAACCTAAGCCTCCAACAAACTCATGAGAAAGCATGTATTTCAGTCGTGACTTAAACAGGGCTTC
The DNA here is from genome assembly GCA_033459285.1 of Clamator glandarius. Taxonomy (NCBI): domain Eukaryota; kingdom Metazoa; phylum Chordata; class Aves; order Cuculiformes; family Cuculidae; genus Clamator; species Clamator glandarius. Next base: position 924,061 of record JAUNZM010000267.1, on the reverse strand, counting down.
CTACCTTATTACTTGACAGCTTTCTATGCTTCAGCTGCTTTGGCTGATAAACAAGTTCCTGCCAGGGACTTATATTTAAACATATCACAATTTCCATTTTGCCTTTGAAGACTATAATATACCAAGCATTACCTTTCATTTAACAATTATCAAAAAAAAAAAAGCTATTTCAAAGCAGGCACTGTGACTTAAGATTTTATCCCTGCTTATTTTAGAGACAGTAAAAATGCCAGTTTTAAAGAGCCAGGTGTTCATACAGCATTCATGTAATTTCAGCTGCTTTTGACAACACAGGCAAGACGCATTTGACATCTTGTCTAAAAATTGTACCTCCACATTCAGAAGAGGCTTCTTTCAGAATGAAAATCTTAGCCAGGAACTCATAGAATCATTAGATTGGAAAAAGACCTTAGAGATCTTTATGCTATACCTGCCCACTACTAAATCGTGTCCCCAAGCACCTCATGTCCCCAAGCTTTTTAAACACCTCCAGGACTGGTGATACAACCACCTCCAGGAATGGTGATATAACTACTTCCCTGGGCAGCCTGTCCCAGCACTTGATAACCCCTTCTGTGAAGAAATTTTTCCTAATGTCCAATCTAAACTTTCCCTGATGCAGCCTGAGGCCGTTCCCTCTCCTCCCATCAGCTGGAAGAAGAGAGCAACACCCACATCTCTGCAACCACCTTTTAGGTACTTGTAGAGAGAAATAAGGTCTCCCCTCCGCCTTCTCTTCTCTAGGCTAAAATGCTGTGCCCTATTAGGAAACTGGGGTTGTTGAGCTTGGAACAGACATGATTTAGTAGCGGGCAGGTACAGCTGGAATTGATGATCTCTAAGGTCTTTTCCAATCCAGTAATTCTATTTTGTATTTTGGTATTTGAACTCATTAAGATTTGAACAGCTCCTCACAGGAAACGTTCCTCTTTGTGGAAGTAACAAGTGTTTCATTGTGGGCTTTTAAAAACCTTTTCAAAGGCATTTCTCACACGCAAAAACTCATGGCCCCATTCTACTTCCCATCCACAGTGCCGGGAAGGGGACTGGCAGAGTTTTCTGCACCTACCATGACAGCAGCGCCAGCTTCTGCTCCAGCATCATCTCCAGCTTCTGGGCCTGCTTGGAGAGCCAATGATCCACACCGTGCAGCCGGTAACACGTCTCCAGCATCAGGCGAAAATCGCCCACGAAATCCGATATCCCCGTGTATTCCCCGTTGGAAAACTTCTCTTCCATCCTCAGCAGCCACATCCCCGCCGGCGGCTGCCGGGTGGAGCGGCTGCCATGGCGCCCCGGGAAAGATCCCGGCGGGGGCTTCAGGAAGGGCGCCGTCAGCGGCCGGTTCTTCTCCTGGAGGAACTCCTGCAGGATGCGGTACCCCTGTTGCAGCTCGGGATCCAGGCCGCCGCTCTCCGCTCCCGCATCTTCCTGCGGGCGCCGGGCCGCGGGCTCCCCTCTTCCTCCTCCTTCTCCTCCGGGCTCCGCGGAGTCCATGTCGTCCCCCGCCGGGCTCCCCTGCGCGCACAGACTCCGCTCAGCCCCGCCCGGGGGGACACAGAGGGGAGGAGAGAACGGGCGGGGCGGCCCGCGCCTGCAGGGCCAAGCGCTTCCCCGCCGCCCCGCTCGACCTCGCAGCGCGGGGATGGGAAGGGAATGGAAGGAAAGGGCATAGAAGGGAAGGGGCAAGGGGCACGGCGGGCGGCGACGAGAGAAAGGGACGCGGCGCCTCACCTGGCGGCGGTGGCGGGCGGCGGGGAGACGACGTCATCGGAGGGCGACAGGAGATGAGGCGTCATCGGAGCGCGCCGGGCGGCCAGGGAGGGGGCAGTGCCAGAGCGCGCAGGGCCTCAATGGGTGGTGATGTCATCAGATGAAGCCGCGCCCCTGTGCGGTGACGTCATAATAGCACGTGTGCACCGTTGGTGACGTCATCATATCGCGCAGGGGGAGGTGTCGCAGTGTGGTCCGGTCGGGGCGCAGGGTATCCCCAGGGCCGGGCAGGCGGGGCCCGGGGTTGGTTTGCGCTCCGTGTATGCGTGTGCTGCCGCGTAGCCGCCTCGCCGAAGCACAGGCGAAAACCCTTCGCTCCCGTGCTGCGGGGTGGGGGATCAGTGGGGGCACACCGGTAGCGCGTTTCCCGGTTGTGGAAGGTGTTCCACTAAATCCGTTCGCAGCTAAATCAAGGAAGTATGTAGAAGCGCACCTGATGGAAGTCCTTACCCGAGGAGTAAGCGTTGTGTGAGGGGAAGCTGCTAGAAACCGTGTGGAACCGTTCTGGGGGCTAATACCGAGAATGCTGGCAAATAAATTCTCTTAGGAGTCGTTTTGGAGTTGTAGAAAGCAAGTGCTCCTTATAAGCAAGCGCTCCTTATCAGGCCCAGGCCACACGAGGGAGTCAACCGTGTAGTGAGACCAGAGCTGGCACAGGACACATTTCCCACTCGCATGCACGTACATATGTTTTCCCACAAACCTCAAGTATACTTCATTGGTCTCCAAGGACTAGTTTTAATGTTATTATGAACTTCACAACAGTCAGAACCTTGCTAATTTGGAGCTGGCTCCAGCTCTGCTTGACCGTGCCTTTGAGATAAGGAGAGATGGCAGAGGTGATCACAGAAGATGCATCTGTTTGGCACACATCAATCACACTGCACACAAGATGTTATCTTTAAAGAATGAATAGTGTCTGGAAAAACACTGAAAGAAAACATGCTGTCAGAGGGACATGCTGTGTAACTTTCAAAAAACCACAACTACTTAGATGAAATTTTCCTTTAGCTAAATCAAAAATATTCTACTTCTTGTAATAGTAACTACTTGTATCGAGTGTACTTGCAGTTCTTTCAGATTTGCCCTTATGCACCCTCTGGTCCTCTCATCCCTAGAGTGACACATGGAAGGACGTTGCCTGGGGTCCAGGGGACTCCACAGCAGAAGTATTGAACACCTACAAAACCATTAAATGTGTGCATTATTTTGAGCTTATCCCTTCCCACATACATAGCTAACAAAAGCTTAGAGTGCTTTGCTAAGAGAGAGACAATGCATGGGGTGAGGTGGAGGATCAAGTGTTCTTTCGTCAAGCCTTTACTTCTATAGGGGCATTCTTGTCCACTCTGCGAAGCAGCTTTCTGCAGAGATCACTCCAGAGACCTTGCTCACGACACCATCTTGATGGGAATAAGTGAGACTTTGCAACATAAAAAGAAGTGTAAACTCTCTCCTGTCATTACTGCACTTCCTCATTCTAAGGGCATCAGGAAATCTCCTTACCCTTCATCCCTGTTTGGTCACAACCAGCTTTCCTAAATTCTTCAATCAAGCTGTTTCAGCAGAAAGAACCCGAGCAGAGGATGTGGGCATGGTGCCCCACGCACAGGGCTATGCTTCCCCTGCAGGCAAAAGTTTGGGACCCACAAGGTTAGCAAAATCCCCCTCTAGGCCTGTTTTCCAACCCCTGTCTACAAAGCCCCAGTATAGTGTATGTGTGAAGGTTTATCCCCGAAGTCCTGCCATCTCTACTGTTCACTTACTGAAACCAGCTACCCGTTTTTATCCTCCAAAATCTTCCCTTGAATTGTGGACTCTAAAGGAATGAGGTCAGACACCTTGGTGTGCAGGGTGTGCTACCAGAGCAGAGGCTGTTGCATTTCACGTTGGTGGGAGGTGATCCTGCTTGCAGAACCATTGTGCATTGAGATCTTAGTGACCCATGCAACAGTTAATAGTGAGTATCGCCATGTACAGCGTGGCTTTCAGGCCTGTGTTATGCTACGCGTATCTCATGGCCACAGGATAAACTCAGCCAGCTCACTGTTAGAGGAACCAGCAGGCAAGTCCCACATTGTACTCAACATGATCTCCACAGCCTTGCATCTTTCTAAAAGTTCAGCATGAAGTTCTCATGAATATCCTTTCTCTTTGACAGCAGAAATGATGAAGAGTTTTCGTGTAAGAAAATCCTCTAATAGTTTGAACGACCACAATGGGATGGTAGCCCTTTCATGGACAGGATTGTCATGGTGCGCCGTAATTAGAGACCAATTTGATGCTGTTGTACCCATCATTCACAGCATCTAAAGTGCTTTAAGATAACCATTCTCCATTTCTTTGTACTGTTAACTCTCATAAATTGCATCTAAAGAGATACTTTGCTGAGTATGAGTGCCTTTTTTACTGGGAACATAATGGACCAGCATGTCCTGATGCAAAACAGAGGGAATGCTGTCTTGTGTTTTCTCTAATAACTTATCTCAGGAAGGGTGTTCAGCTCATCTAATTCCCACTCCAAGCTGAATCTAAAGTGTCATCATCAGGAGGACAGAAGTGTTAGAGGGCTCCCTGCAACATATATGGAGACTATATCAACTGCAGAAGCGTGAGCTATGTTTAGCTCCCCAGGCAGCCAAGTTACCAGGGGAATTTCTACTATAAATCAAATAAAAGTAGATGAGACTGTCATGGATTGAGAGGGATACACTTCACTCATAAGACAGAAGCAATTTTATTGACATAAAACAATGAGTTAACAACTTTCAGTGATAAATACGATAGTGGTTTAACAAGATTCCATGGCATGGTATTTACTGCATAGGGGACAGTCAGACAGAACTGTCAGGGAGACCATCCAATTGAATCACGAGGCTCAGAATGGACCCCTTTGCCTTCTGAACTCCTCCTTAGGGGAGTCTAGGTGCAGCTGGATCCAGACTTAGCTCCAGGCTGGTCAACAGTTTATCTCTAAAGGATTATACATGCACGATCAATACTTTATATCGCTTAGCTAAGATTTTCCAAGTTCACCATGCTATTAGTCACTTAAACAAGGACCTGTTGCAGCAAGGAATCTCTCAAACTCAAGGAATAACCTTGACAGGCATCCCTACTCATAAATGGAGATCCTGGCGTACAGCCCACATTTGCTCAGGACAGCTTAACTGACCCTGGGCTGTCCGCTATTTATAGAGTGTGGTGATTGACTCGTAGTCACATTTGCATACTAGCAAGACCTCTGGGTCACTGTTACAGACAGGCATTGGCAACTGTGTTACCATCTGTCCCTCCAAGTCCACCATAAAGCCAATGGACCTATCTCCACATGCACTGGTAGTTGTGGCTCAAACAGCCTGAGATGTGGGGCATGCCCCCACCAAGACCGGTGGTTGTTTTAGCAGCTTTGTGGCTTTTGTATGTTTGGCTGGCAGCACTGGCTGGCTGGCACCACTGGGTCAATCAGCTGGAAAAATTAATTCAGGCAGGGCTCTCGGGCCTCCTTCCACTGTACACTCAAGCAGTGGCTTCCTTCCTTCCTTCAGTCATTGGCCTAACAACATATAAGGCATGGGGTTCTTGACATCAAGCCTGCCTTGGATTAGTGAAGATCAGCTCTCCAGTAATCTTCACGCTAAGGCTTTTCTTTCTTCAGGACCGTGCATGATGTCCTCCTTCTGTATTCCAGGTTGCTTGCAACCTCCATGCTGTGGGAGCTGCTGGCAGCCAGACACTTCACAAGAAATCTGTTAGCTAGTGTGAAAGAAAGCTTAGCAAGACTATAGTCAGTCTCACTATGTCAGCAGGGCCAAACTGCTGGAGGAGAAGAGGAATTATAAGTCCTGGTCTTCTTGCTTGGGTACTGCAGCTCTTGTCAGTGAGGGCTCTGCCCCTGGCTGATGTTCTGCTAACACTTACTTTATATTGGTCTATGTTTAGATCTGCTTGTGACTGCACAAAACATGGGAGATATGCTCAAAAGGGCTTCTTTCTGCCTGAAACACAACTTCACAAAGACTAGAAATGGCAACAGTAAAGCAGATTTGACTTGCATTAGCTCATCAGTTACCACCTCTCCAATTGCCTGAAAACTCTTAGTATACAGTTGCCCGTTATGATTTCTTTGAGGTGGCTGCCTTCTTAATGAAACAAACCAAATTTGTGGTCTCTGGAATGTGCAGTTTTGTGATGGGGAGAGAGAGACTGTAATGAACTACAAAGTTTGAATTTTAGTTCAATGCTTATCCTTTGAAAGTGTTTTGTAGGTCTCCTCTGCGTGTCAAAACTGAGATAACGTGGACATTTAAATCAAATGCTACATTTCTAACTAAATAAGAGCAGTTTTCAATATGTTTAGCTTTCAACTCCATTTTAAAAAAAAAAAATACTTTATTTAAGGTGTTGTTTACCTGGAAGCTCATTAATACTTGCTTTGGCAATACCAGGCATCTTAATAAAAGCTGTTACTTCTGGCTGTACATGTGGCCTTACCTTGAGGCTATGAGAACTTACAGTCAGAATTCTGCATACAATTCATAGACCAGTACCTGAGGAGCCACAAAATGAGATGTCCATAGATTTTTAGTGTGACAATATCTCATCTATACTCAGGTCCACCTTAGAAAACAGATCTTTCAGGCTATGGTGATTAAAGAAATACAGCTATCAAGATGACACTCTGAAATTAAATTTACTGTGAAGAATGGGGAAAATAACAGGGCACTCATGACAAAACAAGATAATATCCTTTATTAGGAGCTGTTACTTGTATCACCAAAATATTTGAAAAAGGATATTTTTTCTAAGTATGCAATCAAAGTAGGATAAAAGAATATAAAGAAAAGCACCTGAAATTAACTATACTGGAAAACAGATCATTTTATCTGTCTGCAACAACTTTTATGTATTATATTGCCTTCTGTAATAAAAAAATAAAATTGCATTTAACAAATCCTGTAATGTACTGTCCATGTACTTTCCAAATCTTGCCACACGAGTGCACTGTTGAATAAAAACTGTACCTTGCTCTTGAATTAAGTTAGACGTAGTACTCTGTTTCAGTGTAACCAGGATATAGCTGCTGGAACAAAAAGCAAACAAACTTCAGAAAATATGCAATAGTGATAAAATGAAATTATTTTAACCTTTTTCAGTATTAATAATTATTTGGAACTATGATCCACAGAAAAAATATTTGTCAGAATAAATAGTGCTGATAAATTTAACACCTTAATGAGATTTATCCTAATTCCTCTCCATACATTTCTACTTGACATACAATTTTTGTAAAATGTTGTTATATAGATTTAAATCTTTTTTAACCATAAATAATAATTACAAATATGTTTCTGCATGATCTTCTCTAAGACAGAATGTTATACTAAATAAGCTGGTTTGCCTTCATGTCATTACAAAGATGGCAAGAAATTTTGCAATTCTACTGTTATCCACAGTGTCTGAGCTGGTTAGGGAAGAATTCAAGTGTGAAGTGGATAGTGCTATATCATGAGGGAGAAATATGTAATATGCCCGAGAAAAACTAATCTTCCCTATTTAATACGCAAAGGACAGGATGACGTTGTTAAGGAATAGAGACAACTCAAGACATGACCAGTATGCTCTACCTCTAAAATGACTATTAGATAAGCAAACCTCAGCAGGTCATGGAGGTCAGATTCAGTGATCTAAAGTTAAAGTAGTATTTTAGGCTGACCATCAATTGTGTGCAGTGAGACAAGAGCTAGCACAGAATTTATTTCCCATTTACATGCATATGGATAATTTTTCCGAGAACTCTTATGCATGTTCTATTATTTTCCAAGGACTAATTTTAATGTTATAATAAAATTCACAAGTCAAATCTCTTGTTAATTTTGGATCTGTCCAACACAGATCACACTGCACATAAGATATTGCCATCTCCAAAGAATGAACAGTGTCTAGAAAAGCACTGTTTGTAAAAAACCACGCTACCAGAGAGGCATTCTGTCTAACTTTCAAAACACACAGTTACTTAGATGAAACCTAACTCTATTTAGATTCAATAAAAAATATTCCACTTTTTGTAATACTAACTGTTCCTGGTATCATGGCCTTGTCTTTGAGAAAGGGAGAGACTGCAAACAGGGGTGGCTAAAGAAAAAGACACATCAGTTCAGCACAAATCCTACTGACCGATGAGAAGCCTGACATAAGTCACCAACGTGCACTCGCAGCACAGTAGGCCAACCGTGTCCTGGGCTGCATCCAAAGCAGCGTGGCCAGCAGGTTGAGGGAGGTGATTCTGCCCCTCCCTTCCTCTCTTGTGAGACCTCATCTGGAGTATCGTGTCCAGTTCTGGAATCCTCAACATAAGAAGGATATGGAACTGTTCGAAAGAGTCCAGAGGAGGGCTACAAGGATGATCAGAGGGCTGGAGGACCTCCCTTATGAGGACAGGCTGAGAGAGTAGGGGATGTTCATCCTGGAGAAGAGAAGGCTCCAATGAGACCTTACAGTGACCTTCCAGTAAGTGAAGGGGCTACAGGAAAGCTAGGGAAGGATGATTATAAAGGCTTGTAGTGACAGGACTAGAGGTAATGGCTTTAAATTGGAGACTAGGCGTAAGGAGGATTTTCTTCACCATGAGAGTGGTGAGGTACTGGAACAGGTTGCCCAGCGGAAGTTGTGGATGCCCCATCCCTGAAAGTGTCCAAAGCCAGGTTATATGGGGCACTGGGCAGTCTGGTCTGGTGGGACATGTCCCTGCCCATGGCAGTGGGGTTAGAATTAGATGATGTTTAAGGTCCCTTGCAACTCAAACCATCCTATGCACACAAGATGTTATCATCTCCAAAGAATGAACAGTATCTGGAAAAACACTGTGTGAAGGAAAGCTTGCTTAGAGGTACATTCTGCCTAACTTTCAAAAAATACGATTACTTAGATGAAACTCAGCTCCACTTCAGATTAAATCAGAATGTTCCATTTTTCATAACATTAATTGCTTCTTGGATCACTCCAACAGCACCGCACACGGCAAACCCTAACACTGAGCAGCAACCACCTGACCTAAGCCCCACAGACCGCCAGACCCCCAGAGGCCCCCAAACCCCAAGAGCCCCCCAGAGCCCTGAAGACCCCTCAGAGCCCCAGAACCCCCTCAAAGACCTGCAGAAACCCCCGAGTCCCACAGACACCCCCACCCCAGCCCTGCAGAGGTCCCCCCAGCCCCTCCGGCCCCGCAGACGCCCAAGCCCTCCGAGTCCTCCAGCCCCGTAGGCCCCTACCCAGCAACTGCTCGGCCCCGCACTCCCCTCGGCCGGCAGTGACCCGGCGTTCTTGTGCCGGGCCGCCAGGAGCCCGCTGCCACCACTGGCGGCCATAAGAGCTCCGCGGAGCGCTAGCGCGAGGCTGGCCCCGGGGCCGCGCTCCCCACCGCTCCTCCGCCGCGTCTGCCGCCACCCTCCATGCACCCCTTCCTCTCCCTACTCTTTACGCACACGGCGAGCGCGCGGCTTATCCGGCGCGGTGCGATGACGTAGCGGCGGCGCGAGACCCATGGAGGGAAGCCAAGGAGCGGCCAAGATGGGGCGGGGGCGTGACTTGGAGGCAGGCGCCGAGCAGCGATTGGGCAGGTAGCCGCGAGGAGGCGTGGCTTAGCTAGCTCCCATGATGGGGCGGGGCGGGGCTTCGCTGGCCCCATGAGGGAGGGGATGTTGCTTCGCTGGCTCCCCTGAGGGGGTGGGTGGCGTGGCTTGGCGGGAGGCGTTGGGCGCAGCGGTTGGAAGAGGAGGGGGCTGGATTATTCTCCCTAGTGACGGTGGATAGGACAAGAGCCTCAAGCTCCGCCAGGAGAGGGTCAGACTGGATATCAGGAAAAAAAATTTCACAGAAAGGGTCGTCGGGCAGTGGCAGGGGCTCCCAGGGAGGTGGCGGAGTCCCCATTGCTGGAGGGGTTTAAGGGACGGGTAGACGAGGTGCCCAGGGGCATGGTTTAGGGACAGATAGGAATGGTTGGACTCGGTGATACAGCTAAGCCCTGCACGAATGTTAAACTGCGTATTCCGTCAAACGCTTAAACTTGAAGATAAACATTCACAACTTCGCAATCACCGCCATTTCCTGTCATGCTGACACGAATCTCCTTAATATCCATTCTCACATGGGGGACTTGGGGGGATACGACGGGAGGGATACAAGGGGCTCCCACCCTGGTGGATGAGGCAGCTGTCTGGGAAGACACCCCTACCCGTGGGGATGCAGTACTGGACCTGATGGTAATACAAGTGAGCTCATCAGTGACATAAGGATTGGAGGTAACCTGGGATACAGGGATCATCCACGGGTGGAATTCAAGGTCCAGAGGGATATGGCACAGGCAAGGAGTATGTCAGGACCCTAAATTTTGGGAAAGCAGGCTTGGAGCTCTTCAAGGTGTGGAAAATATAATCCATGTTTTTGTTCACTGATTAAAGTTTGTTCTAGTTTTTAAAGTTTGTTCTAGTTTTAAGTCTCTAGGTATTTAAGTATAGATATTCGCTGACACAGCTGCTTATTGAAGAACCAGGATATGGTCAAGAGCCGGGAAGTCGGGATGCGATGAATGGTTAAGATAAGACAACTGATGAATGGTTAAGATAAGACAACTGATGGATGGTTAAGATAAGACAAGTCCTCGGGGATGCGATGAATGGTTAAGATAAGACATTGTGAAAACAAAGCTGATAAGATTCCAGAAATTCCAGGAAGCTGCAGACCCAAGAGCGTATTGTACCAAAACCTGCATCACAACGAAGATTGAAGGCTCATGGATATGCAGGCGCAGAGTACTAACGAAAAAGCACCGTAGCATGAAACAGAACTGTATAAAAAAGGGGAACTGAGACCTGGGAAGGTGCGGCAGTTTGCGGAGCAATAGACTCCCCTGTCGCCCAGCGCTGTTTTTGCCTTTGCCTTGCTTGCTATAATTTAATAAATTCTAATTGAACCTATACTGTTGTCCGCAGTCTATTACAATTTGGTGCCGTGACTCGGATGCCACCTGCACGGTAGAATTCCGGTTTTACCCGGGGGGGCGCCCCGCCGATTGATCGGCGGCCCTGGTAATTCCGGCTTCTATCTCGGTCGCACCGACGAACCTAAATTCAAGGCAGGTGGCAAAGGGAAGCCAGCAGACCCTATAAATTTCGTGCACGAAAGTCCGGACGAAGACGCAGGATGCGTGAGTATCTGTGGGGGAATCTGTTCGGTCTGGGTCAGGTTATCCTGGAGTGTTGCGAATGTGTGAATGCCTGAGAGGGGAACCGGCAGCTCGGATTCCCTAAGCGAGTGCGGATCCTTTAGTAGTGCGGTTCTCACTACCCACGAGGGTGTGAGCCACGAATAAGGGGAAGCGGTTGTGTTCGCATCACAGAACGAGTGAGTGCACTCCAGAAGATGGGACAGGGGAATAGCAGGCCCCCTAATTCCATAAAACTCCCTCCGGTTCCTAAGGATAGCCCGTTGGGATTTATGTTGGATCATTGGAAAAATTACCCTACAACAGAGGGTAAAGATAAGGCTAAAGAAACAGATAAAGATGATGCTGGCAGCAGTGAGGGAGACGAGGGAGACTAATGTCTCTCCCAGGGGAGGTACTATGATCCAGAGAAATGGGGGAAGGGTTCCCCGGATAGAGAAGAAAGAAGCACAAAAGAAAAAAAAAAAAAAAAGGAAAAAAAAATAGAAAGTGATTCCGTTCAGTTGGGGGTAGGTTTCCTGGAGTGTGAAGCCACTCCGGAAGATGGGACAGAAGAAGAGTAAGCCTTCTGATCTCATGGGGAAGGGACCCAAGGAGAGGTTACCAGATATTCCCCGAGATTCCCCAATTGGGCCTTATGCTCAAAAATTGGGAAGGTGCGTCTAGCGCACAAAAGTAAGGAGAGGATGGTTTATTATTGTATGCATGTCTGGGGAAACCAGCAGATTAGACCAGATCATTTATTTTGGCCAATTTTTGGGATTGGATTTGCCAAGCCCTAAATCTTTATGTGAACGATAAGGACACCCCCCCCCCCCCTTAATCCTGAGGAAACATATACAGGATGAAAAAGATGTATTACGCAGAGTAGGAGTGTCAGGGGCTCCATCTGCTGGGGACTTCTAAAACAACAGAGCCCTTGATAAAATTAACGTTAGGTCCCCAGCGTCAAGAAATAGAATTCTTAATGGATTCGGGGGCAGAAAGATCTACTGTCCAAACTGTGCCCTGGGGATACACCCCCTCCTCAGAGAAAATATAAGTAATAGGAGCAAAGGAGAACCCTTATAACCTAATGAGCCAGTTAACCCCAGAGTTGTCCTGGTATAGTGTAATTGACTTGAAAGATGCCTTCTGGGCCTGTCGTTTAAGGGAAGAATGCAGAAATTATTTTGCATTCGAATGGGAAGATCCAGACACACACAGAAGGCAGCAATTGCGATGGACTGTCCTTCCACAAGGATTTACGGAATCCCCAAATCTGTTTGGACAGGCCTTGGAGCAGATCCTGTAGGAGTATCAAACAGAGGAGGGGGTGGTACTTATCCAATATGTAGATGACCTTCTAATCGCGGGGGAAACAGAGGACAAGGTGCGGGCGGAAAGTATTAAACTACTTAACTTTTTAAGTACTAAAGGGCTCAAGGTATCCAGGGCAAAACTGCAGTTTATAGAAGAGGAAGTAAGGTATCTTGGGCATTATTTAAAAAAGGGTGAGAAGAAAATAGACCCCGAAAGGGTGAAAGGGATATTATCCACGCCACCGCCAAAAAAAAAAAAAAAAAGACAAATTCGGCAACTGTTGGGCCTCATGGGGTATTGTAGACAGTGGATTGAAAACTATAGCACTAAGGTTAAGTTTTTATACGAAAAATTGGGCCAGGAAGGGCTAGTAAAATGGGATAAGGAAGACGATAAACGACTACACACCTTACAACAGGATCTGGCCAATGCTCCGGTGTTGAGTATGCCTGATTTAAAAAGATCCTTTTATTTATTCGTGAATACCGATGCTGGATCAGCCTATGGGGTTCTAACTCAGGAATGGGCAGGGAAGAAGAAACCCGTTGGATACCTGTCAAAATGATTAGATCCCGTAAGCAGAGGTTGGCCCACTTGTTTGCAAGCCCTAGTGGCCTTCGCTTTATTAGTAGAAGAAGCTAACAAGATCACTTTTAATGCAGAGTTGAAGGTATTATCCCCCCATAATATTCGGGGGATACTGCAGCAAAAAGCAGAAAAGTGGATAACGGATGCCAGTCTTTTAAAGTATTCTCCAAAATTGACTCTAGAAGTAACAAATTTGCAAAACCCGGCCCAATTCTTATACGGGAAGCCTGTTGAGGGAGGACTGACCCATGAATGCCTATCTACAATAGAAACACAAACCAAAATATGACCAGATTTAGACGAAGAAGAACTAGAGGAAGGAGATAAGTTGTTTGTGGACGGATCTTCACGAGTGGTAGATGGAAAAAGGGCATCTGGTTATGCAATAGTTGGAGGAGAAAGGCTGACAGTCATCAAATCCGGCCCATTAAGTAAAACATGGTCAGCGCAGGCCTGTGAGTTGTATGCTGTATTACGGGCATTACAACTATTAAAAGATAAAGTGGGAACCATTTATACGGATTCGAAATATGTGTACGGAATCATACATACCTTTGGGAAAATATGGGAGGAGCGTGGACTAATTAACTTCCAAGGAAAGGACTTGGTTCACCAGGAATTAATCAAGAGATTATTGAAGGCTCTGAGAGGGCCTAAGAAAGTTGCGGTAGTCCATCTGAGGGGGCATCAAAGGGGACTAGACTTTAGGAGTAGAGGAAACAATGCAGCTGATCAGGAGGCTAAGAAAGCTGCACTGTTAACATTACAACACGTGTCCTCCAAACACAGAAACCCAATGGTCGAAAGGAGAAAATGTAAAATTTGTGGAGAAGGTCTGCAGAATCTTCCTTGCTATATCTGTTGGAAGGACTGGGGCGTTGATGCTATAGAATGTGCCTGTCACAATCTACAGGCAGACCATTGCATACACCACGGAAAAATATGGAGGGTATATAGTTGTACTGCACAAGAGAAAGAGAAGATGAGGAAAATGGGCTTAAAAGAGGATACCAAAGGGGACTGGCAACTTCCAGAGGATAATAGGACTGTATTGCCCAAGTCTGTGCCTGCAGACATTATGAAGAGAATACATAGCAAAACACATTGGGGAGCACAAGCGTTAGTAGACCAGTTCGCAACAAAACACATGTGTATTGGTATGAACGATTTGGCTAAGCAAATAGTGAGAGGATGTGTCACTTGTTTAAAAGTAAATAGGGCAAATCTGAGGAAGCCACTAATGGGAGGGCGGCCCACGGCCCACCGACCCTTTGCGAATATCCAGCTAGACTTTACAGAATTAACAGAGGTCGGAAGGTATAAATATTTATTAGTGATGGTGGATCATCTAACTCATGTAGAGGCATTCCCTACAGCAAGAGCAACAGCACAGATAGTGGTCAAGACTCTCTTGGAACAGATAAATTCCCAGATATGGGGTCATGGAGACCATCGACTTGGACAGAGGACCTCACTTTGCCTCCAAAATAGTAAAGGAGACCATGATAATAATGGGGATACAATGGGACTACCATACTCCTTGGCATCCCCAAAGTTCTGGCAGGGTAGAAAGAATGAATGGAGAGATTAAAAAACAATTAACCAAACTCATGATTGAAACCAAACTATCATGGGTAAAATGCCTACCACTGGCGTTGCTGAATATTCGGCGATCTAGGAATATCTCCCTTTGAAATGTTGTATGGGATGCCCTACAATATGGAAAAACCTCAGGACCATCCTCAATTGAGAGACCAGGAGATAAATGCTTATATCACTAGTTTAATGAAATATAGAGAAGAATTATGGAAAAAAGGGAGGCTGGCCCAGAGACCCCCGTTAGACCTAAAGCTACATCAGATGCAACCCAGGGATTGGGTAATGATAAAATCTTAGAAGGAGGCAACTTTGGCTCCACAATGGGAAGGACCTTACCTTGTATTACTTACCACAGAGACTGCAATTAGAACCGCGGAAAAGGGATGGCCCCATGCTAGCAGAATCAAAGGACCAGTGGGTGAGCCAGCCCCTGTGTGAAAAGTGACTAGCAAACCTGGGGACTTCAGATTGCGAATTCAGAGGGGGAATCATCGATGAGCAAATATCGTGTGGAATATACAACAGAGCAGCCACGTTATACGGAGGAAGGATTAATCCGTAATTCTGCTGTCAAGATAAAGTGTAGCAACACAGAGTGCGATTGTTATCCTTTTGTACAATATATCTGTAAAATCTGTAAGGATCAGTGGTGGACTCATTGTAGGCAGGGAACTCCTCCTAAAGGAGTTTGCGACCCTTGCTGGGAACTACAGCGTGATATAACAAATTGGATCCTAAAGTATAGGGTTAAACACGAAGGGTTAGTGGAAGAATCGAAAGAATGGTGGAAAATTTTTGCGATAGGGGTTGAACCCATTATCACCCTAACGAACCTACTCCGTTTATAGCCGAAATTGTAGATTGTATCTGCCGTACTCGCTTGAAGGGAATTCGGTGTGACGCCCCCCCGATTAAACATTGTAACTGGGATCCCTACGTCAAAAGGCAACAGAATAGCCCACGGGGTCCTCCTGAAGAATATCCTTGCTGCCGAGAAGATGGTACCCCTCGTGGCCCGAGGCAACCGGGTCGACGAGCGAGGCAGAGGGGTAAAAAAGGTGGAGGCAAGAAGCCCCGGGAGGAAACAACAAAAGAAATACTTGAAGAATTGCCCCAAGAGTGGGAATAAAAAAGGGGATCCCGGGCAGAAGGGCAAGTCACAGGCCGTAAACAAAAGTCGACAGAGAAACTCCTATGCCTCTAATGAGGTTCACCACTTGATCCGACAGGTTGTTTTGTTCATGCTGTTTTTAGGGAAAATTAATGCAATAAGCACGCCATCTCATCAACCATTTAAATGGTCATTGATACGATGGGAACGGCCAAAGCAAAAAGGATAAATGGAACTAATCCTAGAGAATGCCTCTGGAAAAAGGCAAAAGAGAATACTCAGGGAATAACTCTCTCTCTGGTAACGGGGCAAGGATGATGTGTAGGCACCGTTCCTTCCGATAAAGAGCATCTTTGCAACATTACAGTAAAAAAATCCCAGGCAAAAACAAGGGGCGGATTGGTTGCTTCCGGCTGCCAATACTCGGTGGGTTTGCCAGAGTGTAGGAATTACTCCCTGTCTGTCTTTAAAAGTCTTTGATTCCAGGTAACCATTATACCAAAAATTGTTTATCACCCAAAGGAATACAAAATCGAAGAGGGTTAGGATTTGCTATTTTTGCAACAGGGAGGCTTGTGCATAGCATTAGGAGAAGAATGCTGTTCTTATGCAGACCACACAGGAGTAGTGGTTAACAGCATGAGTGAATTAAGGAGGCAGTTAGAGCAACAGAAGAAAGAAAGAGAGGCACACCAGAGTTGGTATGAAAATTGGTTTAGCCACTCTCCTTGGCTGACAACCCTGCTTTCCACAATTGCAGGGCCAGTAATCTTGATAGTGTTGGGACTTACCTTTGGCCTGTGTATATTTAATAGACTAATCAACATAGTAAAAAGTAGGCTAGAAGCAGCACATCTCATGCTCCTTAGAACTAAGTATGAACAAATATCTGAAGAAGAAAATATAGGGATGTTAGAATTAGCGAAACAAGAATTGCAAAGATACAGTGAACAAAAATAAAGAAAAAGAGAAATGGGGGAATTGTGGAAAATATAATCCATGTTTTTGTTCACTGATTAAAGTTTGTTCTAGTTTTTAAAGTTTGTTCTAGTTTTAAGTCTCTAGGTATTTAAGTATAGATATTCGCTGACACAGCTGCTTATTGAAGAACCAGGATATGGTCAAGAGCCAGGAAGCCGGATGCGATGAATGGTTAAGATAAGACAAGTCCTCGGGGATGCGATGAATGGTTAAGATAAGACATTGTGAAAACAAAGCTGATAAGATTCCAGAAATTCCAGGAAGCTGCAGACCCAAGAGCGTATTGTACCAAAACCTGCATCACAACGAAGATTGAAGGCTCATGGATATGCAGGCGCAGAGTACTAACGAAAAAGCACCGTAGCATGAAACAGAACTGTATAAAAAAGGGGAACTGAGACCTGGGAAGGTGCGGCAGTTTGCGGAGCAATAGACTCCCCTGTCGCCCAGCGCTGTTTTTGCCTTTGCCTTGCTTGCTATAATTTAATAAATTCTAATTGAACCTATACTGTTGTCCGCAGTCTATTACAAAGGTGTTACTCGGTAGGACCCCCTGGGGCAATGTCCTCAGGGACATAGGAGCAGAGCAGAGCTGGCAAATATTTAAGGATGCTTTTCATAACACACAAGAGCTCTCAGTCCCCAGGTCCATCAATCAGAACAGGAAAGTTAAAGAGAACATCCCCCCACTGATGACTGAAAGTGGTGACCTTGTATCGCCAGGCAAGGAGGAGGCTGAGGGACTCAACAAGTTTTTGCCTCCGTCATCACTGACAACTGCTCTCCTCACCCCTCCTGGGTCATGGGACAAGAAAGTGGTGACCAGGGGGGGTCCCTTCCTGTTGACGCCCTTGGGAGGGGAGGGAAGGGGAGGGGAGGGGAGGGGAGGGGAGGGGAGGGGAGGGGAGGGGAGGGGAGGGGAGGGGAGGGGAGGGGAGGGGAGGGGAGGGGAGGGGAGGGGAGGGGAGGGGAGGGGAGGGGAGAAAGGACGGGGAGCAACCTGATCTGCTGGGAAGTGTCCCTGCCCATGGCAAGGGATTGCAACTCGATGGGCTTTGAGGTCCCTTCCAACCCAATCGTTCCATGATTCTAAGGTTCTCGGCTCCAGCTTTCCTGAAATGGAGCTGTGTTCCTGAGGAGTGCTGCCCCTCTGCCTGGCTCAGCACCAACAGCAGATGATCCTTCACAAACAGCTTTCTGTTTCTTGGTTCTTCTGTTCAGGGTTCAGCAAGATGATGGCCATTTTTGTTATGTCACAGATTGCAGGGGAGGCATCTGTTCTGAGGAATTCAAGGTCTGTGATGGAGAAAACCAGAGCTGAGATGAAGCCTTGTGTCTACAGAGAATCAGAGAATAACCAGGTTGGAAGAGACCCACTGGATCATCGAGTCCAACCATTGAGACCTCCAAGCATCCCCTCTAGACCCCACCAACCCCATCCAGATAACAACTTTTGGGCAGGAATGCCCCAACTACCCCACACAGACTTTCCCAGAGCAGGACCTGGCATGGTAGAACCCCAGCCCCTGTCCCACCAGCAAGCCCAACCCTGCCTCTCCTCACCTCTGCAGATCGCTAACATCTTCTCTGGGTTTTTGTCCTTCAAGGGCTGAGCAGCAAGTGCTAGAGAGAGAGCTCCATCAGATCCCTCTTGCTCCCCAGTGCCGTGGTGGGAACGGGGAGAAGGGTGTCTCCAAAGAGGGAGCAAGGGGTAGTGGCTCACCAAGGAATATCAGAGCTGTCTCTTGCACTGCATCCTCAGGAGCATGCATGTATTGCAGGCTCTGATTTAAGCCGTCCTCAGCCCTCCTGTTGTCCTGATTCAGCTGGAGAGACCACAAGGGTCAGGGCATGTCCCAGTCCCTCCCCAGCTGGTCACCTCAATCCCTCCTGCCAGTATCGCCCATTGCTGGGAGCTCTCCATCCCACAGAGCCACGAGAAGAACCCCTGGGTGCTCTGTTCTTGAGGCCAGAGAGCAAGGTTGCAGCTCCAGGCTGTGGACTCCAGGCTGGAGCAAGGTGGGTGAGACCCACACCTCAGACATGGGGGGAGCCCACATCCAGCCTGGGCTCTGAGGTTTGGGGGACCTTCTCACCAAGTATCACAGAATCACAGAATCACAGAATGACCAGGTTGGAAGAGACCCACTGGATCGTCGAGTCCAACCATTCCCACCATTCCCTAAATCATGCTCCTAAGCACCTCATCTACCCTAACCTTAAACACCTCCAGGGACGGTGACTCAACCACCTGCTTTGGCAGACTGTTCCAATCCCTAACCACCCTCTCTGTGAAGAACTTCTTCCTAATCTCAAGCCTAAATCTCCCCTGGCGGAGCTTGAGGCCATTCCCTCAAGTAGTCTGCAATCATCCACGTCTGCTTTGTCTGAACACAGTATTTGGGCAGTTTCCAGCCCAGGAACTTTGCCAAAGTCAGGAGAACTTCCTCAGAGGCCTGTGGAGCAGCAGAAGGTGGGAGATGGCACCACAGCCTGGGACAAGAGACTTGATGTCCTCCTCTTGGCTTTGTTGGTGGGGTGTTGGTGGCCTTAGGAAGGTGAGACATGCCCTGGCCCAGATGCCTGAGAGTCTCCTCCCTGCATCACAGCTCAGCTTTGATATCCGTACCTCAGCCACACTTGGCGTTTCGTCCAGTATGCAAACAATTAGTGGGAACAGGGCCATCCGCACTTTCTCCTTCACCTGTCTCTTGTGCATCCACAGCATGATCTTCAGCTGCTCAGGGAAGAACCTGATGGCTTGTTCTTTTACCTGGCTGAGCTCCTGGCAGAGAGAAGGACAGCAGGACTTGAGAACCAAGGTCTCTTTGCCCATGGTGAGCAGGAGCATAACCATGGCTGATGGGCAGGGAGATGCTCCAGGATTGGATTTGGTCACTGGAGGTGTGGGACAACTCAGTATGTGCAGCTGAATGGCCCCAAACTTGTCCAAGGCCCTTCAATGGGCTCTCCTGACCGGCCTGTGCTCCCCAGCAGATCCACCAGCTGCATTAGGGATGACTTCTCACCAAAATGGGCTGAGGAGGAGACCGGGCTGGTCCTTGGCAACAGCTGTGGGCCACACACCCCTGGCCATGCTACCTGGAGAAAAGATCTGGTCCTGTTCCCCAGCACAGCTAGGGAAGGAGGTGCCCATGGGACTCTCAGAGCTGCTTTCAGGGAGAATCTGGGCTGCAAAACCCAGGGGAGTAAGGTGAGCAGTGAGTGAGTGGCAGAGCAGGTGGGGTTCCCCACTCCATGCAGCTCTGGGTTCCAACAGCAGCTGAGGCCGAGGCCTCACATACCCATCCTTTAAGACCCTCCAGGGAAAGTGACTCTACCACCTCCCTGGGCAGCCTGTTCCAGTGCTCAGAAACCCTTTCTGTGAAAAATTTTTTCCTTATGTCAAGCCAGAACCTCCCCTGGCAGAGCTTGAGGCCATTCCCCTTGTCCTGTCCCCTGTCACTTGGGAGAAGAGGCCAGCACCCTCCTCTCCACAACCTCTGTTCAGGTAGGTGTAGAGAGCAATGAGGTCTCCCCTCAGCCTCCTCTTCCCCAGGCTAAACAACTCCAGCTCCCTCAGCCGCTACTCGTAAGGGGGACGGTGGGGGGCGGGGCCTATAAGGGAGGGGCGTGGCCAAGAAAGACTAGCGTCCAATGGGAAGCAGGGATAGGGGCGGGGCCTCATTCACACACACGCCCCAGGCTGGTGGGGTCAAGGGCGACGGCTAAGTGTTTAGCCACAAGACTTTTCCTTTTAAGACTAAATCACCTCATACAAAACATTTCAGCAAAGAGCAAAAAAACCTGAAGCAATCTTTGTAGTGTATCAAAATTGACGCTACTTTTTATTAGCTAGAGGGCAAAGCAACTGTGTTGTATGGGAATAGTTTTTTCCTTTTTTTAGAGAAAGGCACATTTTCATTTACAAACATTTCATTTAGGGAGTAAATTTGCATTTGAAGTTTTGTTAAAAATGTAAGGATTGTTCTCAAGCATGCTACTAGGCTGAGTTTGATCAGCATTCCTTCCTACTACAACAAGTAAAGAATCGCTCTGTTCAACAATGTGTTGCTGAAGTGGTTTCAGGGAAATCTGAGCAACAAAGCTGGGAAGCATATGCTCCAGTTTAAAATGGTGAGGAAAATTCAGTATTGCTTCAACTTTATTCTCGTTTTTAAATGTTCCCTGGATTGTCAGCGCTCAGGAGAGAAGCGAGGGAGTCACACAGTCACCACGAAAACAGTCCAGCACCATATGGGTTTAACTTATGTGGCTACAAATACCCCTCACAATGGTTTGAGGGTTCTTGGTTCTGCTGTAGAACTACACCCCAGCTGACACGTGCCCTTTTTGCCAGGCACATATACCTGCTTCGTTTCAAGTTCAGAAAATAGACACAAGAAGCACCATTGAGTTTAACCACTAGAAACAGTTAAAATACTGGCCAGGGGAATGTTGCCTCACTCTTTGTAGCAGTGGTATTCACACCCTTTGTAACATTTTGTGCATGTCTAACCATTTTCCATTCAAGGTGTGGGCACAACTACACTGAATTTAGACCTTCCAGCAAGCTTCCCTCCTCTGATCACTTTTCACAGACCCTTTCAAAGCAGTTCACACACTGCCTCACAACTTAAGCTCAGGAACTGTTGAGTGCAGAAAAGGAAACATGAAATGAAATAGTAAAGGAAAGAAAAATCTGCAAGAAATAAAAGAACAAAAAAGTCCAAATCATCTGCCAGATACTACATCTCATGTTACTCCCACACACCACAATCTGTCCTGACTTCAAGCGTTGGAAGAAATTTTGAGTTTCTTCCAGAACAGCAGGCAGGATGAGGATCACAAGAGTACCCCACAGCCTATGAAGATCACTGCTGAGGTCTATTCCACACTGAGAAAAATATCCGTCAGGGATAAGAATTGCCAACAAGGCAGTCTCTTGTCTTTTGGGAGTTGCAATAATACTGGCCTTCATGCAAAAACCTCATCTAGGATTTGCAACCAATCCACCAAAAACAGTTCTTAGTGTCATCCTGAAAAGATTTTCCTCCTCTATGAGTAAATGGTTCTGTTTATGCACGAGGACTTGTAACACTAAACATGAAAGATGCTAGAGAAGGTGGGCAGACAGCTCTGTAGTGAGCAGGAGTGTCACAGAGAATAGGTGACCAACCCTGTTAGCCCCTACAGGAAAGCCCCACAAGCTCACGGACTCCAGCATCCCTGCAATTCCTCCATGCTTGGAGAAGAGAGATTCAGCAGCAACTCTTGGGACCAGCCCTCATTATTTAGGTGAGAAGGTTTGGTGAGAAGAAGACAAAATTTAAAAAATGGTCCAATACAGACTCCGGTACAGATTCAGATGTATTCAAAAATGTTGTGGTTTGGTACATGCAGCAGCAGGCTTCATGCCAAGTTACAAATAATTTCTTCACCCACAGCCAGCAAAAAGGCTGGTTGAAGCTGTTTCCTCTTGTCCTGTCTTTTTCACAAGCAGGGAGTATTGGGCTGGTTTTGGTAAGATCATACTTCTGAATCTGTGCCTGTCAAGTCTCCTCACCTACACTCTGGGACTCGGTTTCCTTAGAACTTTCCCTAAAGCTCACTGTAAAATTGGATTAATACAAGAACTACAGTTTTAGTAGCCACCATCATACAGCAGGTACCTCAGTCACCAAGTCACCATCCCCAGCTGTAACACCAAGCTCTTCAGATGGTGATTTCCTCATCCTTTTAGTAAGGACCAAGAAAAATGTGCATCACCAGTGTTTTACAGATGCATTTACTGCACCAAGATACACTCAAAAGGCTTGATCTCATACTTGAAGGTGTCCTTCAGAAGACTGAAATTAGAGGGATTTGTAATCCTAGCTTCTATCCAACACAGGATGTGGGCAAAATCCCAGAAAATTTGCCTACCTGCTGTCGAGCTCCATTACTGGCATTCAGCATCTTCCACTGGAGAAGGGGAACCTACAAATTGTTAGCAAACCAAGCAGCTGGGCCTCATGGCTGCACCTGAGCTTTTAAGTTTAAGGTCTTTACCACATTCCCAACCTAAATATAGGAAACATCACATATCATAGAGTCATAGAATAACCAGGTTGGAAGAGACCCACCGGATCATCGAGTCCAACCATTCCTATCAAACACTAAACCATGCCCCTTAGCACCTTGTCCACCCATTCCTTAAGCACCTCCAGGGAAGGTGGCTCAACCACCTCCTTGAGTAGCCTGTTCCAGTGTCCAATGACCCTTTCTGTGAAAATATTTTTCCTAATGTCCAGTCTAAATCTCCCCTGGTGGATCTTGAGGCCATTCCCTCTCATCCTGTCCCCTGTCACTTGGGAGAAGAGGCCAGCTCCCTCCTCTCTATAACCTCCTCTCAGGTAGTTGTAGAGAGCAGTGAGGTCTCCTCTCAGCCTCCTCTTCTCCAGGCTAAACAACCCCAGCTCTCTCAGCCATTCCTCATAAGGCCTGTTCTCCAGCCACTTCACCAGCTTTGTTGCTCCTTTCACCAGCTTCATTGCACTGCAGAAATAATTATTTCTAGCACAGTGTAACTAAGCATAGAAACCACCTTCCTGCCGCAGAGAGGGCAACACATATATGAGAATGTGATCCTTATTAAGAAACCACCCAAGCCAACTCCTAGGAAAATGCAAGAACTCCATGTAGCACAAGAGTCTTCAGGCACTCAGGATGCCCAGATAGTAACCCTCTCCTAGGGCCGGGTCTCCATGCTAAGCCAGCTCTTTGTGACGACAGACACCAAGTCCACCAGGACATCCTGGTGGTTCAGGCAAACTCTTGAAAGAGAGAAAACCACATCAGCTCTAAAGTCTTTGCTCTAGATTATGTAGTCAAGTCCTTTATCTTGAAAGACTCTCTAATAAAAGGGTTGTTGTACCTGAGAGGGTAAAGCTCCTCATCAAGCTCAAAACATACCTACCTAGCACCTTCTCCTTTGTCCAAGGCCCACTCTAACACAGGAGCACTTGACTGATTAGGCACTACCCAAACAAAATTCTCCAATATCTGCATACTAGGGATCTGAAGAAAGTGGACTGAATTGCTACACAAGTTCACAACATTCATGGATGTGACACTGCATTCTTATGCCATGTAACTGCAAATGTAGTAGACACTACTTTACATCTTTCTTCTGCCAAGGCAGCTCCCTCCAGAATTGAACTTTTTAACCAGGACAGACAATAGCACTACTGACCCTTCACAATTTGCATTTAGAAACAGTCCATAGTCAGAACAGTTCCTTTCAGCAAGGAAAAAGTAGTTACAACTAACAACAGGGTTATAGTGATGATTCTTCAGTCTTCATCTTTTTTGTTTGTCCATTGGAACAATGTTGCAGATCTTGCCTTTTCTTTTTCTTTGCTGTATTCTTTCCTCTGTTCTTTCTAGGCAAGTGTCCACATCGTCAGAAGAAGCCTTGTAGAGACTGCTGTAGTGCCTCTCTGCACCAACAAAAGCTGCAATGGAGCAAAGCAAGAACAGAACACAAACATTAGTTCCCTTACAGTCTCATCAGTTACTTTCTGAACTGTAATTCTAGATTGTGGTATTTCAAATTATTTATTGTGGTTTTACCCACTTTATTAAATATCAGCATTTATCAGTTCTTTATCAGGGAGTGCAGTGATAGAACTAGGGGGAACTGTTTGAAGCTGAAAGGGGAGATTTAGATTAGATATTAGGAAGAAATCTTTTGCTGTCAGAGTGGTGAGGCACTGGAAGAGGTAGCCCAGAGAAGTCATGGCTGCCCCATTCCTGGAGGTGTTCAAAGCCAGGTTGGATGCAGCTTGGAGCAACCTGATCCAGTGGGAGGTGTCCCTGCCCATGGCAGAGCGGTTGGAACTGGATGATCTTTAAGGTCCCTTCCAACCCCAAACTGTTCTATGATTCCATGATTTACTCTGTGTAAGCCTGACTTGCATTGGTAAGAACCTGCATTCACAGTCAAACATAGCCTCTGTTCTTAGGCTAAAATATCCATAGAGAGGAAACCACCTGACACGGAACCAAAGAGGGCACATGGCTCTGTTTGCATGTTGGACACCTGCCAGCTTCAAGGATTCTGCTTTTAAAATAACTGCTGTTGCAACTTATTGTTAGACATCCCATTAGAGCTGTTCCTAAGAACTGCAAAGGGCACTTGTGCTTAGATGACTCATCTCCTAGAGCATTAACTTAAGAGAAAAATCCTTGAAGACTACTTCCGTCTTCTTCATAGTAAAAGACTACTGAGAAGAAAAGGCAAAGTATAGTGTCTTCTGCAGGCTGAAGAGGGAGTACTGATAAACGGGTTAGAAGACAACCCTACGCTTCTACCAAATGAACTACTGGTCTTCTATTAAGTCAGAGCACATCTGAATCATGTCAGTATAGTTAGCAGGTTGCTCTGCTGCCTTCTACTCTACAGACCATCGTAACTAGAAGGACCTTCACAGGGAAGGGACACGTTGCCCAGAGAGGTGGTTGAAACTCCATCCCTGAAAACATTCAAGGTCAGGTTGGACAGGATTCTGAACAACCTGCTCTAGTTGATGTCCTTGCTCACTGCAGGGATGTTGGACTAGAGCACCTGTAAAGGTCCCTTCCAACCCAAACAATGCCATGATTGTATGATTCTAAACACAGAACTAGCTGTCATTCAATATAACTTGAGGAGACAATCATTTAATCCACTGAGGCACAGTGAAGAACTGCACAAAATAACTTCTGCACACAGAATACTTACTCTGTATGTTGCAGACAGTATGATACAATAGTATGAGGAGCCTTTATCAAGCTGACTCTGATCTTCTCATCTCTGTCTGCATTTACAATATACCGGTCATCAGGACTCAGTGCCTGTTGGTAAAGGGAGAATTTTAGTGCCCAGTAATTCAATGTTTCTTTTCATAAAATATTTCCTAACCAGGAGGAAAAAGAGATAAGGAGTAAACTATCTTTTTCTTCTGACTCTGAATGGCAGATACAAGCACTAAGCCATGCTTTTCTACTAATAATGGAAGCATAAACCCTTAGGACAGTAACTTTCTCACTCACTAACACAAGCTACAATAACTACTGGGCCCAGTAAAAGTCACTGAGCTCCAAGGCTACAGCAGAAGTTCCACTGCATATTAAAAAGAAAGAAGCATCATGCTGAAGAGCTCAACTGCCGTGACAGACTGGGTGAATTCCCACCTGTGTTCCATCACCAAGTCTTCTGTGTAACATGAAAACTTTTTGAACATCCACACGCTGAGAACAGATAACCATTTGGTAAGCATGTTTCCTCACCAAACTCTGCAGACACAAATTCATCAGAAAGAAATCTAGACCACATACCTGTTTTATATAAAAAGGAATTCTTAAACCTGAGGCAAGAACAACAATGAAAGACCCAAACACAAGAAGGAATGCAGATTTGGACGCTAACTACATGGAAGCACACACTTACCACATCCAATAGCAGAGACACATGACCCAGCTCAAGTTTTCCTTCTGCTTGGGGTTCTGTTATTGAGTAAGAATAGACATCACCAGACTTGTTTGCAATCAGAATCTTATCCTCTGCAGCTGTGATAACCAGTGAAGTGCATTTCCTGTTCACAGACCTGAAATAAAAATGGCACAGTCTGAACTCCTCTGGATGGCAGCTTTGGCAAGTTTGGATTCAGACCCAATTAAAAACACCAGAAGACTGGACAAAAGCTCTCAGATACAACATTTTTGAAATGGCAGCCACAAAAAAAGTATTAAAGGAGGGTATGGGGCCAAAATGGCACTCTTGAGACCTATTAAATGACTTCACTATGTAACAGCAAACACTTGAAAGTGGGAGTAAAAAAAAAGGAGACACTATTAAGGCTGCATGTCCGCGTTTTCCTTAGGCAGCCTACCAGTGCTCTAAAGAAAGCCTGGTGGACTTAATTGCACTCTCTATTATAAAAATACAAGTTTAACACATAGATAAGAGAAGACAAGTTAGGAGTTCTCTTAGTAAAAGTCCTTTGCAGTGACACATCCAAGGACTGCATTGAAACTAATACTTCAGTTGCCACTTCATATGGTAAAAAGAATTCCTTCCTACAAAGAAGGACTGAAGGACCCTTCCTCCTTGCATCCAGAGTCAGTGAGACACGGACTCAGGGTGCTTTGTCCTGGCAAAGCCCCGAACTTGAACTCAGACTTTCCATGGTCATCTGCCAGTATAGTAGGCAACCATTTTCTTACAATTTTTCAGATAAATATAAGGACCACATATGTCAGAAAACAAGTTTAAAAAAAGGTTTCATCACAGTCTGGAGAATGCTCCTGCAACTTAAAAGCTATTGTTATCACTGCTATGTGCAGAATGAGCAGAATTTGCCATTACAGGTTTTGTCAGTGATTACAACATTAGTTAAGACCCCAAATGTCTATCAGATACCCTACACCTATTGCCAAGTTGACAGAGACTCAATTTTGTTTTGTAAGCAGGGCCTCACATTTGTCAGAGTCCATCAGAAGAGACATTGCATGCCAAGATAATTTCTCGGGAAGCCCTTCTCGGTCCTCTTTTTTTATAGACAATTATCACAAGCAGCAGCAGAAAACTTGTAACTGGAGGACCTCTAGTGGACATCTACAGACTTTTCTCCAGAAAAACTATAGAAAAGGAACGGTAGCATCTCTAAAAGGTACATTTTTAAGAGAGATTACAAACTCCGCAAAACATCATCTTGTCCAAATGAAGAGTGCTACCACCAAACTGCTCGATATCTCCCTGGCAGGTCCAGAGTCAGCATTCACTAGGAGCAGGTGAAGTTTCACTTCTTAAAGATGCAAATACCGTCTTTTGGAATAAGGGAAGAGATTGTCCTTTCCTCGGCTAGTAATATAAACACCTACACAACCATTCTTAGTGTGAGGCACATCATTTTTTGACAAGTATCTTTGAATGCCCATGAACATTGAATTTGTTTCAGTAAGTACAAGGAATAAAAAATATAGGCATATTAGTGATAACAAACAGCAACACCCCAAGTACAACTATTTTGTAACTGTAAATTAATCAGTCAAAACTCCATAACAAAGTGACACGCAACATCCTGCTTCCTTACCTGATGCTAACACGTTCCCAGGAAGGCTTCGTACAGAACAGAATCAGACCTTTGCTGTCATCTGTCAGGACAAAATAATCTCCTGATGGGGAGAAGGCAAAAGCTAGGATGTCACCATTTCCTTTATCTGTTGATTTTCCATCCTGTCGAATAGAGCAAAAGGGAACAACAATCACAAGCTGAGAGTTACTGAAAGACTTAAGAAGAGACGGTTGTTCACACACCACCAAGAAGGAGCATGAACATCAAATTACGATGCTAGAACTTTTATTTGTGCTTAAAATGTTGAGCCAACTTGAACATTGATGCAAAGAAAGATGCCAAGAAAAAGGAAACTGATACAAGGTCTAACCATCTATCACTACTTGTTTAAAAAGCACACTCTAGGGTTTGTCCTAGCAGATCTTGGTACAGCTGTAGGGGAAGAGGTTCAAATTGGCTACAGGTAAAACAATATCCAGAGGCTGAATTTAAGCTAAGGAAGTGCTTTTCAGTTTTTGAAATCTTGGAAAATAAACATGAAGAAGGAGCTTTATGCCAGTTTGGTTGTTTTTTTTCTAGCTATCTTAGGTCTAATAAAAACATACAGCATTTACGCATAAACATCTTGACTAGAATCATACAGAATCATTGATTATACTACTGGTGTTTCTCCAGAAGACAAAAAGGTGTAGTCTCCCTTCTAGGACAGAATAGAAAAAAACCCCACCCTAACATACATACGAGTATATACATATCTATATTCACATATATATATATATATAAAGGTTTCTGCAAAACACCCGGTTTTCACCTGATCAAGGAGTCATCCCATAACTTCCTTTTATTACCTTCACTGCCACATAACTTCAGGAGGAGACATATCCTCTAGGAAAAGAGCAGATTTTCTCACCCTTTATATGCTAAGGTAGCCTTCTCCCCATTGATGCAATTGTACACAAAGAGACTATCATCACTACAAATAATAAAATAATAAGCTAAAACCACTGAAACTAGAACAACCATGAGCTTAACCACAAAGACTGTCAATGCTTTTGTAGATGCTATTATTTCATGGTTATTCGTGCAATTGACCCCTATCTCAAGGGACCCCTTGCAAAATGGGCTCCAAAGACGCAGTAGAAGTTTAAAACCTCAGACTGTACACACATGTCAAAAAATAAGAAAGGAATTGTCATCTGTTGACAAAGTAACCATGATATTTTACTTCCATCAGGCCTGAAAGATCTGTCATGATCTTTTACTCTGCTGTTGCCACAAAAGTGACGTGCACCACACAATTGTGCCAGCAAACCAACAAGACCAAAAAGTTTTAAAGGGGTTGTTCAGACTGAAAAAGAGAAGATTCTGAGGAAACGTTATAGTAGCCTTCCTGTACTTTCAGGGGGCCTAGAGGAAAGATGAGGAGGGGCTCTTTATCAGGGAGTGCCGTGGTAGGATGAGGGTTAAGAATTTTAAACTGAAAGAGTGTAGATATTGGTTAGATATTAGGAAGGAATATTTTCCTATGAGGGTGGTGAGGCACTGGCAGAGGTTGCCCAGGGAAGCCATGGATGTCCTTTCTCTGGAGGTGTTCAGGGCCAAGCTGGATGAGGCTTTGAGCAGCCTGGTCTAGTGTGTCCCTACATCTGGGGAAGGAAGGTGTCCCTGCCCATGCCAAGGGGGTTGGAACTTGATAATCTTTAAGATTCCTTCCAATCCGAACTCTTCTATGACTCTATGACACTCATTAACAGAACACACACATGCAGAGCCCTTGAAGGGAGGGAGCAGAACCCTCCCCACACCATCCCCAGCTCACGCACCCAGCCCTGATACCAAAAATGCCAGCAAATAAACTCTCTCAGACTCGTTCTGGAGATTTAGAAAGCAAACATCCTCTACCAGGCCTGGGAAAAATGAAGGAAAGCATCCACAATTTCTACAGACAACCATAGACAATACAAGTATTTAGTCTCTTCCTGAAACTTAATCTAGTTATTATTATAATGTTTTTATACTATGCCCTAATCTGACACTCTGCCTTTACATTTACTTTCAAAATGAAATCAGACCATAAAGAAACAGTTAGTGTATAAAAATGTTATGTAGATTAAGACGAACTACTAAGCAAACCCCAAAACTGAATAAGTTCCTGATTTGCTTGCTGCCATTATCTATGGCAGCAAGGGCATATGTTATATGCTCAGGTTACATGCTCATTCTTACAGTTTTACAAACAATGCTTAGAAAATGTGCCAAGTAATTTAAAAAACCTACCCTAAATGTCTTCTATCCGAAGGCAATCTAGCTCACATTTTTGCCTGCCCTAATCTATTCAAAAGGACTATAGTATTTTTGTAAAGGAACATATCACCATTCCACCATTGTCAAAGAATCTTCTAGGCCAGCAGAATTATAATATGCACATTATGTTGTGTCCTAACAGGTCAGAAGCTGCCTGTTTAAGGGTATGGGATGAACAAAGAATGATCTCTACAGCAGCAGTACAGAAATGATGTTTAGGAAGAGGAGTAAAGTTATCAATTTCTTTCTGTGGACCCTTGGACTTTCTGAATCTTAAAATAATATAACCTATTTGCTTTTGGAGCAGTAAAGGGGGATCAAAAGTTATCTTCCACTTTCAACTTTAAGTTATGCTCCACATATCAGAAAATTTTGATCAAAATTATCCAGTAGGTTCAAAAGTGGTTGGAGAGGACAGACAGACAGCACAACTGCATAAGTTTCAGCTCCTTAGAAAAACAGGGTAACAAGAACTTGATTTTCTCCAAAACTGTATATTTTTACTCTTCTTTCCAATTGAGCAGCACAGAAATGCAATCACAAAGTTGCTCCATACACACTTGACAATTATTTAGGTAGGGTTTGCAATTATACTTTACTTTGTCTAATTGCAGAGCTGAACTTGGTTTTTGTCATTCTGTTATTATAGCAATTACAATTATTTCCCTTTCCTAATGCTGAAGGGTGGAGAAAAAAATACAAGGATATAATTTCAATAGCTAAGAAAAAATCTGAGATATGGACATTGAAAGTACTCAGAGAGGCTGTGTTTACATGACTAAAACATTTGCTCCTTTCATTGCTCATTTGGTTCCTTTATAATCATGAACTGTAAAGACAATGTTTTGCTCTTTCTGAGAAGACATATCACAGGCCACAGCTAAAACTGCAGTCCCCTAGATATGAATGTCTGGTTCTGAAAGGGGATAAGTGAGCTTCTCCAAATATGTTCACACTGTCGACAACTGTGCAGTGTGCATTGTGTATCACTGTGCCTGGCATCTGGTGGCAAGCAAAAGAAGATGTGGCCATGCCTAGTCACCTTACAAATTGAACACACATACAAGATGCCACCTGTATCCTACTGTACCGGTGCATCAATGAAGAACAGTGGAAAGACTGGGCAATACTTGAAAAGTATAAATTCAAAGGTTTATCTGTATTTCTGGATAACTATCCACATCCTCTCCAGACAATCTGTTCCAGTTCAGCCAAGCTGCTTTCCACTCAGCCAGCCCCAAGGCTTTGGTGGTGTGGGGAAGTCATTCCTCCTCAGCTATAGCACTTCACATTTCCCTTTGTTGAACTTCATGAAGTTCCTGTTAGCCTGTTACTCCAGCCTGTCAAGGTTCTTTGTGTCTAGTGTATCCATTCAGTATATCAACTACTCCGAATTCTGAGTTGTTTGCAAACTTCATGAGGGAGAGCTCTGCCTCACCAACTAGGTAATTAATTAATAAAGGCGTTAAACAGTACCCTGGGATACATCATGGGTAACTGACCTCCAAGATGGACTTAATGCCTAAGGTGGACTGGTTACAACCCTCTAAGCCTGGCATCAGTTTTAAACTAATTATTCACAGTCGCATTCTTGTCTTTCATATAGTGTAGAAATGGTTTCTAGTATTATTTGTTTCACCTTCTCTGGGATCTGGGTGAAGCAGTACTTCCCATGATCCTTCTTTCCATCTCACTTGGATCTTTATTAAGTTCAAGACATCATCCTTCTGTCATTCTTGGAAACACCAAAAATTATGTAACCCGTAATGAGTGAAAAACAACTGCAGTAACATTCAATGTAAGAACTCTAGGGTTTGAGAAATGTTAAAAGACAGTAAAATGGCATTGGAACAGAAATAACTTCCATTTACACACTGCTGTTTTTCACTTTTTAATCTGTGTTTTTTAAGAACAGTGTTTTCTCAAAAAATGGTAGTCCCTGCAGCAGTGGTCAGCATAGGCAGTACTAAGTCATTAGTTGTCTGTTGTCTACAGAAACACATGGAGGCTAAATAACTGCCTGCAGTTTTGAGTAGCAGAAATTTTCACTGCAGAGTAGAACAGAATTATTTAATTACAGTTTGGAAGTACTGGGAGCAAAAGATAGGCAACAGTAGACCCAGTTTAGTTCTATATATATATATGTCTTCAGCATACCATGTAAACAGGATGCAAAGTAAGATAGTTGACTGTTATATGCTCATGTTAAAGGGTTCTTAGGATATTAAAAAAGTCTACAGTTTCCAAGAAAAAAAATGTTTGATAGATTGACATGTCAGTTTGTTTCAGTAAGCTGCTGAATACATTCAGTTTGACATCCTCCTGCCTTTGAGGAAGAAAGACCTCAATGTGAAGAAAAAGAGGAATTTCTCATACAAATATTATATAGAGCCTTAGAATCACAGAATAGTTTGAATTGGAAGGGACCTTTAAAGGTCATCTAGGCCAAATCCCTTGAAATGAATAGAGACATTTGCAACGAGATCGGCTTACTTGAAGCCCTATACAATATATTCTGGTTAATAAAAATACAAGAGTAAGTCACTGGATTTTAGACTATAAACTCTTGGTCCACAGCAAGAGCATTTTTGACCTGACTTCTCTAGAATCTGAAAATCCTGCCTTTCACATATGATTTTACATTTTCAGTCACTTTTACTGAAAATATTTTGGATCAACTTCCTCCAGAGTGATATCATTTACAATCAAACTTTTCCCCAGGATAAATCTGGAAATACACTGGAGCTAGAAATAAGTTTTTATATCTGATCTTTTTTTCTAGTACTGTCCATTGGCTATGTTTCAGTTTTGTTCCAGCTTGAGCGACTGTGAGCTATGCCTCCTGCTAATTGTTTACAAATCAACTGGCTGATGTTTGCTGTATGCTCAGTATTATTCATGCAATAGCATGTAGTACCAGGAAATGCTTTCCTTCATTTTATTGCTGCAAATATTGACTTTTTGTACATTAATATCTTTTTACCTAAAAAAATAGAAAAAAACCCCTCAAAAACAACACACCAGTTTTAGCTAGTGTTTTTCCTTGTTACTTTCCATGTCAACATCCTCTGTCTCCCTATAACTTATTTATGCAGATAATGCTTAGGTACTGTGCTGTTCTCGTCACTCTCTTGTGATGAAAGTAAACAGTAAAAACTTAGGCACTACTTGGCACAACATAAATTATAATGAATACTTTAACAGGATTTTACAAGAACTTTGTCTGAAAAGCATTATGATACAAATAATTTAGAAACTAGTAATGATATTAAAACTAATTTTTTAGTAATTTTGTTGAAATTTTTCCCAATATGACTTTTTACTAAAGGTTATTGGCTTTAAGGATAATATAATATGAGATACTAATTTGAATTAGAAGAAAATTTTGAACATATGTCCAGTGGTGGACTGGACCTAGCATTTTAAATGTAGGGGTACAGTTATTAGCAGGGTCCACAGCTTGTGAAATACATCAACTCTAATGGTAAAGTTTGGAAAGTTTAGAAAAAAAAGAAAACATAGAAGAATGAGGGAGAGAGAGAATGACAGAAAGGGAGATGTGGGATGTTGGCATGGATCCTTCACCAGGAAGGACAGAGAAGAGAGATGATATGGGAATGAGGGTATGGGAGGGAGAGAGAGACAGGGAAAGAATGGAAAACGCTTCCCAGTGGCCATCTAGGAAGAGAAGAGAGGGGCTCCCCAGATGAGTATTCTCCCCTGGTTCCTTCTCCAAAGGAGCAAGTACTCCTCCTTAACAGTATTTTTACCACAATAAATTGACTCTTTTCATCAGAACATGCACAAATTCCCTGTTGGCTGTTCCCACTTTTGATGCTGTTGTCACTGATTGGACCACCTGCTGATCGGAGGAGGTGCTGCTCATCTGGTTCATTGCTGAGATTCCTGCCAACATTAAACGTCAAGATACCATAAAGTAAAACCTCTACTTTTTATTGATGAACACTACTGGTCTGGATTTAGAAAGACTCTTCAGGTCCAAAAATGCTCAGTGACACGGTCAATTACAATCTAAACAATGATAAAGTTTGAAATAAACTGCAAAAGCTAAATTTGATGGTTAGCTGCAATGTGGATGGATCCACAGTCTTTGTGACTTAGTCTACCTAGATTGTATTAATTGCAATTAGTTTAAGAGTGTTTCTTTTTTGTGGCTGCTGATGGCATATATTATTATTTAGTAATTCTAGAGTACTGTTGGTGTAGTGCATTATCATGTTCATACGTTCAGTCATTTAAAATAAAAAAATGTTCTGTGCTGTGGATGTTTGAACGGCAGACACTTCACTTAAACCTGGAATGGTACCTCATGGCCCATGAACAATAAAGCCTGTAAGGATGGTTTATATTACATAGTACTCTCTGTCTTGCATTGTTACAAAAAATCCATCTGAATCTATCGGCTCCTTACAAAAATATGCACCTGCTGCAGCATCATCATATCTTGACTCAATGTAACCTCTGAACAACTGTATATTTTAAAAAATGCTTTTGCCACATCATGCATTTTTCATTGCATTTTTCCTGTACTGAAAGGACAGTCTTACGTTATGACATTTAGAATCCTTCCCACATTTTTCAGTCTGCTTGAGTAACAGCCAAAGACTGGAGATTTCTGAGGTTCATATGACTTCGTTATTAAATATATCTTTAAATAAAGTATTTCTATTGACCTGGGTCAGTATCCAGTAATGGCTTAATGAACTAAAAAAGACTTTCCCCAAAAAACATTGAAGTTTCTTCGCATAATATAACAATTCTAGATAAAAGCAGTAGCTCCCTTCTTTTAAGAAAACTCTGGCAAGAAAGGATGTTGTCCTTGTTTTTACAGGAGTTTAGTTATTTCACTGAAGTCTATAAAAGTGTGATTCACACCTTTAAAAATGCACAACTTGCTTATTAAAACAAATGTAGTGTGTATGAATAGAGGGGACTGATAGGTGAGTGAGGGGTTAGGAATGTACGTAGGAAGATAGATAAAACGAACTGAACATGCCAAATGTGGTAATGAAAGAGTTACTTCTTGTGTGATAAAAAGCATTATCTGGATTCTAAGGGCAAAGAAATACGGTACACTTGTGTTAAACAAGTTAACTCATGCCACAAGTAGTTCAACTATTGCCCTTGGTGCAATGCCTGCAAAGCCTATTTACAAGCTGGGTAAAAGTTAACTTGTTTCAGCCTCCCTGAAGCTGAGGCTTTAATCAATCTATAGTACCATAAACATCGTGCCTGCCCTTCAATCAGCCTTGGAAGGAGTGACAGATATCAAGAACAAAAGCAGTGATGTAAAGTATCACAACAGTGTTTATTAATTTATTCAGGCACTGTAGACAAATACCGGATGAAAATTTGCATGCAGTTCCAGGGAAGATCACGCCTGTGGCATCTTAGGGAAATAAATGTTTAAAAGTTTTTTCTTACCCTTTCAAGCACTCCTGGAATTCCTGCAGCGGTTAGAGCCATGAGAATATGATATAAATGAGTGAATGTACAAACATAAAAGATTAGATCCACGCCAGACTTTTCTTTTATTCAGAGGTTTGGCTTCCTGCCATGTGTTCAGGCAATAAATTGTCTGTAACAGAGTGACTTCTAGCATTCTGCTGAGTCGAAGTATCCCAGCAGAGACAGCAGCAGGCAAAATAAGGTAAGCAAGAGCAGGGTTTTAAAGTTCTATTTAAGACTATTTTATCAGACTGCTTGTTTAGATTTTAATAATAAATAATTTTTTTCAGTTGACTTCAGAGTTTTCTTCTGAAATCTTTTTCTCAGTCTAGCTTATGTCTATTTTTATATCTTCCTGTATCTAATTTAGACTGCAGAATTCATGAAGTCTGTCTGAACTTGAAAGGAATGATAACTCCATTAGTTGCTAGGTTTTGGCATCCATAAGATGCCAAAAGTTGGTTTTCATCCACTGTTAAATTGTAACAAACTTAGAAGAATTACTTACTTTTCTTTTTTTGAAGCAGGAGTGTCATCTGCAACACAACACACTCAATGAAAATGTATCTGATCCTTAAATGATCTTAGTGATACCTTGTTATGAATGTACCAGTATAGTACAAAATAATATTTAGATCATACCACTGTGTGAATGGACACCAAAATTTTAAATTCTGTTTTCATGTACTGAATTTGCTTTAATTTTGTCATCAGGTGTGTCTGCTTGTAAGTGGACAAGTGAATGATGGCTAAGAACAATTAATATCAGTAAGGGGACAAGATAAGAGATATAACAGATTTTCTTTGCTGCCTTCATGTGCATGAATTGATATGGTATGTGTGGCAGGAAAAACTTTCAAAGTCTATGTGCTTTTAGGGTGATCTTGTTGCTATTGGCCACAAATGTTCTTAAATGTCTGATTTCAACAGTTTAAAGGGCTATAGTTTCCAGACTCAAGCTTCAAAAACAAAAGTGTTTGACTAGGTCTGCACACAAAAATCCTGATCTTCCTAGCCCTCTTCAAGCATCATATACCTTACAGAAGAGATAAAAGAACTGAAGAAATGGTCATGAAAGACATTTAAACAAAGAAATAGACAGAGGTAGAGACACCAGATGTTTACAAAATTTTATTTATTAAATGTTTATTTAGTATTAAGGGATATATGAGGAAATTCAAGCCATGGAAGCTTTTGTTGTTTATTGCAGAGAGCTTTATTTGTTCTGGAAAGCTTACAGAGGTTAAGTTCTACCACAGACATTTCCGTTTTCTACTTGTTCAATCAAGCCCAAATAATTAAACCTCAGTATAGTCCTTCAGAACTTCAAGATTACCTGCTTATCTCTCTCAGTGGAAAGTTTCCTAAGAACCACTTCGTAAATACCGTTCTGAAAATTACTTGGGAATGTCCTGCCCTCTTAAGGAATTCTTCAGGGTCCTGGCTTGTAATTGTCCCCCTTCTTTTCTTCATTGTGTAAATTATAGAGTGCAAGATTCTGAATCTAGATGGTTTGCAAGAGAACACTGCTTCTTGAAAAAAAAATCATTAAGCACTTAGGACTAACTCAAAAAAAATCATCATTGGTAACTGCAGTATGTGAAGGACAAATCATAGAATCATAGAATGATTTGAGTTGGAAGGAACCTTAAAGATCATCCAGTTCCAACACCCCTGCCATGGGCAGGGACACCTCCCACCAGCCCAGGCTGCCCAAGGCCCCATCCAACCTGGCCTTGAACACTTACAGGGATGGGGCAGCCACAGCTTCCCTGGGCAACCTGTGCCAGTGCCTCACCACTCTCATCACGAAGAATTTCCTCCTAATGTCTAGTCTAAATCTTCCCCCTCACATTTAAAGTTGTTCCCCCTTGTCATGTCACTACATGCCCTTGTAAAATGTCCCTCCTTAGCTTTCTTGTAGCCCCTTCAGCTACTGGAAGGCTTCTGTAAGGTCTCCCCACAGTCTTCTCTTCTCCAGGCTGAACAAGCCCAACTCTCTCAGCCTGTCCTCATAGCAGAGGTGCTCCAGAGGTCTGATCAGCTTTGTAGCCCTCCTCTCCTTTGGACCTGTTCCAACAGCTCCATATCCTTCTTATGTTGAGGATTCCAGAACTGGACTCAGTACTCCAGGTGGGGTCTTGTGAGAGCAGAGTAGAGGGGCAGAACCACCTCCCTTGACCTGCTGGCCACGCTTCTTTTGATGCAGACCAGGATACGGTTGGCCTGCTGGGCTGCAAGTGCACATTGTTGGCTCATATTGAGCTTCTCATCAATCGGGACCCTCAAGTGCTTCTCTGCAGGGCTGCTCTCAATTGTGTCATCCCCCATCCTGTATTGAAACCATACATTGCCCTGACCCAGCTGTAGGGCCTCGAGCTTGGCCTTGTTGAACCTCATGAGGTTCTCAAAGCCCCACTTCTCTAGGTTGTCCAGGTCCCTCAGGATGACATCCCATCTTTTGGTGTGACAACTGCACCACTCAGGTTGGGGTCATCTGCAAACTTGCTGAGGGTTCACTTGATCTCATTGTCTCTGTCATTGACAAAGATACTAAAGAGCACTGGTCCCAGTACTGACCCCTGAGGGACACCACACGTGACAGATCTCCATCTGGACATGGAGCCGTTGGCCACTACTCTCTGAACACAACCACCCAACCAATATCTTATTCTCTGAACAGTCCACCCATCAAATCAATATCTCCAATGTAGAGAGAAGGATGTTGTGGGGAACCGTGCCAAAGGCTTTACAGAAATCCAAATAGATCACATCTATTGGTTTTCCTGCGTCCACTGATGTGGTTACCCCATCATAGAAAGCCACTACGCTGGTCAAACAAGCCTTACCCTGTAGACCAGTAGAAGACTTTTCACTGACTTCTTCATTGGGTATGAAAATCAGGAATTGGAATCTTTACAGCTTCTTATCAAGTGCAGCCAAACTTGAATTGTCTTATATTGTCAGTAGAAATGTTCTGTAAGAGATTAAAAGTCTGGTTTGGAGCACCCTAGATCTATCAAATTTTTAATGCTTTGTTAATGCTGGACACTTAACCAACTAATGTCTCTCAGGATCCACAACTGGTATTATGACCCTGATACTCTGCAGAGCTGATTCAGTTAGATATTTGCAGAGGTCAGAACATAGTTAGGACTTAGTGGAAAACCACAAAGGATCTTCTCTTTTTGTCTAGCATACACAGTGATCAAGCACTTTCAGCAAGATGAAAGAGAACCAGCCTTTACTTTCTACCTCTGACTAAAAGTTACCAGGCATTTGAAAAATGAGACACACTTACTATGGTAATTCGTACTAATAACTGTTTCACTTTCCAGTGGTCTAACTGAATTCTTAGTTTTAGCTAAACAGGCAAAGAGAGTGAAAATGATCTTTAGCCTCAGTCTAGTAACAACAGAATTGCCAGGGACAGAGGTCTTTACTTTCTAATATTTCATTTAAATATTTGATGTGAAATTTTGCATTAGCAAGCTGAACAAAACCAGAAGACAGAATTCCTCTCCTTGGGGGGAATTCCCAAATCATTACACTAGTGTTAGAACCATGATGTCTCTGGCTTAACTGATGCTTAGTAACTGTGTAAAACTGTGTGCAGCTAGAATTATACCCATCTTTGCTTGGTTCATCTAGCCTTCAAAAACTGAAGAGCATTTTTTTTTGTAAATATAGTAGCAGATACAATATAATTTGAAAAATGCAGAGCACATTGAAGTCAAATTATAGTTGTATAAGTATCATTAATAATTTGAAAATATGAATTGTTGGTAATGGTAGGAGTTTGATTTTTTTTCTGGTCACTTGTGATATTCATGAAAAGTTCTAATATACTCTTCAAATTACCAAACTCCAGTTCTCATTCCTGAGGTAACATTTCCTGATCCTTGGTTTAAGATGGAAATATGGTCAGATTATGCTGTGTTGAAATTAGCATAATTTTCAATCATTTAGGAATACTTTTAAAATTATCCTAGAGTGTATTGTGAAGAGCAAAAAGAATGCAGTTTTACAATACAGCTAGCAAAGTGTAGTGAGCTTCCTACTACGAAAAAGCATAAATAAATTAGCTTCAGAGGAGGGCTACAGAGATGGTCAGAAGACTCCTGGAGCACCTTGCATATGAGGACAGGCTGAGACCGTCGGGAGAAGAGAAGGCTCTGAGGAGATCTTATAGCAACCTTCCGATACCTGAAAGTGGCTACAAGAAAGCTGGAGAGGGACTGTTTACAAAGGCTTGTAGTGACAGGACTAGGGGCATGGCTTTATACTAGAGAGGGGCAGATTTAGACTAGACTTAAGGAGAAAATTCTTCACAATGAGGCTGGTGAGACACTGGCACAGGCTGCCCAGGGAAGCTGTGGCTGCCCCATCCCTGTAAGTGTTCAAGGCCAGGCTGGATGGGGCCTTGGGCAGCCTGGGCTGGTGGGAGGTGTCCCTGCCCATGGCAGGGGGGCTGGAATTAGATGATCTTTGAGGTCCCTTCCAGCCTAGCTGTTCTGTGATTCTATGAAAATAAAGTAACATAAACAGTTTCTATTTTATCTAGAGGTAAACCTTTTAAAATACATTTCTTCAACACAACTGTGTCCATGACAACCTATATATTATTGCAAGCACAGATGGACAACTAACTTATTGTCACTTAAAACACACCATTTTTGCCTTTCAAGACTGGGACTTGGGTCATACAAACAGCCAAACATTTACTGATTTTACCCTGCTTCCTTTAACAGTGAGTAATCAAAATCATTATACTCTTTGCAGACTCATTTCTCAACTGAAATGTGAAGTATTGTGACAAATTCTAACTCCTTCTCTGACAACTCAGGTTATCAAGATTTCTGAAATGCTGCTCCGTTCAGGCCGCAGAAAGTCACATGAAGCGTTGCTCCGTAGAAGGCGGTCTGTTAAGACACAATCTCTGCTGCGGACTGTGAGAACAACTTCTAGAAAGTCAGGTAACTTTTTTCCTCTGAGACAGGTATGTTTGTAATCTTGGAAAGTGTATTCCAATCCAAGGCAGAATCCAACCAAACTAAGTATCTGCAACAGCTCACCTATAACAAGATCAAAAATAAAAATACTTGGAGGAACAAGAATTGAAAGCTGCATTTAAAATAACCAGTAGAGAGAAATGCTTCTCAATAGTGACATCAGTTTTTTTCATACCACCAAGTTCAGACCAGTAATTCCGAAAGTACAGTTATACATTCCTGGGAAAAAAGTGAAGGACACAGAAGATCTCCTTCCTGTGTTATTTTGGGCACTGTGCTAGTTATTGCAAGTCTAGTTAAAAGGAGAATTCTTATATTTTAATTATTACAATGTAACAATTTTTAGAAGGTTTGTTGTCCTCTTTCTGGAAGCCAGATTGCCTTAGTTGCCAGGTCTTTGAAGAGAAGGTCTTTGACCATGCATGGATCATCTCTGCATGTGCTGAGGGATGTGTTGGATCTACCTGTTCTGAAAGCTGTAACTCTGGCTGCTAGGTTATCCCTTGTCTGCCTCCTTTGCTGACTGTGTGTGCAGCATTTCTGCTTATCCTGAACAGAGTGGGGAAAATCTTCTTGGAAGCAACTCTATTTTTTTTCAAAATGTCTGCTTAAGTACAGATGGCTCAGAGGAGGTACATCAGTATAAACTGAGTAACAACATTGGTGAAGCCAAACATTCCAAGAACATTGTGTCACTGCTGGTGCATATCCTGTTGTTTTACTTGCCTAATTGTTCTGGCGAAGAAATGACTGCTTATGTCACAGTATACCCCTGAGGTCTGTGTAGTCTTAAAAACATCTAATTTGAATTTGAAAATAGCAAGCCTATTCCAATAAACCAGTGTTCAGTCTAACATAATAAAAGTTGTGCCTTATAGTGTTATCCTATAGGTGTTTGGCACCCACCTGGCTGGATCTACATCCATCTGACATCCAGAAGAGCATGGTTGTGTTCAGAAGTGATAGGGAACAGTTTCCCTCCTGGCAGCTTTCAGCTACAAAGACCTGAGCTTTTTCTCAGTAAGAGATGTCATGTCCCCAGAACACATGCTGCCAATTTAGGCAGCTGTATGCACTTTAAACATAATTTTTTGTCTGTACTGAAATGCAGTCTTCAAAGTGCAAAACTGGGAAACAGGCAAGTACTTATTTATGAAATCAGGGAAGCTAGTCTAGAAAGACTGCACTGCAGAGATATTTCTCCTACTTCACCTCTTCACTTACTCGGAATGAAAAAGTATAATTTAACTCTGAGCTTTTCACATCTTTCCGTGTGCAGGCTCCTGTG
This sequence comes from Clamator glandarius, assembly GCA_033459285.1. Lineage (NCBI taxonomy): Eukaryota > Metazoa > Chordata > Aves > Cuculiformes > Cuculidae > Clamator > Clamator glandarius. The sequence goes on along the minus strand of JAUNZM010000267.1, from coordinate 882,312 downwards.
CACAACCTTGCTCTGTCGTTTCACAGGGCTGTCTCTCCTACTGTAAGACTACTCTTTCACTAGTTAACTGCTAGTTCAGGTCCCCTTTCTCCTGATCAAATTCCTCCCACCTGTACTAGTCTCTTTCAGCACAGCTATCTGCAGATCTTTCACAACGCCTTTTCTTACACTGTCCCTCAGGCTCTTGAGTTGGAAGCAGTTTTTCCAAGCTAAAGTTTTGGCAAAACTCCCAAATGTTCAGCACACATTCGTTTTCACTGAGATAATCTTCTAAACAAAGAAATCTTTGCTTTCCTTCTTCACACCACTATAAAGCCTCAAACCAGCTGCTTAAGCACACTGCAGTAATTTCTATTATAAGTCGGCTATAGTGTTCATAGTTCAAATAGAGATAGATCATTAAGCAAAGTTTGCCTTAAAAATACACTTGTTTTTTTATTACAGAATTTTACCATTTTTCTGTTGCTAGTAAAATTAATTACAACTCTTTTTTTGACTAGTGTTTAGTCTGCGAGAAACACTGAAATGCTATATATTGACTGAAGATTCAAAAACAGTGCATTTTGACATAGATGAAGAAGGACGTCATGAAATATCAACCAAGGATTCGCAATCCCATGAAGGTAACCTGCTTTTTATACCCAAACTAATCAACTGCATATAGAGTACTACTGGACAATTTTTAATGGATTGTAGTGTGTACTGTGTTCATTTTTGGGCCCCTCACTACAAGAAAGACATTGAGGTGATGGAACATGTCCAGAGAAGAGCAAGGAAGCTTGTAGAGGCTCTAGAGAAAAAGTCCTGTGAGAAGTGCCTGAGGGAACTGGGGCTGTTTAGTCTGGAGAAAAGACACTGAAGGGAGACCTTTTCTCTCTCTACAACTACCTGAAAGGAGGTTGTAGTGAGGTGGGTGTTATTCTGCTCTCCCGAGTAACAAGTGATAGGACAAGAGGGAATGGCTCCAGGGGAGTTTTAGACCAGATATTAGAAAAAAATTATTCATGGAAGGGGTTATCAAGCACTGTAATAGCCCTCCCAGGGAAACCACGGAGTCACCGTCCCTGCAGGTATTTAAAAGACATGTATATGTGGTGCTTAGGGATGTGGTTTAGTGATGAACTTGGCAGTGTTAGGTTTATAGTTGGACTTGATGACCTCAAAGTTTTTTTTCCAACATAAATAACACTATGAGTGTTTATAAATAGTGACAGTGATACAGGGAAACTTTCATTCCAATTTACAGTAGTCACATAATATATTCAAATGACAAGAAGTTCACTTTGTGGACAACCATTTAAGTTGATACGAAGTATAGATGCTTGGCTGTTAAGACAGTAAGGACCAAGATAATCCCCAGAGACAAGGACAAAATGGAGAAAAACAGAGAATATTTCTGAATTAGTGGGATTATTTTATTTTTCATAGAACTCTTCCTTTATCTCAAATGGAGCTTCTCTAGCTGACACCAAACAACAGCACAGAGGCAGTTGTTAGAGGGCTGGTTTGTTTTTGCTTTTTGGAGAAAATGTTTATAACAACAAGTGCTATTATTCTAGAATGAAACATTTTCCAGGGATATGAAGTAGGGAGAAAAACAAATAAACCATATTTCTAACCAAAAAAAAGGGATAAAATGGAACCTGTAAGATAGCAACCAACTTACTAAAACTTTATTTCTTACAAAACCCCAGGCTTAACAGGGATGAGAAATCCATTATCTACGCTTCAGATAAAGACAGAGAAAGGCTTGTTTGAAGTGTTTACAAACATAACTACTGTTATTTTTATTCAGTTAAATTATGAATAATTACAGCTGCACTGGTAAGGTATTTAAGTATGCTTTCTATCTTTTGAAGTAACTTTTACTTGATAACTTTGTAGAATTTTGACGTAACTCGTACAATTAATAATGTTAATTCGTGAACTGGACCAAAACCTGTATAAGACTACAACAGAAGCAGTTTGTGAATAAATTCATAGTGTGACAATCCTGATGGGGGAAATACCTGGTGTTCCTAGAAGAAAAAAAAAAAGGAAATGCTATGTGATATTCTTGTATGCATAAACACAGGCACCACAAATGTATATTCATGATGTTAAGAAATCATTCTGTGAACTATCTATAACCTGGATCTTACTTTGACCACTAGCATGTGATGACTGCCCCAGATGGCTCACTATGTGATTCAGGCTGATGTTAGAAAAGTCAGAAACCCCATGCTACTGATACCTGCTGCTCCTCAGTCTTGTCCATTTCATGTTACGGTCCACATCTCTGCTGCCAAAGACTTCCAGATTCTCTTTAGGCCTTACATCTTATTATTGGCCTCTGTTTTCTCAAGCACATTCTCTTTTGCAAAACATAATTAGTCATTCAACACATTTATTAGACCTGGAGTTCAGACTTCAGGGCAGCTGTTCACAAGTCTAACTGTACAGTCTCATGGGGCTACGTGAATTCAGAGATCTACAGAGAATGAAGGCTGATGCCTATTGCTATTACATACTCTTTCTCAGGTTTTAAAACAATTCTTTAAATTGTATGTGATGTTTTTAAGATAAAGAATGTAACTATATAATTCCAGATATTTGTTAAATATCTTCTATTTTAGATATTGCGTGGTTAAATGTGTTCACAAGGAATGAATCAGCAGTTCATGGTAAGTCTCCTGAGGGAATAAAATGTCACTGGTTTTGCTAGGGTCTGGTTTTGAAGAGATGTTGCAGGTTGGGAAAAGAAATTGATAACATTTTATACACAGATGTGACATTGGAAGTAACATACGATACCAAATTTTCATTTATGTCAGTTTGACAGACAATTCTAAAAATTGAAGAGCCTTTCTGTGTTCTGTAAGAACTGATCTTAAAAATCACAAAACTTGCCTTAGCAAGTTAAGAGTAATGTCTTGGACTGAAAGCAAATGTATACAAGGAAATAAAATACATACAAGCTTTTTTAAAAAGTATGTATGCTGTATTGATGACATTGGATTCTAGCCAGATAAGGCTACTTGAATATAAATTTTACAGAGGTTAGGTAATTCTGCATGAACAGTTACAGCTAAGGAGAGGTTTTTTTTCATGTTAACAAAGTTATTTTCAGAAAGCCTGCATAAAATAAAAGAGAAAAAAATGCTGTATTTTATATAGTGATGTTTACATAGTCTGGTATATTACCTAAACATGTATGATATATGCATGCAGTAAGTATGAATATATATGCCTTTGTAGTTTATATTACATACTTTTATGTATAACTGCTTATTCCATACATTAACTATAAATATAGATAAATAAAATAAATATCACTGAATCACAGAATAACCAGGTTGGAAGAGACCCACTGAGTCATCGAGTCCAACCATTCCTATCAAACACTATATGTACATATGTGTATATACAGCAAATTTAAGATATCATTAAGCCGTAGACTTTAAATACTTAACAAAAGAGAGTAGTACCAAGAGCAATTTGCTTCTATTCCTATGCCTTTCAATGTTAAAGTGAACCTGAAAGTTGTCCCTTTACAGAACATTTTTAGGTGTGCTGCATTTTACGAAGTTAATACAATATTCTCCTCTATATAAAACAGATTCTAGAAATTTTGTGATCCTTACGCAGAGATCAAAGCTTAATGAATTTGTTCTGTTGTGCAAGGGTAAGAAGCAGCAGTCTCTGAAGGTAAGAAATTATTATTTCCTTTGTAATTTGAGAGGGCTCATTCTTGCCTTAAGACAATTCCTTCCACAGATCTTTCCAGATTAATTTTCCCTCACTTGCCACCTCCCACATTTCATAACTTCTGACTATCTCCCTCTATTCTATCTAGGAAAACATACTATTTCAAAAATCATTGGGTTAGGTGGTTAGCTACTGTCACTAGAAGATAGTGCAGGACATTGGGTTTCAATCTCTGTGGAGGTAGAGAGATCTTCTTAATCAGAAAGCATGCAGGAAATAAAAGGAGTGAAAGAAGCAGGAATGCGGTATTGAAATGAGACTACTTTAAAGGGCAAGTTGTTTTCTCCTAATCAACCTGATCTGCAAGATAAGGAATGTGATGGAAACAGAGCTGAACAGTATCATCCTGTTTTAAACAGTTACCATTTGTTGTCAGAACATTCTCATTTTCTCCTGTCTCATGAAAATTTGTTTATGATGGGAAAAGCAGGCAAGCATAGTTTATGCTCTTGGAGGATTATAACTTTTACTAAAATCTGTCTGAGGAAAAATGTTATGTCGGAATTTAGGTTGCAAAACAAGGCAAAGGTCTAAGAAGCTCTGTTTACACGTGTTACATGAGATAAATAATGACCCTTCATCTAGCACTACATGATGGTGTAAATTGCCAAATGCTTCCTCAAATTAAGTCTTTTATGTTTTTCATTTGGTTTTAATTCACAGATGACTTTCTGTAAAAGCTATTTCCTGAAATCATCTGGGGAAACGAATGTTGCAAGACACACTAATTTTTTTTGTAGCCTATTATCCCACTGTTTTTTTCCTTTCTTTGAAAAAGCAACTGTTTAAAATAGATTTTTCTGGTTCAGAGATTACCTTTTTCATAAATTAATTGTTTGAAAGATGTTCAACCAAATGAGGGAAATAACTGAGTGTTGAAGCCTAATGGATTTTGTTTCCCAGTCACTTGCCTTCAAGTACTATTTGTACCAGACTATATTTCTTGACATGATTAAAAGTATTTCTTATCTGAAAATGAGGTAAAACATATTTATTGTCTCTAAAATACATAAAAACCTTAGAAAGATCATGGATCTTTCTTTTCCCAGCTGAATACAAATAATTTTCTTAATCTCAACAGGAATTCTCATTTAGAAGAAGACAAGGATCCTTATCTCTGATAAAGTTTTGTTACAACACGATTCGGTCTTGGGTGCTTTGTAAAATAACAGCTGGGCATTAAGCTGTCAGAAGGACTGTCTTTGTTATTTTCTTTGAACCACATTAATTTTGTATAGCAAATAGTATAGGAGGAATATATTAATGGAAGTGTTTTGAGAACTTATCAGTTTATTCATCTTGGATAATTTGAATGTAATCGTTAATGGATTTTATAGAAGAATTTCTTTGGAATTACTACTACCTTTGGTGGATTTAAAGACCTAAGTACAAATAAAATTACCAGTCTGAATGGTTGTGAACACAGGTATTAAAAGCGCCCTGTTCGGAGAAAGATTATCCTTCAGTGGAAAGCTGCAACATGAAAACGTGCAAGCATGAACATCCTGACTTCAAACAGGTATATAATGATAATCAAACAAATAAAAACATGTGTGTGAGACGGCGTGTATGTAAGCATAGGTGTAAAAAAAATGCTGCTAAATGTATCTTGCTGCTACTCTTTAAATGATTAGTTATTTTCTTTCCTACTTCAACTGATTTTTAGTATTTAGAAAAAATGTTAGTATTTAGAAAAAGGAAAATAATAACTTTTCAATACTTTTGACTTGATTTATATGTATGAGTATGTGCCTCAATCTACAGGTGAAATATCTGACTTCCAATTAAAACATGAAACATGAAGATGTTTCCAATATTATTACACTTATATGAAATACAAGGAGTTACAAAGTAGTTTTCACCTGGAACAAATTCTTAGACAAGATCTAGAAAAAATGGAGTGGAAAATGTGGAGCCAATCTAGAAAAGTCAGATTACAGTAGTAATTATGTTGTTAAGAAATAGTGAACCCACCAGTCAAAAATGTCTGGGAAGTAATAAAACCACAGATGATAGGTATATATAATTTAATATAAATAAGAAATTGAAAGTAAGCGGTCTCTGGAGTACTTTCACAATGAGATCTGTATCAGCAGATGATTTTAAGTCAGAAATAATGTATTGTGTATCGAAATACAGGTTGCCAGCTGGTTTCTTAACATTTTTTTGTGACCAAAGCTTGATTTTGTTGGCTCTTATCTAGATAGAAATGATAAAAATTATGAACACAGGAGGGAGAGTATTCTAGTTGTTCTGTAAGATATCTTAGACATTCTAACTCAGAGAAAATGAAAAACTAACAAAATATAGCTAATGATAGTTCTTGTTGGGGTTCTAGTCTAGTGAATTTCCTATTCAAGGGGACTGAAGAGATAACCTTTCTAATTTTAGTAAGCAAAATTAAACCTATCTGCTGTCCAGCAAGGTTTTGTGGAGAGCTGGAAAGAGGAGTTGTAACAGTTGCCTCTAGAGACCTATTCATCATTCCAGGTTTCTAAACAGATTACTAGAAAGGAAAACTAATTCTGAGAACCTAACAAGACATACAGCGTGGTTTCTTGCTGATACCTTCCAGTTTATAGAGAAGTCTTACTCATTTTTCTGAGGAGAAATCAGCAGCCTGCATTCCAATCACATCTAGTTACATCAAAAGGCAAAATCATAGGCAAGTCTGAATGACGAGTTTGTTGATAAACCTTCTAGAATGAGTGCACTGATGAGAAACTAATTTCTAGTGAGATGAGTTAAGCCTCCACTGCCCTTTGGGTGAAAACAAGTGTAAATAGTTGAATCAGATGAACAAATCTATGTTCATCTGATTCAAACCTATGACAATGCTACATTTGATAACCTGCTAGCTTTTAATAGAGTCTTAAAGACAGGCATTTTCCTTTTTCATTGGAAGACTGCCAGTGAAATTAAGAAGCATGAGAATCTTTGAAGCCTGCTGTTATACCAGTAGGAACAGTTGCATATAGTTCTGTAAATTTCCATTTCTAGAAGTCTTACGGAGACACAGTTCAAAATCAATGTCTATTAAAACATCTTTAAGAATGGAAAGCTATTATTATCACAATAAAATAATAACAGCTTGTAACAGCAAAGCATCATTTGTATAACCTCTTATTCTAATAGAGGATTAAGTCAGGAAACCAATATTTACTGCAACACTCTGCAGGTAGGAGTGGAAAGCTGTTTGCATTGTACATGCAGCTACTGCTTCACACAGCGGACACACTCACAGTCACACAGCTGAAAGAGCAGTGGAGAGGCCAACTCCAGCAGTTTGCTCAAGAGCAGGCTTACATTTACTAATAATTATAATTATTTTAACCCTTTAATAGGGCATGCTTCTCCTAACAATTTAATACCAGCAAATGCAGTTAGCCACACAAAAGGATGAATTAAGAGACAGAGAATATTGTTTCCTCCTAGTTCCATCACACAGAAGGTTTTCACAACTATCTCCCCACAACATGTTGACAGTGATGGGATGTTTCCCACCCCTTACACTTTTTTCCACTAGCAAATATGGTGTATTTTAGCACAAGTAAGATTACATTTACAAACTTTGTCACTTAATGTAGGCCACATGCAGCGAAGTGTTAACAATCCCCATTATGTCTTCCCTTTGATATCATTTGCTTTCCAGTTCAACCAACTATTCATGATACTTTACCACCCTCAGATCGTTTCACACATGTACTTAGTAAGCTCTCAGCTTTTATTAAGTATTAGGAACACTCATTTTTCTCTCTAGTTTCGAACCTTCCTTTCTCGGTTGATATCCCTCCTAAACTCCTTCTTGACTTAATGCTTAAAAGATTACTGAAGTCAACAATTCTATCACTACATCTGCCTCTCCTTTTCTTGTTAGAGTGATTAGGTTATTAAAACTGGACAGCACTTTCCCAAAACTTTGACTGGAATTCCCCAGCTTAGATGGACTGAGATCTGAGGAGCTGAAACACTCAAAGCTCCACTAAGATCTGTAACAGTTTGTACTCTAGGAACCTCTCTACTTGCTGTCTAGTTGGATGAAGTTAAGCAAGATCTAGATGGATTAAGTCAGAGTTTATCTTAACAATCTTATTGTGGAATTTACTCTTTACTCCAGTTAAATAGGCTAAAATGAAGAAAACTAGGCTCTAAATAGGCAAAATGTGGCAAGCGAAGTCCACAGAATTACCTTGGTTCAGAATTTTTAACCTTGTCAGTAATGACAATACCATGTTTACTGTACTTGGCTGCTGGCTCAGGTCAACCCACTACAGTTCTTTTTGGCACCCGGCATGCAGCTAGAAGCAGGATTTTTGGCTTTGTAAGTTGATTCTTCTACTGTAGAGCCAAAGAGTGATCATCAAGGCTCACTCACCTTTCAGCAGTCCCACATGGCCACTGTGAAAGTCTGATGGAGGATGGAAATTAAGTGGGCTATTCTGGCCTGAACAAAGCCATGCCACTGTTGAGTGCTGCTGTATTAGATGCTCTAGAGCTCCAGGACAAATGGGAGTCAAATGTACAGAGTCTATGCTACAACTCATGTTGCCAGAGAATGTTTCTCGATCTCTTTGTCAGCAGAGTGCAGGCCACAGTTTGCTTTCATGCGGAGATGTGTCCATTGCTTCTGGAACTGACTGCCCCAGGGCTGGAAACACAGCCTTACATTTTGTCAGGACAAGACCAACTGTGACCAAAAAAGCACTGAGGTGTGTTTACCCCAGCCAGCAGCCAAGTACCCACACATCCACTCACTCAATCCCACTCCTCACCCATGGGATAGGGGAGAGAATGACAAGAGCAGAAGTGAGAAAACTTGTGAGTCAGGATAAAGATAGCATAACATGTGAAGATCAGAAAAAACCTCAAGTGATGCGAAAGTACTTATTCTCCTCCCATAAGCAGATCAATGCCCAGCCAGACTCTGAGCAATTGCTGCCTTGGAAGCAAAAAATACACCATCCTCTTCTTCCTCTACATTAGTCTTCATGGCTGATCATGACAATATATGCAGTGTCCCTTTGGCCAGACTGAGACAGCTGTCCCAGCTATGGCGCTGCTCAGCCTCTTGTGAACTCCCAGCCAACTTGTTGGTGCAGAGTGGGAAAAAGAAAAGGTCTTGATGCTGTTCAAGCATTGCTCAGCAACAGGCAAAGCACTGGTGTGTCATCAACTCTGTTTTAGTCACAAATTCCCGTGCTTCATAATTCATTGGTGATTCTGTACAAGGTCCATAACTTCTTTGATGCAATTGAGGTGGTAGCTCAGTTTTACTAGTTTGCTCCTCATCATTGTATGATTCATGCATTTTCTGATCATGTACTCATTTCCTTGTTTTATCTGGGGCAAAATGTAGATTGCAGCATGCCCTATACTCCTTTGTGTAACATATCATGACAATATAAGATCATTTGTTCTGTTTCAGCTGGCCTTCGTATCTATTCCTTCTAATCTTTTAGCTGCTTCCTGGTTTAGAGTGCAACAGTTCAACATAGCCTGGGGTTATGCTCATTGTACCTTATTCAGATTTATTTTAAGCAGTTTTGAGACTGTTTATTTTAAAACTTGGATACTACTCTCTCACATCTTTCTCTGTAGCTCCTGTCACTAATGTATTATTCCATAAGGCAATCTATTTATTTTTAACTTGTGGAAACAACGATTGTAGCACTTTCCTAACTTGAGTATACAGACACTATTGCAAGTACATTGTGAATCTCCTGTGAAAAAAGATGTATTTTTTTCACCAAATGTGAATGCTAACCTGCAAATTGGTTCTTCATTTAATGCAACAGCAAAGAAACAGTCAGATCTATAACTGAAAAACAATTGTTATTTTCTTGTAACTTTCTAGTGGTCTCTTAGGCATTCCTACTACTGTAGGAGCTGTCCACAGGATCAGTTTTATCAGGCAGTAGCGCACCATATTCTGCAGGTTTTCACTCAGTAGTCCAGAATAGAAAATCAGCTATGTTATGCTTTCTTGCAAAATATCTTGTTCTTCAATGACCTGCTGCAACTCCCAGTCATTGTGCTTCATATACGCACAATATCATTACCCAAATCATCTTCCTGTGGTGGCTTTCTATCTAATTTTCACAGAATCACACAGAATCACAGAATAACCAGGTTATAAGAGACCCACTGGATCGTCGAGTCCAACCATATTTTCCATCACTTCATGCAGATACAGCAACTATTTTTAATTTTTGCACCTCAATCTGCTTTTGCAAGCACCTAATTTCGACTTTAAATATTCAAGAACCCATTGGAGTCTTCCTTGCTCTACAGTGAATTTCTACACTGTACACACTAAACCTTCTCCTTGCTTCTGCAGGTTTTCTTTCTTTTTCTTCTTCTTCTTCTTTTTTTTTCCCTGAGGTGACAAGATTTTCTTATTACATTTGTATTTCCTTATCACATTTTTGAGACCTTAGAAGATTTTTCTTTCTCAAATTCATAGAATCATAGAATCATAGAATCATAGAGTGGTGGGGGTTGGAAGGGACCTCAAAGATCACCCAGTTCCAATCCTCCTGCCATGGGCAGGGACACTTCCCACTAGATCAGGCTGCTGATTTAGGGCCAGTAACTCTCATGCTCCTAGTGATTCAACCACCATCTTGAAAGAAGACAACAAGAACGTTATCTGTACTGCTGCATCCCCAAGGCTTCATGTACTGCCAGCATGAGAAACCCAGCAAGGTAGGCTCTTGATAGCCTAGGTGAAGAGTCATGGTAAAGTACCCATATTTCCAGAGGGCAGGAGCTTGCAGCGTGAGCTTACAGTAGTCACAAGGATTAGTTGGGTGCCTGCTCAGAGTAGAAGAGGTTTCTGACATTCAAGGTTTTTTGTCTTGTTTTCTTATACTTATTTTAAAAGTAGAAAAAATCAGTAGTCGCATATATTTTCTGTACTACTTTAAAGGCGAGGATGTTTTAAAGGTCAGAAAACAAGGCTGAGAATGAAAAAAATCCCTGTTTCCTTGTTAGCTGCTCAGTCACTGTAGGCTGTTACATGCTGTCAATTGTCTACAGCTCTGCGTAGCATTAGAAACACCTTCACGTGTCGCATGCTCTCTCAGTTTTCTTTGGAGAAAGCCAAATCCTTTATTTGAAGTAAAACCTTGAGCAAGCACTGGCTTTCAGAATTAACAAAATGCTGGCATTCTACAATGATTCTTTGCAAGAGCAGAATGGATATGAAAACAGCTTGAGAAGCACTACCTTTTTATTGTAGGACTTCATTCTCTGTGTAATTAATTCGCAGCTCTTGCAATCATCAAATCATCTTTGTTCGCAAACAGCAGAGTAGAGCAAAAGACCCGTAACCACCTATCAACAGCAACAGAAAAACATTTATTTTAGTACTAATCTGCAGTGGGAAGCCATACATCACATGCCATGGGAATGGATCTATGGCTTTGTGTCCAGTCAGCAGCTAGTGATGAACAGAGTGCACCAAAGGTCATCACTAAGTTGTCCAGCATGTTCATGATCTTCATTTAAGAGGAAGGACTGGCTACCTAGTGAGGCAGTGCAGTGTCCTGCCCTAAATATTTTTCAAGATCTAGCTGGATAAAGCCCTGACCAACTTGTTCTGTCCTTATAGCTGAGCCTGTTGTGCTCAAAAGCTTGGGCTACAGATCTCCTGATATCCCTTCCAGTCTGAACTATCTTGGGATCCCAAGATCCTATGACCTAGATAATATCACTTCCATAAAATCAGCAGATGACACAAAATTAAGGGCCTGATAGAACTGCAATTCAGAAAGACTCTGGGAAGCCTGCAGAAAAGTTAAGGGATTTGAGTTTATCCAGCCAGGTGAAGCGAGGCTGAAGAATGATCTAGCAGTCACCTGCAATGACTTGCAGGGGAGTCACAAAGAAAAAAAATTGTCTTTAGCTTTCTCAGTAGTAGTTTTTGAAATGGATTTTTTTAATTGAAGCTCTACTCGGAGCTCCACTGGAGCATCCTCAATATGGATCCTCTTACACTGGCTTGATCACAACAGAACGTTTTAGCTGCTTCCAGTTATAGCTTTGCTAATACAGGAGACATATGCTCAAGTTTATTTCATATACTCTGAAATAACTGCAGGACATTTTCTTTGCATCCCCTGTTGTCCTATGGGCTGAAAGGACACTCCTCCTCCCATAGAAAGGTGGTCGTTGTCTTGTCATAATCTGCAGCATAGGTGGAACCCTTTAACATCTTCCTGCTTTTTTCCAGGCATTTATTTTCATTTTACAGGTCCCCTTAATCATTGCCTGCAATGATAACTCGCCAGACTGGTCAGATTTATAGAACTATCTTGTGGGTAGGAGGAGACTGTTCAGTCAGATCACTCAAAAGGGAAGATGAAATAATTTGATTACAATGAGGTTTTTTATCACCTCAGTCTTCCCTGAAACATATTATAAATTGCTTGCTCTTTGATAAGGGTTTGAGTTGGCAGAAATGAAAATCCCAACCTTTTACTATTATCAGAAGATAACTATTTACACAGTCTTCACAGTTACTCCCCCACAAGTGCACAGGTTCAGGAGAAGGGGCTCACCCCTCCACCCCAGGGGTTTCCAGGCAGCTGTGCACATAGTCACCTGCAGGGTCCCTCATGTCAGCAGGAGTGCTTACAGACACTGCCCCACACCCCTTGTCCACTGACAGCAGCCACTGTCTTATTGGGTGAGGCAGGGGATACATGGTGCCTTGTGGTGCCAGTGTGTGCTGGAGGCCTTGGGCAGGTTCAGCAACTCCTTGCTCTCCTGAGCTTGACAATCTTTGCAGCTGTAACAAGGCCACTAGTCTCCAGGACTTATGGTGTCAGAAGCTACCTCTCAGCACATACTTTTCCCCTCTGCATCGCGGTGCTTTCTGGTAACTGTTTTTCCATCCTCACCTTGAGGGGTCTGGAGACACCAAACACACTGAATCTTTAAAAAAACATATTGGAAACTGGAGATGTACAGAATAAATATAGGTAATAGAAAAGTTGTTTAACAGTACATAGTACTGTAACATTCTGATTTTACTCCATAGGAGGCAAGAAAAAGTGTGGACTGACGTTTTGTTGCTGCTGGCAATTGAAAGTCTGTAGTAAGGAAATAATCAGACAAAAATCCTAAATCATTCCAGTGTACTGCAGAGGAAGACTGTGTTGGTCTTTTTATAGAGCAAAGGAATACAGCTATGGGTCTGGAAATACTCCATCCTTTGAGAGAGAAAAATACTATTTTATTTGTAGTCATCACAGAATCTATCCTAAAATAATTAGGTGTTGCCAAATATTTATCATAAAAATTAGTAAATATGTGTTACTGGAGAAAAGCATTCAAAATATAACAAGCTATCAACATACATGAATTTTAGTCACAAAAAAGCCTACAGAAACGCTTTAAAAATATAACATATGTTCTTTGCTTTGTTTATTTTCATAGCTGAGTGAAGATAATCACTTTTTCATCATGCATTACCAAGGAGATTCAGTGCAGTTCCAGTGCTATGAAGATAGAAGTTACTACCTGTATGTGAATGACGACTCACTTGATATTCGCAAGCTGGAAAAAGAATCCAATGAAGATAAAAATTTTTACTTCAAGGTGTCGTATTTATAAGAACTGTAACTCATCTGCCTTTCTGTGGCCTAAGTGCCCTGTAATAGCCTAACAGAAGAGAATGAGGGTCAAGGTCAACTAATTTCCATTCTGACTTACATTTTTACTTTTTTTGCAATTTCTTGGGTCGCCACTTCAGACAAGTACCATCCTTTATATCTGTACTTTCAATAGGAAAATAGAAGGGTTAAGTTTGAAAAACATACTAACTGATCAGTCTCTTTCTGTCTTACCTACACAATTATGTTTTTAAGGAACTGAATTTTTCTGGAAGGGGAAAAATACACAGGGGATACTTTGGAGATGGGGGGAAAAGAAGGAATCATAGGTGGATATGAAATGCAAAGCACAGTTAATTCTTTACATGGTAAACATTTTACTCTTTTAAAAAATGACTCTTTTGAGCTTGCATAAACTTGAGAAGAAAACATAAAATTTATTAAATGTGTATAAGCATGTCCTGACTGACTGACTGACTGACTGACTTTGGGAAAGGATTGGAAAAGGTGTCTCAAGTCTGAGAGCAAAGGGAGATGCTGAAGGTTAGACAGAATTTCTTTCTGTCAATTTAGTGCCAAGTCATCTCATATATTCCATTGTGCAATTTCAGCATCCATCCATGGATCCATGGCAGCTCTCTAAGAAAATGTACACAGAGCATCAGACTTAAAATATGCAGGCAGAGAGAAGGAGGCACATTGAACTGTCAAGCTGGAACGATGCCTATGAACACCTGCAAAAAAGTGTTCAGCATCTGTGTTCAGCAGCAAAGCTGAACGCAGAACAACATCTGCAAAATAATTAAATGTCTAAAATAACTGAATAAAATAAACATTAGGTGGTTTTGTTGGGTGCACTGGAAGAGCAGGAACAGTACCTGCCTTTTAACAACATGTCACTTAGAAGTCCATAGGCCAGACTCTGTAAGGCACAAAACATTTGAAATACAAGAAGAGACAAACCAAAAGTATACACGGGATCTCTAGGTCTTGCAGATCTAGTTTTCCATTGCTGTGCATGGAGTCCTATTATGATTTAGTGGCCATTGTCTTTATCGAAGGTAATTTGAGAATGTACGTGTACAAATGATAGCCATCAAACACTTAGTCGCTTAGTTGCAGTGGAACAGCCTACAAGCTACATAGCACTTGCAGGAATTGTTCTGTGTAAATATAATAAACAATGCATACCTGAACTAGGGATCCTAACGTCAGTCAGTCACACCAATGTACATTTCAATGGGGCAATTATCTATACTAAACCAAACTCCAAAGGTCTGTGAAACCTTAGAAGATTTTCCTTCCCCACCCCCTACTAGCAGTGTGGAGTTTCACTGCTGGGCTTGTTGCACTCTTCAAATAGTGAAAATAATTCTGTTGCTTCCAGTGCTGACTGAATAGAAAAGAACATTTGAGTATTCCTTAAATAATATTCAAACATTCTGGATCTGTTAAAAGTTTAGTGAAGTCACTGGGAAATGACTACAAGTCCTAACTATTGACTTCACTATACATTACACTAGAATTAAATTACTCTAGCACTATCTATCATGTTGCAAAAGAAATAAATTATATTTTGTACTAGATACAGTAGTTTCACTAACTGATACGTAAACTCTTCACATTCACACATTTAATATCAGTAATGTGATCATTTTACTAAGTTACAGAACATGATCTCTAGATGGTAAGTTGATGAAACAATGAGAACTCACCATAAAGCTCGTACAAGGCATATTAATGAAACCAGCATTGCTGATGTTAGCAAAAAAGTAATGTTGACTCCAGTAAATTTTGAATCTATTTTATAGTTAAACCTTAAACTACTGTTATATACAGAATCTAGTACTTTAACCATGTAGCTTAAAAATAAGATTTTTCTTCACAATTTAGGGAACAAAAGCCCTTATGCAAAGCAGCAGTGCTAAATTGGTAAAGTTTTAGATTTAAGATATAATATAAGACTGTCACATACGTTTTTATTTTGTGAAGTAGAAAACATATAGAAATGTTATTTAATAATAGGGAATTAAATACTGTGAGTCTTAGAAAAATATAGCCTCAAGCACATTAGAATTAAAACCCAAAATTGAGTATGTTGTATAACTACTATTTTGCAGTTTATTTTCAAGAGTACCAATGTTCTTTAACTTTTACATAGCCTATGTGATAAATATTAAAATAAATATTAAAATAAATATTAAAATAAATATTAAAATAAATATTTTGCTCTTATTTTTCTCCTCTTCAAAAGCTGTATCTTAAAGAAAACACCATATTCTGTTTGCTGCAGAAAAATGTAATGGAAATATTCTTCATGTATCGCTTCCAGTACTTTGACCGTATTTGTGATGTGTAAGAATAAAACTTGTGAGTAAATCACCAAACAATACAGAGTGTGACCCCTACGCTAGTTAATCTGATAAAAGCTAACCACAATAACGTATGCAAAAGAGGGGACCATATTTTCTTAACATGTATGGTGCTAATTTTTCAGGAAACCAGAGTTCTTTCAACCATGGATGAAGAAATGGCCACTTACAGTTAAAAAAAAAATAATTTACAGTAAAACCTCTGAAGAGTGGTAAATAATGACTAAATTGAAGTGGAAGTCTTGTTAAAGCAAGAGACTGGCAGCCAGCCTTGCTAGCCCTGAAATATGCACCTAGTAGATGTATATTTTTTTATATACCAGCTTTACGAAAAGTAGTCAAAAGAACTAGAATCAGAATAAGAAATTGTTAGTCTAAAGGATGCTTTTACAGTTTAAATAAAATAGAACTATCTAGCATTAGTGCAATTGCAACGGTACAGGAACTGGAAGTAATGCAAATCATGCACTTCCTATTGAGGATCTGTCTGCACAGAGCACATCAATAGACAAAGACTCATTTACGCCTCATGCCGGGTGTGATGTTCTCACTCTCCCAGTCACTCTCAGTCTGAACTCAAGGACTGTTTTTAGTTAGGCAGGATGATGTAAGGATGTTGCCATTACAGTAGATGTAGTTCACTGCTTCCTAACAATTTAGACAGAAAAGCATTCTGTCTGGAGTGTTGATGCTTTTAGACACATATGGCATGAATTTTGAAGCAGAAGGTGTGCATAAACAAAGATGGTTTTGAATGTCATCTTGGTTTTGTTTCTTCTCGCCCTTGATTTGTGTAACCACAGAAATCTCAGGCAGGCTAAATTCCTTTGACATTCATGTTTTAAATGCAACTCCTTGTGTTCCCTATATATATATATGAATGTCTGCAGAGGGGCAGATTCTCCACCAGCTCCTCTCTTCATTGCCTGTGGCACATGACATGGGCTAACTAGCACACAGAATGAAAGGCACCAGCTCTCAGGGTGCATCTCCCACGTTAACACAAAGTAGGTCTGCTAAGGCACCATCTGGTGGATTCCAGGTGCACGGTAGTAAACTTTTATCCAACTTTTCTCACATCAGCAAGCTATAAAAAAAGCTTCTGGCAGCTGGGAAAAAAATCTTTTTTATTCCTAACCCTGATATTTATTTCTAAGTCATATAAACCCTAGAGTTCCTATGTCTGGAGAAACGTAACAGGAAGAGCCAAACAAGTCAAAGAAAGAACACATACCCCTCTATTTGGCATTTGTAAAGCCATATTTGCAGTACTGTGTTCAGTTTGGGGCTTTCCAGCACATATTGGAGCAAGACTGAGCAGTGGCAGAAGGATTGTTAGGTAGATGGAGCACTGGAAGAGGAGAAGCTAGGACAGCAGGGTTTGTTTAGCCTAGAGATAAGAAAAGTGATTCTTCACCTAGCTGAATGGAAACCGTAGAGAAGATGGAACTGAACTTTCCTTAGAGGTGCACAGCAGAAGGGAGATAGGCAGTAGTCACAAGTCATAGCAAGGGAAATTTTGACTGCCTGTAAAGAAAAGAATAAGGATACGTAGGAGTTGGAACAGGTTTTTATAAAGTTTCCATCTTCGGAGTTTTTCAAAATTCAAGCAGACAATGTCCTGTACAACCTCATCTCATGCTGAAGGTTCATGCCTTTGAACAGGTGGCTTGACAAAACAACCTTAAACTTTCCTTCTAATATAAAATGACTCAAAGGCAGCTTCAGTGCCTTCAAACTTATGGAATATTTAAGACAAATGGTAGAAGTATTCAATACAACCTACACAAACATACAGAAGAACCATATAAAAGAAAACAAAATAAATACTATTAATTTCATCCTGAGGCACAATGTTTTCATCGTTACATGCAGGCTTGAGTCTGAGGGAAAATACATTCAGAAAATGTCAGAACAAGTGAAAAATTTCCTCTTTATCTCCAGAAAACACAAATCAAAACACGTGGACTACTTCAAAGCAAAAAATTTTATAAGGAAAAGAAATAGTAATTGCAATATGACTATCAAGTGAATTTAAAAGCTACTGTCATATTACGAGATTGTTTCTGCTACAGTTTTTCTTGCAATGGTAGTCTCCTCAGTATTCAAATGATATCAGGAAATACAGTAAGCACATCTTATTGTATTGAAGTCTGCCGAGTTCTGTGAAGTTCCCCTCCCCCCGACCACAGCTATTAGAAGTAACAAAATCAGAATGTTTGTTAGAGATTTTAGTAACATTTAAAACTAACAGATCTAAAACACCTAGCTAAAAGTGTTACCTAAATTCCACAAGTTATGCAAATTATTACCAGAATAATTAGTATCTGTAACAAATAGATTGGTCTTTCATAAACTTTGAACTTATGGCTGACAGGCATGGTTTTTCCTGTAACATTAAGTCTGTCCTAATTGGCACTACACCAGCAAAAACTACACTCGCTCTCCTTTCTCATAAAAATACTTAAAAAAGAGAAAACAACTAGATTTCCACAACTCAAGTTGAGTTGTTGTTGTAGCCATCTTCAAGTCTAACTGTTGTCAATGTAAGAAACTGAAATAATTAGCAGACACTGCTAAGGAAAACTAAATTGTTGTTTAATGTATTTTGTGCTGCCTGTTTGTTAGTAAAGTTATACTAAGATGTTTTACAGACACTGAATGTGACTGAGAAAAGGGGTGGGTGAGTCTAGAAAAGGGGTTGGAATAGAAAGAGAAGAGATGAGAACAGAAAGACACATCACGGAAATCAGAAAGATACAAAAGAAAAAAAATAGCTAAAAGGCATAGAATGGAGAGGGGTAAAGAAAAAGTTTAAACAAATTCTTTTATGTCTGTGCCTACCTCTGGCTCCTGGTTATTCTACAGTTGTACAAGGAGCTGCACATAAGATAGAATAATTGAAATGGTGCCCTGTGTTGTAACGGTATATGTTCATACACAACAGAAATCAAGTTTATTGCCAGTTGTTTCAAGTTTTACCTCCTAGTAGATATCAAGTTAGCTGTCAAAGTGGCATAAAAAATTACTTCTTTTTCCTGTATGAAAAAAAAATGCAGAAAGAAAATAGAATTATATACAGCTATCCGCATGCATGGGGTACCTACTTCTTGGCTACTTAGAAAGTCATATGTTCCTCATTATTCACTGCAGCTTTACTACAGAATTTGCAGGATCTCTAAATCCAGTTTTGACTTCATTTTTTTGATGGTTTAGAAAGACAGAAAGTAGTTAAATAGTAATTAGTTATGAACTTGTTTTGTTTTCAGTCTAAGCTTACATATATAAAGCAGCTACTTATAAACGGCAGATATAGAATTAAAAACATAGTTTTAGAAGACCTTTACATTTTGGCCTCTGCTCCATTACTGGTAGCTCCACATTTTCTGTCCCAAAATATTATTCATAATGTGAATAATAATTATTCTTCATAATTTTGTAATTTTCTTGAATAAGGTCATACTATGCACTACAGTATTAGTCATATAGATGCATTCACAGTCACTTCACAATCCCATAGTACTTTACAAGCAAAAATTTTCTAAAATATTAGCATGCGATAAAGACAAATACAAATTCTTTGGTGTACATTTTAAATAGATGAAAGTAGAGACAGAAAAATTACTTAGCCAAGACTAGGCAATAGCAAATGGCAAGGCCAGAATTCTTCCTCATGATTCCCAGTCCTACACATTTCTCCCATATTGTTCTAGGGCTGAATTGCAGCTTTGTGGTATGCTTGGTATCCACACACATTCTCATAGCTAAAGAATAGCATTCTAACATTTTCCCTAACTATCAGAGGATGAACACTTCACAGTAGGAACATCAAAGCAGAGTACAGTATCTTGCAAATGTGTCAATCAGGATTGATTCTGACCTCTTAGTATTGAATAGTTTTCTTTCAAAATTGAAATGAAAGTAATTTCATATGTTTGGTTTTGTTGTTTTTTTTTTTATTCTAATGAAACATAACAAGTTACTGACAAGAAGCCAGAAAGGACTTCAACCTAAATATTTTTGGAACATGGTTTTAACAGATGAGATGGTCTACAGTGTTCAGGTACATTTGTATGATATAATCTCAATAAATTTAACAGGCTCTAACTGTGGATGTAGATTTGCCAGCACAGTGTTACAATGTTTCATGGATGATTATAATTGCTCAAAACCAGACAAACTGCTTACTTTTACTGGAACCGGCTGCCCAGGGGACTCATTGAGTCGCCACCATTGGAGGTGTTTAAAAGACAAGCAGATGTGGTGCCTAGGGACCTGGTTTAGTGGTGGGCTTGGCTTAGATTTACAGTTAGATTCAATGATCTTATCATTTCCAGCCTTAAGGATTCTGTGATTCTGTAATGCAGAGATTAATATCTATATGTAAATGCAGACATCAGAGAACTGGCAAGTTTAATGCAAGTTTCATAAATCTTGCTTCTAGAGCACAACTCAAATTTGTTATCAAATTAGTAGTTATCAGTATTCTAATTATAATCTATCTTGGAAACCCTGTTAAAGTAAACCTGATCTCTCTCTGCAAATGCAGCTTTTTTTTTTTTTTTTCTCCAGAGAGACGGAGGAGAATAATTTATTGCAAACCTTTACTGTGGATTTTTTTTGAGCTCTTACACTCAAAAAATATTTGATCTATTTGTTTAGGTTAACTTGACTGTGTGACCTACAAAAGAATGTTCTGGAACTTTCATTTATTTTTATTAAAATACAGAGATTTAGTTTGAAGGCACTAATATCAGACATTTGGAGGAAGAAATGGCAGACCACCTGCCAGGAAGCAGCAAAGTTCAGCCTTTCTGCAAGGACCAGTAAGCTGACATTAAATAAAAGCAGTCAAACACTCATTGAGGGATGAGGTTGCAGGGGGTGTGGTACAGAGAAATAAGGTTATGGAACCTGCTGAGGTTTTGAATGTCCTGCCACAACCTTCCTTATAGATACATTAAAAAAATTTGGTTTGTTATTAAACAATTAGTTGATTCAGTCAAAGCATTACATAACATACTCTATCTTATTACACATATTTCTGTTTCTACAGTCTTTTTTTTTGCTTTAATTTTAGCCATCAAACTTAGTCCACATATATTTATTTGTTTAAAGTGTGTTACAGTGTACTTTTTGATAGGCAACAAGGATAGGGAGAATGAAGCAACTTTATACAGCTTTCCTCTTGATTACTTAGAACACTCTGATGGCTTTGAACTGAAAATTTAGAAATACAGACACATCTTATCCTCATTACAAGCCATCTACAAACCTAAGTACCAGGATATTTATCTTCTCACTGAAGCAAGTATATCTTATGCTTCTCTCCTGTAGTCTTTATGGCCAGATAGGGTCCAGTGTTTTTATAGGCAAATAGATGACATAAAAATATTCTCTTCTGTCTTTTTGTCATCCGTTAAATTTCTAAAAGCACTACTTTAATTCATGACAATGAACTAATCTTTTTATTTACAGCCTAAGATTAATCTCAATATATTTGTCATAAAGTTTCAGCTTCTGTCCTGTAATACTCAACCTACTAATATGACTTGAAGTCGACTTTGAAATTTACCATGAATTGCCCAGAATTTACCATGGATTGCTGAAAATTATGAACTATGTGTAGAAATACAGAACTATGGAAATCAAAGAGATCAGCTGAGTCATAAAGTCTGATTTTGAAACTAAAGGCATAGCAGACATTTAGTTTCTAGTTGTTTAGACCAGAAGGACTTTTACTCCCTAAGATCACAAAGTGCACTGAAATACACAAAAAGTATAATGCTCTACAGAAGAGAGTACGTCATGTACAGAAAGGTACTAATATCCTTACCCTTTGCTGTCCATAACCCAATTCTCACTGTCTTTTGTTGTACTTTATTACCATGTGTTAGTTTAAATCGAAACCCAAACAAACTGCGTTTGAACAATATTTCAGTGACGTCCCAGTTCTAGCTATGGACTCCTAACCACTAAATGATTACAATGAGCACATTTATACTTTTAACAACTGTACAGATGAAGTAGGCTGTTGACAATCAATTTCCCACTCATAGTATGGAGCTAGTTTGTGGATAATTCTGTAGTAGTAATGCTAACGAATAGAACAGCTACTCTTTACCTAATAAGTCTCTGATAGGAGAATCCACAGACGTATTTGTGTAATTTCATTGTTAAACACGATTATACATCTTATCACAGTGAGATATACATTTGACAAATAAAAGGATTACTGGCTTTACTACGAGATTCAAATTTGTAACTGGTTAATATTAAAATAATTTTATTACAGAGATCTATTCTGCACATTACTTACCTGTCAATGAAGGTAAAAGGCATTCAGATGAAGGCATTTTGGGGGTTGAAGACAAAAAGATTGCAATGTGAGCTATAATCTGAGATGTAACAGTGACACTTTGGATGCCTTTGAGATAGTTGCCACTTCCCTCTTGGCTACTGCACCATCCTTTTCTGTGGTTACGGTGTCCACTTTGTTGCTGTGTTCAGCTCAAAAGAAATAAAGACATTACCACAGTGATCTATGGTAAAGATGTGGTGGCAAGGAACTCCATTTTCCCTAATGAAAGAGCTGTATTAAGTTCTCTGCATTCCACTGCTGAACTATAAAGTTTAGTTATATTTAAGGATATTAAGTACAGCTGTACTGCTGAATGCAGTGGTACCACTACCATCAATTTCCTTGAGTTTGAATATTATGCTTCAGCTTGCTTGAGAACACCAAGATTTTTCATGCTGCCAAATCACCAATCACACATTTTTAGTGGTGCACATCGCTAAAGCACAAGTGCTTGAGATAATTAAAAAAGAATCATATTAGTTTCTGGGCCAGATTAAACAGATTGAGGTCATTAAGCAGAGGACTTGGCGTTAACAAAACAGTGTGTCTAAGGCTTTTTGTTTGGAACTTGCTAGTGTAGGCAGAGACAGACACTAGAAGGGCTTTAGGGCTACTGTGAATTAAAGTTTCTCAGATCTCCTAGTAACTGTTCTGTTTCTTGAACACTTCCTGGTTCAGCTGCACAATCGAGACTGTTTTTCAATCCTCGTCTGTTTGAATGAGTATTTAACATAGCAACAAAATAAGAACTTTGCCTAAAACATGAAAACACAGTGCATTGAACTTGGCAGAAGACGGTCAGAGGCAGATGTAAAACCTGAAAGTAATTTTCACTCAAACTTTATAATGAATTTACTTTGAAAATAGGTCCTTAATTGAAATAAGATTTCATGGGCTCAAGATTTACTCTCAGAAACTAAAAGCCCCTTTCTCAGGATGCACTATGAAAGTGATTTGTATTCTCCTGTAACTACTAAAATTCAGTAAAAAGATTAATGAAATATTGCTTGGTTCTGCCCCATAATCAAAGTCTAGGAAAAGATCAGCTATCCCACCTCATCATTAACAACTGTATGGGAATATGATATAAAAACCGAATCCACAGATGGAAAGATATGTCCCTTTTTTTCTTTCAGTGATAAAACAAATTCTAAGAACCACCATTTTACATTCTCACCTAGCACTTTAGCCTCTATCAAGAAGTTGCTTAAATGGTAGGTAAGAATTCGGTAATATACTAATAAATTTCTAACAGTAAAAAAATCCCAATGATATATATTATTTAACAGAACAGTCACTTTAGTTTGAGTATTTTATGTATCAGTTCCACCAGGGAAAATGACTACATGTACTTAAATTACCAGTTTTTAAAAACCTGTTGTATTCTAAAGTCATACTTCTTCACAAACAGATGCGAGAAGGACACATTTTGGATTACTTCCTCTCTTCTGCTGAAAGCCAATACAAAAAGGCTATTTGTTGATCTTTCCTTCTCCAACATACAAAAAAGCCCAATGTTGGCAAGAAACTAAATTCTTCTAGCCAGTACTACCAAAAAACTGGATAGAAAGAAAAAACGAGAAGCAAGGAGGCCAAGGAATAAAATTACCATGAGAAAAGAGAAAGCACCACTTTCTATCTCGTTTGAGTTAGTAGGAACTGTGGCATGCAGTGTATACTATATCTGGGCTGAAAGTCTCATATCTTATAGCAGCACGATTTGTTTTGCCAGTATTAATTAAATTATCAATTGTTTCCTTTTAACTAAGCGTATGTTATTTACAAATCCTTAATACTTGCTGTTTAAAATAGTTATTTTACAGAAAGTATATTTTTAAACAGCCAAAACTGGGTTTTATTGGACTGAGAGAAAGAAAGGGCAAAACAAATGGTACTGTTTTATTTAAAATACAAAACTGCACTTTCAGTGAGATAGGTATGTGAAATACCACTTTACACTATATTTCAAGAGATTCTGGACTTAGGGTACAGTTAGACAACTATGGGAGGCTGTCCCGGGTACAGGGGATCCTGATACAAGATTTTCTACCTCATCTTGTTTAAATGAGAGAATTCAGCACAGAATTGCCTTGAGTATCTTTGAATCAACACATGCACAATTCTATCCAAACACAAGCCACATCTATTGCAACAACCATTATAAAGGTATTGCTCTTCCTGTTCAAAGGGATCAGCCTATACACTGTGGCTTTCCCACAGGAAGGCATTATCCAGTTTAGATTTGTGGAATAGCAGCAAACTACTGGAGCTGGGCATGGAATTAATTTAGTGATCATGTAAAGAACAGGGATCAAATTGCATTTAAGAACAGAAACAGCTTAGTTCTCTATAACCCAGTATCAATACTCAAACTATGGGGCAGTTATAAGCTGACAAAGGAGGAGTGTTTTTCCTGGAAAATGTCATTTTCAAGTACTTCTATTTCTCAATGAAAGTAAATTATTAACAGTAGCATAAATATGAAAATAATTATTAAATCTAGTCTTTCTTCCTCTCTGAAATATTAAGACCATGTTTTGAATGCAGCAACAGTAAACACAAACTAAAGAGGTGCTCCCAAAAGAGTCCAAGAATGAAATAGAAGACAGAAAAACATGACCGTAACAACTTAACATAATTGTGAGCACAGCTTTCAGCGAACACAGAAGAAGACAAATTGTAGTCATGCTTTTATTGATCTAACAGGGAAATTTGCATAGGCATGAAAGACAATATTCACAGGAGGAAATTGCTGACCAAAATGATGTAAGGCTTTGCAATGCTATGTCAGCGAGAGCTACAGTTTGTATACTACTGCATTAAGAAATGACACCCTGAACTACTGTATATGCGGTTCACTACTCCGTATGTGCTGTTGTGTTAGACCCTTAAGAGACTTATAGGCTTCCATATTCTGTAGTAAAATAAACATACAAGCTTAAAATAGTAATCAAAACATCCTTAAAACTCTCAAATATTATATCAAAAAGACAATTAAGTAACAAATATTACCTACATTTCTTATTTTATTTGTAATACAAGAAAATTAAAATTTACTAACATGATCTTGATGTATTTCTGTTCATCAAGGAACTACATCAACTATTTGATATTGTAACCTGACTAAATTCAGAGTTTTTTCATGTACTTACCTAGGCTACTCACAAAGACTACACAAAGTTTGCTTTGCTTACCTTTTAGTAAAAAGTGACATAGTAGTAGAAGTTGCCTGAGAAAAAACAGTTAAAGACAGACTTATTTCATAAACTACACTTAATGTTATGCCAGGTGAGCTTCAGCAAAAGATGAGCTTATATTTACAGTTTTTAATGGTGGTCAGAAAATACATGTGTCTCAGGGGAGCAAACTGCACAGGAAGGAATAAAAATCTGAAAGCCAGCTCTGGTACTGTGGTGAATTCTCCTTAACTTTTGAATTAAAAGTTGCTCAGCTGCATGTTTTGCTGACTTTGTGATTATATCTAACATTAAAACTATTTAAGCCATTCTTTGTCAAGAGACAAAGTCAAGTGTTTTTACTGAAGATAAGTCCCTAATCAAGTTCTGATGGAAAAGAATGATAAGGAAAACTCTACTACATTATTGGGAATAAAGATAAACTTGACTTTATTTTCAGTTAATATTTACTCCAATCTTAGGAAAGACTGGCAATTTGTCCATATTTCTTGAGCTATAACCTTAAATTTTCTGTAGATCTTCTACTGTCATGAGCATTAAAAGTAATATTTTCCATTGCTTTTCAGTTTATTCTGGTATGTGAACCAATCATATACAAAACATCTGTAAATCATTTATAAGAATCTTTGAAAGCAATCTAAATAAATCTTTAATGAGAATTCGGAAATCCTTTGAATTCTTTCAAAATATCACACACTTAAAACTAGAAACATTAGGATTAAAATGTATTTCAGGATAGAAATCAAAAGTATGAATGAGCATCTTCCAATATAATTCATTTTTATATGGTACAATTCCTCTTCCATTATATAAACTAGAAAATAATGGAGCTTGGTGTTCACAGTTTTATTGCATGTGTATTATAGAAAATGCATTCATGGTTTGAGGAAAAATCGTTCTGTATAATGAACAAAAAAGCAAAAGAATTTGGCATTTAAAAGTACAAGCAGGTTTTGGACAAGAGCAAAACGCCTTGCAACCAAAAAGGTAGAAACAACTCTTGCTTAACGACTTGTTTTGGCGGTGTGTTTTACAATAGTCCACTGGATGGCTCCCTTAACCACTTTCTGGTTTTCCATCCCTAGGAATAAATAAAAAAGCATCTCCATTTGTGGCCTGAATGTTTGCAAAGTGTCCTCCCAAAACAATGGGGTTCCTGGACAAAAGAGTGACAAAAATTTTCAGTATAAAAGGCGGTGGACAGGTGGCCAGGATTGTGGGTGCATTACCATAGATTATTAATGCTTGGCTATTGTGATGTTACCAGCCTCCCTCAAAATCACCTTGAGCCAGACAGAGCCATCACAATCACAAACCATCACAACTACTGCTGGTGGTTATAGCTGGATCGGGATTTTGGGGAAAAGTCAGGTAAGGGGGAGTGAGGAGCACACCCTCATAGAAGGACTTGGGGCTACCGGTGGATGGAAAGGTGGACAGGAGCCAACAATGTGCACATGCAGCTCAGAAAGCTGACCATGTCCTGGGCTGCATGGAAAGAAGCGTGGCTGGTAGGTCAAGGGAGATTCTGCCCCTCTGCTCCACTCTGGTGAGATCCTACCTGAAATATCGCACCTAGCTCTGCAGCCCTCAGCACAGAAAAGGCATGGACCTGTTGGAGCAGGTCTAGAGAAGGGATACATAAATAATCAGAGGGATGAAACATCTTTCCTGTGAGAAAAGGCTGAGAGAGAATTTTTCCAATGAGGGCGGTGAAACAGTGAACAGACTGCCCAGAGACGTTGTGGATGTCCTGGAAACATTCAGGGTCAGGTTGGATGGAGCTCTGAGTGTTATAAACACACTCTGAAAACTAAAATTTTGAGAGTTTAAAATATCTCTTTTGTTGTGGAATAAAGTCAGTAAAGCAAGGTATACAGTGCTGGGCGTGTGGCTGAGGCAGGACCGCGTCTAGCCAGAGGTGCACCTGGTCCAGGCTCCCTCCCCTTTTACACATTTCTTTTTGGCACGAAAGCAGCTGGTCACCCATCCCCCACCAGCACATCTTGGGGTGTTCTTGCCACGTGTCTTTCCAGCGGGGTCAGCCCAGGCAGTCCAGCAGGTGCCCGCTGCTGCAGAACTGCCTCTCCACTGAACCCAAGTTGGCACCATTAGAGAAAGAAGACATTCCACCCCATGACTTCAGCATTTGCCCTAAACTCAGGTACAGCAATCAGGTTCAAAACATATGGATCTCCAACCCCCTGATCCTCCCCCGCGTTCCTTTATTCATGCCAAAATGATTAATAGCCTGTTTATTACATGAGGAACCTGATCTAGGGGAATATGTCGCTGCTCACTGCAAGGACATCAGACTAGACGATCTTCACAGGCCCCTTCTGTGATTCTGGGATTCTACGATTCCATGAAAACACAATAACAGGCATAAAGTAGTTCAACTGACCTCTTATTCTTCACACACTTGCAGCACTTATTCTTTTTAGTACACATCTTCTTCATTTTGATTGCTGTTCATTGTCTTTTACTGGAGCAATATACAGTTGTGACAAATTGATTATGAAAGACATTCTAGTTCCTTTTCTAACTTATATTTTCTAGAGCTTAGGATGCTGAGAAAAAAAAATCTGGCCTTGCTACATGCAGCTTCAGCTTTGAAGTACTCTCCCCTCTGACATTTAATTTAATAATCTGACCACCATGAAAGGACAAAGATGACGATCGACATATAGAACCCCTTGAGACTAACCATATACTTTGGGAATATGGTGTGGAAGGGTACAGACAAAGAGATGGTTATAGAACACGTTCTAACCTGTCCTAGTGAGACGAGGCTCAACTTGTTGCTTCACTCAGTGCTAGTAGACACATGTTCAATGCTAACAAAGTTAGCATTTCAGTTTGAAAATAGAGTAACAAAGGATGATGCTCCACAGTAAAAGCTGGGTCTGCTATGGTTGAAAGGCTAGATCAGGCTGCAAGTGGACTCTACTGGGCTAGGCTTTCAGGCAGGATTAGCAGACATTGCTGAGCTAGTGAAAGACCTAGAATTAGACTGATGTGATTCACACTAGCACTGGCTCCTTATATATTTATATGCTACTGAGGTATGTTGTTAGGCCTAAGTTTAGCCCTGAAAGCAATTTCCTGACATGCTCTGTTGCTAGTGTTTGCATTTGCAGAGTTTGATATTCTAGAATTACAGTTATACTAATCTAAGAACAAGGCTCAGAATCAATGAGCCAGGGTTAGTGCTGTCTTATTGGGAGCTGTTAAAAGAGCTGGTGTTGATGTCCCAGTTGACCTACAATCACAACTGGATCCACAAGGAATTGTTGAGTTGGATTATATGTAGTGTCAGCATGTCAAGTTTGGAAAATAACTGGAATGTGAAATTGTCTGTTGACTGGGAAGGGTTATGCTGAGATAATGGTATAACTTCAGTCCTACTGTGATGCAACTTCATCGAGAAATGGTGGTATGTTATGTAGTAAGGCCCCAAGCTATCTGAAGATTTTTAAAGAAAAAGTGGCACTTCATCTTCAAGCTGTAAATGAAACAGAAGTCAGTGGGAATAATCACTTTCTAGTGAGAAGTGTTTTGCCACCAAAAATGATGGGATTTGAGCTTAAGTTTCTGGACTGATCTACAGTTAGCTGATCCAGTTTGACATATCAAAGCCATATCATACAACTACCTTGTATATAAAATGATTTAACATGCCTTGTCAAGATACAGATGTTAAAAATGTGCAGAATACTGCTGCTGTATGATAATGTAAAAATAAAGACCTCCCTTTACTTCTGCTTGTTAAAAAACAACTTTTAGTGGCCAGCCTAAAAATTATTTAAAAAATTCTGAAGATTTGATTTATCCTTGTGTAACACTGTACCTGAACTCATGAAGTTATTATTTACTCATTTTGTTCATCTGCTATGCTTAGCCAAGTCAACCTTCCTAGTCTTCTAAGACAAGATCTCTGTACTGTAAATCATCATAGCAGCAGTTTCATGTACCTGTTCTAGACAAACTGAGCTGTCCTAAAAATGCTGAAGAGTATTTTAGACAATGTTTTGTATGAAGTTTGTTTAAATAGGCTCCCCATCTGTGTCCTTTTGCATGTAAAAATAGCTCTAGTAGAAAAAGTTAAAATATGCCTTTCCAAATCTTGGAAGCTTTCCCTGAGGGGTGTGAGTGGCAAGGTTTCCTGACGTCTTTTTTTGGTTAATATAAAATAACTATTGAAAACATCCTTTTTCTATTAATTTATTTTAAAGTTACTTGAAAAAATGATGAAGTACACATTTTTTTCTGCATTCCAGGGAATGCAAAAGAGTGGAAGGGTCCCCTGTAACATGATAAAACAATAATTGTGCAAGAAGTCAACAACAGCTTACACCAAATAAATTCTTAAACTTTATTGAAGTATAACATCAGCATTGGAAAACACAACACCCAGAAAATTACATTTCCCTTGACGTTTCTAGTATGAGGCTGTTTTTGTAGGTTTATTATTTTGCAGTAAAAATTCTCTCTGTAATTATTTTTCACATATTCTCAAAATAGAAATATATTTTCACACTTTAGCTAACTTAGTAACTAAAATACTGTTCATCATAGAGTGTTGAAGGTGAGGTGATATTTTGTTATTGACTATACAGAGTTGAATGATATGCCTAGAGATTTAAAAAAGACAAAGGAGACCATGAAAAGTTTTAGAGTGATCAGTTCCATTCAGTTTTGCAGGTCTTAGTTCTTTAAGCTAAATTGAAGATTTGGAATGGTCTTTTAGAACAATTGGGAAACTGAAGCTGAATCTTTGCCATTCTGCACGTCACCTATATGACAAATCTAGCTGTAAAGTTCTTCTACATCATGAATCCAATATTATGAAATGAAAGGAGATGAACTGTAGATTTGCCACTTATACAAATTCAATATGAATGCTACATTGTTTTTCAAGAAGTAATTTTATCAAGTTCTAAGTCAAGACACTTATATTAATGCTCTGCAGATTTAAAATGAGCTTCTCTACAAAATTTGGTTCAGATGCAATACAAATTTTCCACTGAAATTAACAGCATATTTCTATCACACCTTATGATTCTTCGGAGAATTTCAAGTAAAACCTGTGGAAGATTTGATTCAAGAAATTTTACATGAGCTGCTTCCAGATACTAATGCTCCAGATTCAGTTATGATATCACAACAAAGTCTTTTTTACTTCTGTAATGCCAGCAACAGTGGCTGCCTAGTACCATAGGAAGCCAACCTGAATCAAATAACGTAGTCAAGCAAAAAAATTGATTATGTGAATCATACAGATCCAGATGGAAATAGAAAGATGGGATTATAAAGAAAATTGATGTTTTTTATAAATCCAGCAGTTGATCAGTAGTTTACAGTAAGGTTCAAGTTTTAGTTAATCAAGACTTTAGTAATTGTTATCACAGTATTTATGTTGCTAGCCTGAGCTATCTCTGAGCAGATATCTGAAAAAACCCAAGGTTTTCATGCTCTTCCTTCTAATTAAGCCAAGTTTTGAGGACTGTGTATAATGTTTACTCTGTCTTTTACTGAGAAATACCCACATACACAAAGATCATGGTACTGTGGAAAGCATTAAGTGGCCCCATATATGTCATCCTTTCATGTCACCTCAGGGACTGCCACCGCTTAGTCAGAGAAAGAAAGGACAATAGGACATAGACTCGATATGTATCTCTCTCTCTGCATAACAAAATTTAGATTTAATTAGATTTTATGACTTTTGTGCTTACATGATGACTTGCGAATTCATTTTTAATATCTAAGAACTCATAGCTGACTCCCTAGTAGCGTTACTTGGCATTTAATATTTATTTTTCTTGTAATAAAAAACTTGTTTTATCATACACATAAAATATTTCTCTATATTATAAATACAAACTATATAATTATAAACATTGTATTCAACACCGTAGCCTTGCTCTTAAGCATCTTCTTAGAAGGATGAATGTAGTTAATGCAATATGTTTAGATCTGGAAATAATACCACAGAATTTATAAAGAGAAAATTGAAAAAAAATGTAACATCTCATTATTGATTTCAATAACTTCAGATTTAAAACACAATGATACTTCTTGATAAACTCACTGCATTTCCATTAAAAAAATCAATGGCTCTTACATGTTGTAATATATCATATAGATACCTAGATCAATATTAACAATTCAGACTAGGAAAGAGTCTCAAATAATATACAGAGAACAGGCTGCAATCTCATTAAGTGTTACTTTTCACTGCAAAAATTACTGACTTATGCTTTTAAAAGAAAAAACATATACTGAGATGAATTAAGTCTTAAGTGAACTCAGCTACAATCAGCAGAATTACATGAGGAAACCACAGAATTTCGACTTAGCTGTAGATGAGGCTTAGTAGAAAAATGCAATATACCTTAGAATAATAGAATCAAAGAACCTTTTGGATTGGAAGGGATCTTAAAGATGATCACCTAGTTCCAACGTCCCCTGCCGTGGGCAGAGATGCTTCCCACCAGACCAGGCTGCTCAGCGCCTCATCCAACCTGGCCCTGAACTCTTTCAGGGAGGAGGCATTTGCAGCTTCCCTGGGCAACCTATGCCAGTGCCTCAACACTCTCATCGTGAAGAATTTCCTAATGTTGTGTCTAAATCTTCCCCCTCACATTTAAAGTTGTTCCCCCTTGTCATGTCACTACATGCCCTTGTAAAATGTCCCTCCTTAGCTTTCTTGTAGCCCCTTCAGCTACTGGAAGGCTTCTGTAAGGTGTCCCCACAGCCTTCTCTTCTCCAGGCTGAACGACCTAAACTCTCTCAGCCTGTCCTCATAGCAGAGGTGCTCTAGAGCTCTGATGATCTTTGTAGCCCTCCTCTCCTCCAGACCCATTTCAACAGCTCCATATCCTTCTTACACTGAGGATTCCAGAACTGGACTCAGTACTCCAGGTGGGGTCTTGTGAGAGCAGAGTAGAGGGGCAGAACCACCTCCCTCAACCTGCTGGCCACGCTTCTTTTGATGCAGACCAGGATACGGTTGGCCTGCTGGGCTGTGAGCACACATTGCTGGCTCATATTGAGCTTCTCATCAATCGGGACCCTCAAGTGCTTCTCTGCAGGGCTGCTTGCAATTGTGTCATCCCCCATCCTGTATTGAAACCATGGATTGCCCCGATCCAGGTGCAGGGCCTCACACTTGGCCTTGTTGAACTTCATGAAGTTTAAACAGGCCCGCTTCTCCAGGTTGTCCAGGTCCCTCAGGATGACATCCCATCTTTTGGTGTGACAACTGCACCACTCAGGTTGGGGTCATCTGCAAACTTGCTGAAGTTGCACTCGATCTTGATGTCTATATCACTGATGGAGATACTAAACAGCACTGGTCCCAGTACGGAATGCTGAGGGACACCACTTGTCATGGATCTCCATCTGGGCATCAAGCCATTGACCACTACTCTCTGAATACAACCATGCAACCAATTCCTTATCCACAAAACAGTTCACTTCTCAAATCCTTATCTCCCTAATTTAGACAGAAGGATGCTGTTAGGGACCATGTCACAGGCTTTACAGAAAACCATTGCTTTTCCCCTGTCCACTGGTATGTTCACCCCATCAAAGAAAGCCACTAGGTTGGTCAGTCAGGACTTGTCCCTAGTGAATCTGTGCTGGCTGCCATTAATCACCTCCCTGTCCTCCATGTGCTTTATTGTAGCTTCTAGAAGGATCTCTTCCACGTCCTTCCCATGCACAGAGGTGAGGCTGATGGGTCAGTACTTCTCAGGCTCATCTTTTCTACCCTTACTAAAATTGGGGACAATGTTGCCCTTCCTCCTGTCACCAGGGACATCTCCTAACTGCCATGACTTTTCAAATATTATGGAGAGTGGCTTGGCAACCACATCAGACAATTCCCTCAGGATTCTGGAATGAATCTCATCAGGTCCCATAGACTTATATATGTTCAGATTCCCCAGGTAGTCACAAACCTGATCCTCCCGTGCAGTGGGAGAGGCTATACCCCGCTGGTCTCCATCTTGTTGTCCATTGAACCGGTAGGGGTGAGGAGAGCCATTGTTAGTAAAGACTGAGGCAAAAAAGTTGTTGGCTATCTCAGCTTTCTCCTTGTCTGTTCATATGAGGTTACAATTTTTGTTCATCAGCAGGGGTATGCTTTCTTTAACTTTCCTTTTTTGGTTGATGTACCTGTAGAAGCCCTTCTTGTTAGGCTTCTCGTCCCCTGCCAAGTTCAGCCCCAGCTGCGCCTTGGCCTTCCTGACCCCATCCCTATACAACCAGGCAGCGTCTCTTTACTCTTCCCACGTCTCCCGTCCCTGCTTGCACTGCCTGTGCAGTTCTCTCCAGCAGGTCTCAACTCAGCCATGCTGGTCTCTTCCCTCTGATCTCCTACGTCTGGGGATGGAGCGCTCTTGTGCCTATGGAAAACACCTGTAACTATTTACCAGCTCTGTTCTGCTACCTTGTTCCTAAGGACCATTTCCCAGGTGATCCTAGTAACTAACTCCTTGAAGAACTGTAAGTTTGCTTCCCTAAAATTTAGGGTCATCTCTGGCTGCTTCTGTTTGTCCCCATGACTTATCCACATCAAGGCCATTAGATCAAGAGGTCTCCTCCTGACAAATGTAAAATTCCTAGGACAATTCCAGAATTTTTAAGAATTCACACAGTTTCAAAGACCAGAACAAACACTACCACAAACCACTAATTACCCGCATTTACATCCCAATGCAAGCAACCTATGGAAAATTATGAAAATGCCTACACGTATAAAGGTTTCATTCTAACAGCTGTCATATTTTATTCCATAATTTAAACCCTAACAACTTTATCTCAGAAAAAAAACCTCAAACAATTTGCATCATAATTTCTTTTTAAACTTTACATCATAAGAAAAATTCTTAACTTCAAAACCAGACTCCTGCACACCATTGTGTGATTCTCAGCTTATTTAAGTTTTTATTTCTTATTCTTGTTCCATAGTTTTCCTCTAAGAAAGCTAGCATTTTCTTATCTCCTAAAATCGCATTTCAAATTTTTTCTATGTACCTTGGTGTTTCTTTTCTCACTAACTCCTGATCTTGTCTCTACTTGCAGAAGGAAGTGCAAAGATAACTTGCAGGTGATCTTTGCACTTCTCTACTACTCCCATATGTTACATTCACATTCTTGACTCCCTTCCTCTCTGTCCTACTCATTCTAGTAATTCTGCTACCCTTATGCCAGTCCATTACGCACACCATGTTGCTCAGTGAGTTTCTCCTCTACCTTTATGCCGCATAAGCATATCCTAAAGAGGAAATTATTGCTTTCTAAATAACTAGTTTTCTTTTCTTCTAACATCCTCAATAAGTGCC
The DNA here is from genome assembly GCA_033459285.1 of Clamator glandarius. Taxonomy (NCBI): domain Eukaryota; kingdom Metazoa; phylum Chordata; class Aves; order Cuculiformes; family Cuculidae; genus Clamator; species Clamator glandarius. The sequence continues at coordinate 847,665 of JAUNZM010000267.1, read as the reverse complement.
TCTTTCAGAATCCCAGACAAGAACTTTTACGCACTTTATTTCACTATATATTCTAGTCTCCAGTCCGTACTGTCCATTATGAAACAGGTCATCTATATATACTCCATAGCAAAGTTCTCTTTATAATCAGTAACTCCTGTGCTAGCAGCCTAATCCTTTAAAATCCCAGCTAGACAATGTATTTCCAGATGTGGTGTTGTAAAAAAAACAATTCTCTTTCATTTTCTTTCTCCATATAAAAAATATCTTCAGTTTGAGGAAGTCCATCCTGCACTGTCCGTGAAGTCTCACTGGCACAAATATACTATTCTATCTAATGTACATATCCCATTTCAGAATTCTTTCAGATCCCTTCTCTGTTGCGAAAGACAGATGCATTTAACTGCTTGCTTCACAGAAAGGCTGTATTCAGCAAAGGAGATTATAATGAAACTCTGCTCCTTTTACTGTAGAGGTGGAGTGTAACTAAGATAAAGTTTAAGACAACTTTATTTATCCTATTTTTTTTCCAGATACGACTGTGAAACCACATTCTTACTGTACTCCTCCCAATGAAATAATCATTGAATGTTTCAGTGAACCCAAGAAAACTATGATCTAAAAGGTCCCATGATGAAAGGTCACGTGTACTACAGCCTTTGAGTCTGAGCCTGTGTTACCATCAACAAACTGAAAACTAAACACTGAATTTGTGTAAGTGGCAATTTGTGACACGCTGTGACGGTGACAGTAAAGGGAGTTGTTTGCTTTCTCTCTCACAAAAGAAGATATAGACAAGCAAGAATGAAGAGGAGAGGAACAGATTGCAGAATAATTAGAAATTTTTAGTTTTCAACTGCTTTTGCACATGCTCAGTATCCTCAAATTAATGCTGAAATAGTTCACTCAAAATTGCAGGGAGAATTCTCAGACCTGAAAGTTTTTACTTTACATGAAACTTTGCCACCATAGTGTGTCATAAAAACTGTGTTTGTGCAAATGAGCTGCATAGCTGCCTTGTGTGTGCATGTTGAAACTGTTACTAGACAACAGCAGCATTAAAAGAGGAAAAAAACATGCTCGGAGACAGGATCTGAAAGCCTCCCGAGGATTCACAGTGGTCTCAGAGAAAAAATTGTCAAGCTCAGGAGAGCAAGGAGTTGCTGAACCTGCCCAAGGCCTCCAGCACACACTGGCACCACAAGGCACCATGTATCCCCTGCCTCACCCAATAAGACAGTGGCTGCTGTCAGTGGACAAGGGGTGTGGGGCAGTGTCTGTAAGCACTCCTGCTGACATGAGGGACCCTGCAGGTGACTATGTGCACAGCTGCCTGGAAACCCCTGGGGTGGAGAGGTGAGCCCCTTCTCCTGAACAAACTGCTGTGGCTGGCCTCTCTGCTGCTGCTCTGGCTGGGCCACTGCAAGTGTGTGCACTCCATGAGGCATATGTGTATGATGTGAAGTTATCCGCTATTAATAGTAGCAGTCTAATTAATAGCATTCTAATAAGTGTCATAGAATCATAGAATAGTTTGGGTTGGAAGGGACCTTAAAGCCCATCCAGTTCCAACCCCCTGACATGGGCAGAGACACCTCCCACCAGCCCAGGCTGCCCAAGGCCGCATCCAACCTGGCCTTGAACACCTCCAGGGATGGGGCAGCCACGCCTTCCCAGGGCAACCTGTTCCAGTGCCTCACCACTCTCATGGCGAAGAAATTCTTCTTTATGTCTAGCCTAAAGCACAACAAAATCATTTTAACAGCAGCAGAGCCATCAGTCCACAATTCTACATTTCAGTTTTACTGTTTACGCATTGTTTCGAGCTGTACTCCCTCTACAAAAAGTGAGTTCTATTAAAATGTTTATTCATTTCTCGTGTAGATTTGACATGATGCCAAAACCAGATCGTAATTATGCTTTCTACGAACTTCAGTAGATCAATAAATTCAAAGGAAAGCATCTGGTGAACCAGAGTCTGTTCTGACAGTTGGAGGCAGCATCCATTCCACTTGTTTTAGAGTAACAGAATCACAGAATCTGTAAAGTTGGAAAAGCCCTCTAAGCTTATCCAGTCCAACCATCAGCCCAGCAGCACTGTGCCTGCTAAACCACACCTCCAACTGCCATGGTTTTTTAACCCCTTCAGGGATGGAGATTCAACCCCTGCCCTGGGTGGCCTCTGCCAGTGCTTCACAACTCAGGCTGACGACTCCATCACTGGCACGGCAAGACCAACACCAAGCACAAGAGAAGAGACTGGGGCATGGAGGGGGCAGTGGCATTGCAGTAACTGCAGACACGTATGCTGGGCCAAGCACCATGGGTGAGGATAGCCCACAGGCACATCTCCAAGGCATGGGTTCCATTGTCACCTAGCAACAGGTTGTCACCATCGGCCCTCACTGCTTAGATAGACATACCGAGTCCACTTAGTTGGATCATGCCTTCAATCCAGCTAAACAGCTCACAAAGCTGGAGGGCTAGACTTATGCTCATGTCCAGCCTTCGTCCTGTTGGAAGATACTCCCAAACCATCTACAGGCATCAGAGCAGCCAGGATACACACTTGCAGCAGCAGAGATGAGCTTTGTGGGGAAACATGGCCCTGGGGAGCAGGAAAGGTTTCCCTCTGAGGGTCTCAGGCATTTTTTCCACCCCTGCTCGAGCCAGCAATTGACAAGAGACCTACCTCTCTTCCTTCTCTAGCACAACACGTACTGCTGTAGCATCAAGGAGAGGCAGCTTTTGTCCATCACCAGCTCTGCCAGCCCACTGCAGGCAGTGTAGGCATGGCTGCAAAGGCAGCTGAGTACTGTGCCATCTGCCTGGAGGCTGCTGCCTATGCAATGCCATGCTTCCACACCTTTTGCTACACCTGTATCCTGCAGTGGGCTCTCAACAAACCTGAGTGCCCCCTCTGCAGAAGAAGGGTGGTGTCCATCTTGCACTCTGTGCAGGCAGATGACAAATTTGAAGAACATGCCATCCCACCACCTGAGACGCCATCAGTTGTTGTCCACCTGACAGGGGGAGCTCAGGGAACCCCAGCTACCCCTGATCACTGTCTCCAACAGCACCCCAGCCATCAGGTCTGGTGCCCAGACCTCCTGGGTGCAGCTTCTATCCCTGCATCTGGGCCTTTACGTTCTGGGAGGATCCAGCTCTTCTCCATCCTGTGTTGCCATGGCTCCAACAAGAGCTGAGATCAATACTCAGATGGCCACATGGAAGCACTGCAAGCCCAGGGACCTGTGTTGTCCAGCATGCGCCATTTCAGCCTGGACAGAGACATCCTGACCCAGGTGCTGCAGGATGCTCTGCGCCAGCACACGAACAGCTTTTGAACCAATTTACTCAAACCATTAGGGCCTGGATCGGCAGGGAGACTCAGCGCTGCACACACAGAGAAGCTGCCTGTCCTGCGCCAGAGTGGGAGGGCAGCCCCACAGCTGCTCCCAGCCCCGCTGCCACCCAGGTGGGTTCTCCTGCTGCTGCTCCAGCCACCTCCACCAGCCCTAAAATCTTGGGGGCAGAAGAGCACCCCAGCTCCTCATCGGCTGCCCTTGGTGGGGGTTCTGGCACCTCTGCCACCACTCCTGCCAATGGGGAGCAAGAGCAGGTATAGGAGCAACCAGAGGAGTCTGTGGCAGGGCCCTCTGTGGCCAGCACCAGCAGCCCACGCTCCATCACGCAGCCCTGGTGAGCCCAGAAGAGGAGAGCCAGCAGCCCCAAGGCCACTTCACCACCCAATAAGAGGCCACCTCGCGAGAAAGAGTAGCAAGGTGGCTCAGGAGCTGGCAAATACAGCAGCTGGAGCACCCGCTGGTCCCACAGGCCACTGGAAGGGTTGGATTTCATCTTTCCTGAACTTGGAATGAACCTTAAGCAACATCATACTGGGACAATCTGTGGTTCTGGGTCTCTGGGCAGCCTATGATGCTTACATCGATGAACCTTTGGCCAGCTCCTACAGTCACACCAGTTCCCACATGGACAACACCTGCAAACTTTGACGGGGAATCTTAAGAGTACTGGGGACGTAAAGTAAGAGTTCTGAGCAGGTAGACTAAGAGTACTGGGGAGGTAGAGTAAGGGTGTTAGAGGATCAGGGGGGCTTTGGGGAGGGATTGTTAAGTTTTTGCATACTGTTTCTTGTTCTTGCATGCTGTTATTTGTTCTTGCGTACTGTTTCTTGGTTTTGCAATACAATCATTAAAGGAAAGTTCCACTAAAAGGTGTCCAAGCAGCATTCCCTGAAGAGTTTCTCAAAGAACTTCTGTCCAAGCCTAAAGTCCCTTGAAGTCATCACAGAAACTACTGCACCTCTTATTCCTGGAACCAGCTCCTTAGCGGCTATAGCCCACTATGTCCAATCTAAACCTCCTCTGGCACAACTTGAGGCCATGTCCTCTTGTCCTATCACTTTACATCGGAGAGGAGCCCAGCATCTGCCTGGTTCCAACGTCCTTTCTGGGAGTTGCAGAGACCGATGAGGTCTCCCCTCAGCCTCCTTTTCTCCAGACTAAACAGACTCAGGTTCCTCAGCTGCTCCCAGAATTCTCGAGCTCCAGACTCTTTCCCAGCTCCATTCCCCTCCTCTTGACACACTCCAGCCACTCAATGTTCTTCTTGGAATGAGGGGCCCAAAACTGAACCCAGGATTTGAGATGCGGCCTCTCCAGGGGCTGATCCCTTCCCTGCTCCTGCTGGTCACACCATGGCTGATCCAAGCCAGGATGTTGTCGGCCACCTTGACCACCCAGGCCACTGCTGGCTTGTGTTCAGCCACTGTTGATCAAGACCCTTGGGTCCATTTCCACTGGATGGCTTTCCAGCTGCTCTTCCCTAAGTCAGAAGCATTGCATGGGGTTGAACATTCCTGGGTTTTACACCAAAACTACTCCATTTGGAAAAGCAGGGAACTCCACAAGATCAGTTGTGATCTGCCACTTGTGACCTTCTTCTTCAATATCCTACCAGTGACATTCACAATATCTGGCATGAAGAAGCCAGAAAAGCACATAGGTGCCACCTTCAGTTGTAAATCTGTTTTAATCCAGCTGCCAAATTCTTAGGTAAGAAAACTGCTTGGAGTTCTTCACAAAGGCATCCACTGTTGCTTCTCCTGGTTTCTCTATGCTTTAACTGCTTGCTTCACAGAAAGTCTGTATTCTGCAACGGAGATTATAATGAGACTGTTCCTTCAACTGTAGAGGTGGAGCATAACTAATATAAAGTTGAAGCTAATGTTTTTATAGTATTTTAACAGTATTCACAGGTTCTTGTCTTGCCGGGATGGCGTGATTTCCTTCATGGTAGCCAGTACGGCACTGTATTTTGGATTTGTGATCAAAATGGTGTTGACGACACAGGCTTGTTTTAGCTACTGTTCAGCAGTGCTTACACAGGATCAAGGACATTATCTGTTTCTCACACCATCCTGCCAGTGAATACGTCTGGGGTATGCAAGAAGCTGGGAAGGGACCCATCAGGGACAGCTGACCCCAGTGAAATCCTCCATCATATTATGTGCTCAGCAATAAAAGCTGGGGGAGGAGAAGTGGGGTGTTCAGAGTGATGGCATGTGGGAGCAACACCAAGTATATGTAAGATTAATTTGGACTAAGATAAAGCATGAAGCTGATACCAAGCATATTAGAATAAACATTATTAAAAAGACTAGGTGATACAAGTTGGATGGAATAAGCTTTCGTCATCCACACAGGATGACAAAACTTGAATGTGTGAGGCCAGGCTGGAATAAACCATCCAGGAATAAGACACCTGGGAATAAGTGAATTGGAGATATGACTGAAAGCAGTCATAAGAGTGTGGAATAGCCAAAGCCAAAAACTTCGTGTTTGTCTTTAGTTCAGAAGTCGAATAGCTGTATAAAGATCTGCCTGAATGGGAGAAGCCAATACTGCTTTCTCAATTTGATTCCTGTATTCTGTACTGATTAAAAGAATATGCTTAAAGAAAACTGCGAGGTCTGTGTCTCCTTCATTGCTGCAATGGCATTTTTCTTTCTAAGTAATTCTTTTTCTACTCATGATGGAGCCCTGCTTTCCAATAAATGGATAAACATCTGTCTTTCCATACATCTGCAATGTATAGAATTAATTCCTTATTTTGCTTTAACTGCAAACACAGCTTTTGTTTTGTTAATCCACCTTAGTCTTGATTAAAATTTTCTCACTTTCGCCCTTGTAATTCCCTTCCCCATCCTACTGCAAGGGAGTGACCGAGTGGCTGCACGAGGCTCTGCTGCCTGCCAGGGCTATCCTGCAACACCATGGCACATCGACGCTTTTCTGATGTCAGTATGTGAAATCACTCAGTTTACAAAAATGCAGCAAGTCAAAACAACATCAGATTGGAAGCACAAATGCGGATGCTTGCCTCTTCTTGCCTTGGCCTATGTTTTCACTTATCTGATACAAGAGGCACAGCCAACATCACCTGGTTTTTAGGTAGAGCTTAAGTGAGGCTGGGCTTGATACGAGAAGTAGTAACTATTCCAAAAAGTAGAATATTTTTGATCTAGCTAAAGTTTCATCTGAGTAGTTGTGGTTTTTTGAAAGCTAGACGTGATGTCCCTCCGACAGCATCTTTTGTTTCAATGTTTTTTCAGACACTGCTCATTCTTTGAAGATGGTAACGTCTAGCATGCAGTCTGATCTGTGCTGAATCTTCTGTGAGCAACTCAGTTTGCAGCCCCTCCCTACCTCAAAGGCAAGGCCAAGCAGGGCAGGAGCCAGCTCCAAATTAGCAAATTAGCCAGGTCCGTATTAGCAAGAGTTCTGACTGTTGTAAAGTTAATAACACCATTAAAATTGGAGAGTAACTGAATATGCATAAGGCTTCTGGGAAAACGTATGAATGCGAGTGACAGACGCGTTCGGTGCCAGCCCTGGCCCCGGTTAACCGACACCGCTGCGCCTCGCCGCCCGCGCCTGACAAACAGCGCTTGCGCGGACCCCGGGCGGAGCGGCCGCGGCCGCGCGCCTCGAGGAGGCGTGGCTACCGCTAGGAGTGGGCGTGGCCACGGCGCCTCGCAGAAAGTCGGGCCCGCTAGGAGGGGGCGTGACCATGGGGCTGCGAAGGGCGTGGCCACTGAATGCTCGCAGAAACGCCATGGGACGAAAGGGGCGTGGCCACTGCGCATCGCAGAAACTCGCGCCTGGAGGGGGCGTGGGCATGGGAGAAGGGGGCGTGGCCAAGGCGCGTCGTGGCCGGCGGGTCCCGATGGCGGCGGCAGGGGGCGTGCCGACGCGCGGCGCCCCCGCCCCGGTGTTGTTGTCTCGGCGCGCCCGGGACCGGTGGGTCTCGCGAGATCGGCGTTGGCGCCGTGACCTCCATGTGAGAGCGGCGGCGCCTGGTAAACAGTGCCCGGGGCCGGGCTCTCGCCGGCGGCCGCCGTTACCGCGGCGCGGGCGATCGGTGGGCGGCGGGGCCGCCGTCACCGGGGAGGCTCCCGTGTTCCGCGGGATTTGAAGTCCGGGCCCGGCCGCGGGGGAGGAGGGGGCTTCCCTCCGCCGCCGGGAGCGGAGTCCGTTCCCGTTTCCCGGGGCGGGGAAGGGCCGTGCGCCATGTGGATCCAGGTTCGCACCATCGACGGCACCGAGACGCAGACGATCGACGACCTGAGCCGCCTGACCAAGATCGAGTGCCTGCGCGAGAAGATCTGCGAGACCTTCCGCGTCAGCCCCGACCGGCAGCGCCTCTTCTACAGGGGCAAGCAGGTGAGCGGGCACCGCTTTGTGTCGCTCCCGGCGGGGCCGCTTTGTGCGCCCGTCCCCGCACCGGAGGCTCCTCCCCGCGGCGGGTGGGGGCTGGGGACACCCGTGCCTCCCGGGGCCCCCCGGCTCCGGGGCGAGCTGAGCGCCCGTCCCCTCCCGGCTGCGTTTTTGTCGCCGAAAGGTGACACCTTTCGTGCCGCAGGCGCTGGAGCCGCTGGGTGAGGCGACCGAGGAGGAGCGTGGGGAACCGTGCGGTGTGTTTCTAGGCGCCTGGTTCTTTACAGCGGATGAGGAACGCGAGCCCTTGAGGTTTCTGCCTCGGAACAGGTGGACTCTGTAATTATACAAATAACGGAGGAGAAGTAACAGATGGAAATCTAGCTGTGACTAGAAGGTTAGCATCTAGGCTAGGTGCTACGCCGAGATTGTGAGCCCGGTAGCAAGTTAGTGGATTTTTGTGTTCTGCAGATAGACAACAGTGAGCACCTAAGAGGACCTCTTCGTCAGGACGGTATCATGTTTCTCTGAAGGGACCAATAGAGGAACATCAGCCTTTGTACAGTGCCAGCACACCTCTTGCAGTGCAGAGCTTTATGTGTGGTCCACAAAGCTTAACCCAAGGAGCAGGGAAGTTGAGCCTGTAATGAGATGTGCTTCTCTGTCTACTCGGTGGACAGCTCGAGCATTTTAGTTAACAAATGTCTTGCTTACAGAATTGTGAAACGTAGCTGGACCTGCCTACATGAGCAGCATTTGTGAGTTTAGTACTTGGCTTATCCAGTTTAGGTCACAGTTGGGCTAGTGCTCAATGAAGAGTTAAGGAGGATTTTATAATAGCTTCGCCTTTATGTCCATTTTCTTGCAATTACTATAGTTCATTCTGAAGCTTCCTTAATGATTATGGGTTGCTTTTCTAATCCCATGATACTAGTAAGTAGAAAAAATGTCAGAAGGATTGCTTTTACGCAAGTAAAATTGGATGTTGAGACATGGGCAAAGGAAGCTGTAAACTTATACTCTTGGGGTCATGATAGGATAAAATAAAAAAAATTAAAAGGAGCATTTCAGTTAAATGTGTCATGAATAGAAAACAATATACTGGGCTAAACAATGTGGAAAAACTGAAGATTTCTGCATGTATTGGAAAAAGCATTATCAAGTCTAAACTCTTGAACTGTTTTCTCTGTTTAACATTCAGTATGCTTAGGTCTCTGCAGTCTGCTAGTAGAGCTGTCATCTTGATGCTTACTGTAGTCCCTTTGAGCACTTGGAGAATTCTAGGACCTTGCAGGTGGTGGGTCCCTTTCATCTAAAAATGTGAGGTGTGTGCATTTGTAAGGATACAGAAGCCTAAGTGAGTCACAGTTTATGGGCTGAATTTCAATAACTTCATCTTCTTAGCTTGCAGTAGAGAAAAGCTTGATTGAACATTCTGAGCTAGAGCTGTTATTCTGCAGTACTTTAGGAGTGACCGTGTCCAGTGTAGTTTGTGGTATGCAGAAGTTTGCTGTTCTGTCTTCAGATGCAAATGCAGTACCTTAGGTGGGCTGTACTTAATGCTCCTGTTCTTGGGGCTTAGAACTCCGTAGAACTACCAATGGAAATGTAGGATTGTGATTAATTTAATACTTTGTTACTTTTTCTTTTATTTTTCTTTTTTTTTTTTTCTGTAAAACAACAGGAAAAACACAGTTTGGTTGAGCAGACTGGTTCTAGTCTTTTAGTTTCTGTTGTGAGGGGGTCCTACTATTCACATTTGGCAATGACGAATGAACAAGATAGTATTACTCTATAACTTGGTCTGGTCTGTGAGGAAATTCTGGCCTCTCTGGGGATCTGTGTTTCTGCAGATCTGAATAACTGTCTACTGTCCAGGAAGTCAAATCATTCTGTAATTTGAGGTAGAATTTTTCTGAGGAAATGAAATAGTAGTGTATGCGTGGTGGTTAAGTTTTGGTTTGTTTTTTTTTTTTTTACTTTGGAACAGTAACCTAGTCTGCAGTTAGCCAGATTAGAGTACTGAATATAGAAACTTGAAATGATGTCGCCTGCTTTCTTTGTCAAAGAAGTTGGATCATAGGTTGGGAATAGTTTTTTAAAGGGAAATGAATGTTTCCTTGTGCTGGAATAAATCATATTTTAACCTCGCATTAGCATACATTGTTTGTATCTAATGTTTTATATGTGTTACATCAGGGTAAACTCATAAATCACAATGCATTATTTGAAGTTCCTCTATAATTCGGAAGAGCAAGACAATTGTCTTTTGGCAACATACTTTCCAACTAGTCTAATTGGAAAACATACGTAGCACTTCTTGCTGAGGGTTATGTTCTCAGTCTTACTTATGAAAGACAAGGAGATATTATAATATAGTAGACAAATTCTTGGCATCTTGACCTACCAGAGCAAATTTTCCATGGGATTTCAGTCTTTCAGTAACAACACTGGAAAAATTGTGTAGTAAAATTAAGTTAAAGTTTATTTAAGTTTCAAAACTTGACAGTGTATGTAAGTGACTGAAATTGCTTTTGAAGTTGTTTAATCTTGTTGGTGAGGAAGACACTCCAAACATGTTTTATGGGAGACTGTAATCAGCAGTTGAAGTAAGTATTGAAGCCATTTTTTTGCTCAGTGTGAAAGTTGTTGCAAGTCAGATTTACTGTATTAGAAGAAACTTGAGATCTGCTTTTATGCACAAAAAAGTATGTTTGTATGTATTGTGCTACTTAGCTGTGCAAGTTGACTCTTCAGGATGGTTCATCAGGCCCGTGCTGTAATGCTTAAGTGTTCATGGTTGTGTTGTGGTAAATTTGACTGGGAAGATAGAGGGGTAGGTGAGTGAAGGAACTTTAGTTTTGCTTGAGAGCACCCTTGTGATTAAGAAGCCTCAATGAAACATGTAAATCTAGCAATAGAGCATACCTTGGTTCACCTACAACTTCCCTTATACAAGACCTCTAACTTCTGCTGACCTGGACTGGCACACGAACAGCAAACAGTCTTCTTTGAGTTTAAGCTTCTAAACTTCAGGCTTGGAAACTGTCTGGTTAAAGGCATCTTACATACTTAAGCTTGGGTGAATTTCAAGGAGCATGGAAAAGCATTATTTGTGGAGCCTTTCCCCGAAGAAATGGAGTAAATAAACCTCTTCATGAAACAGTTGAGTTTCTTAATGCAGTCTCTTCCCTGCTTTATTTAGATTGGGAAATTGTAAACATTTTCAGTTGTAGCTGTCCAAATCTCATGTGTTTCTGGCAGAATCTGGATGTGAGAAATCTTCAGCTAGAATGGTTGGTTTTGTATTTTGGAGAAATAATTTGAAGAAATATTAGAAAAGAAGTAATAAGTGTTATTTGATAAAGCTGGTAGCAAGTAGCTCTGCAGCTTTATGGGAAAGAGTCATCTGGAATCTTCATGACAGAAATGATCAGACAGCATTCCTAAATTTCTTAAACATTTGTGGAGTATGCGTCAAACTTGGCTGGCAGTAGGTTTGGTAGGCCTGTTAAGTTTGTTTTTTTTAATATGATTGCAGAAGTTATTTAGTAAAATCAACTATGAATACATTTTACTGTTCCTTGGTAGCATTATTTTTGTTCAAAGCACAAAACAAACGGAAGGAAAAGCTAAAACATATGTGAAAACAGAGTACTTTGTACTACTTTTTATGTATGAATTCAAATAATAAGAAGATGGAGAAATATAATGTGTAAGAAATTATAGCTAGCTTTAAGGCAATAGTTTGTGGTGTGTATATTTATTAATGTAACCTAGACAGGATAGTCTATTACTTTGTATTTTTTTAATGAATCTGGAAGCTCTTGAAAAACAGTTAAGACACTTAGATGGTTAGACATACCTGGTTGTGTGCCCTCGATTGAAAACAAGGTGATGAGGATTTCCAGCGATGAAATGTGATCAGATGTTGATTTCATTTGTATTGGTGGAAGTTATGAGATGACTCTTTTCTTTAAAAGCCGTTAACTGGATCACTGTTAGTAGTAAATTCACTCTTAAATTATGTTAAAATAACTGCCGTGATATACTTGGCTATTGTATTTTTTGAAGACATTAGTTGTTGATTACAGCAGGTTTAGATAATAACCAGTTCTTCATTGCAGGTATCGTTACAAGGTGCAGATAGTCATTTGTGCTCCCCAGTGTCACTTCAGTTGCCTGTGCTATAGAAGTCTGTACCATCATACAGAAGCTACATGGCCACTCTCATCTTATCTGCACAGAGGTGGATGAGTCTTTCCATGCTTCTAAGAATTTCAGTGCAGCTTTAGATTTTGACACACTTTGATGTTTTTTTTATTTGTTTTTGCCTGGAGAAGAGGAGGCTGAGAGGAGACCTCATTGCTCTCTATAACTACCTGAAAGGAGGTTGTAGAGAGGAGGGTGCTGGCCTCTTCTCCCAAGTGACAGGGGACAGGATGAGAGGGAATGGCCACAAGCTCTGCCAGGGGAGATTTAGGCTGGACATTAGGAAAAAATTTTTCACAGAAAGGGTCATTGGGCACTGGAACAGGCTGCCCAGGGAGGTGGTTGATTCACCTTCCCTGGAGGTGTTTAAGGGATGGGTGGACGAGGTGCTAAGGGGCACGGTTTAGTGTTTGATAGGAGTGGTTGGACTCAGTGATCCTTTGGGTCTCTTCCAATCTGGTTATTCTGTGATTCTATGATTGTTCAATTTTGAAAAGAGTCACGTGATCCTGAGTGTTGTCCAGAAGATGCCATGAACTTCTATTTGCCTAGTCAGAAATCTCCAAAGAACTGCAAAAGAAGCGTAAAGGTTGCTGCTCTAACTTCATCCTCCAGATAGGAGTTAATGAGCATATGTTCAGTTAATGGGATTGAGAGTTTCATAAAAGAAGAAAATGCCATATCTAAATGAACAGTTTTTTACCGTATCTCACCCAGTGTTAAAGGAAGAAATAATCTGCAAAACCTCTGCTTCCTATTAGAAGGTTTAACCTGGGAGAGTTGCAGACTTCAACCCTGAAGTGGTTATTGGTTGAGAGTGAGAATAGCTGCTTTCATCTTGATCTTCTGATTAAGTCAAGAAGTCTTCTTTTGCAGCTCTTGACTTTCAGCAGGTTTTTTGTTGACACTGACCTTTAATACTGGAATCTTTTTTGGATTATAGCTAATCCAGATCAAAAAGTAAAGTGTGTTGGTACCATCTGTACACACTGCAAATAGTTTTGTAGTAATGGTGTAGAAAAACACTAGGTTTTGGATGATGTGGTCTTAAAATATAGGCTTTCTGTACTTAGTTTTAGTTATAGAGCTTCAGGTAAAGTCTGATATTTTTTTTTTTTTAGATTTTTTTTTCCTTGGATAAAGCTAGTCTTGATTGAGTACGAAGATGACTAATGTACATTTATTGCATTTATTGTGGTGTTTGTACGGAGACTAATGTGTTGTTACAGACAGTGTCAGCAACGAGGTTCTGTGATATTTTTTCTGGTTATGTGGCTTTGTTCAGCATGCCAGAACTCCTCTTTGTGTGGCATGTTGAAGAAGCACAGCATATTCATACTGTGCTATGATTAAACTCATTGGTTGTCACTGTAACTGTAGAAAAGTTTTTCTCAAATCCCAGAAGCTTCCATATTCTCTGTTCTCTGGGAGTTCCTCTTGCTGTATGTCTTCCGCTGAATACTGTGGGAGTCTCTGTAAGACTGTGATAGCTACCTAGATCTCGATTTACTGAGAGTAAGACATCGGATACCTTCCAGTATTATGACTATCTTTTTCCATAAGCCTAGAGCAGATAATTATTGTTGGTTTTTTAACACCTATATGAGCAGTCTCTGATACAAAGACTAATCTCTATTGTCTTGTTGGTGGGATTTTTGGTGGCATAATGGTCATATCTTCGAGCGTTCTTATAAGTTGCTTTGAAACATGAATCATATTCTCCAGACACTAATAAGCTGTTTGATTACTGGTTTTTAAAATGTTGTGATCTACCTGTGCTAGAGGTACACGGATCTAGAATCTGCCAGAGAACTTCCTGGTCCAGTTTTTTAACCTGCTTATATGTTCCATTATGATTTCATCACTCTACAGAGTACTAAGAGTGATGAAGACAGAGCAATGTTTGTTTTTCTTTTAAATCTTTTTTTATTGATGAGTAAATTCCCTCTCTGGAAATGAGGGAATGATTTGCCATTTGCATTCGTTCATTATTAACAGGAAGCTATGAAGTCCAAACTATTAAGAAATAAAAAGTTAACTTGAGTCTTGGAGAACACATTGTCAATGCTGAGACTTTTAATGGAACTGTATAAATTAAAATGGTTCTAGTGGCAAGCAAGGAACATTCATAAAATCTCAGCCTGTTTGTATTTGGGCTTTGCTTTCATTAAGGAGCTTGTCCTGGAGTAAAGGATAAAAGCACCGATAAGAGTGCTTAGGTTTCCTAAGGTTTCTTTGGTATTTCTTTTCAATCAATTTAAAAGTTATTTCCCATTTAGCAGAGTAAACCTTTGTTATAGTTTTTGCATGAGACTATTAAGTGTTACTCGTTGGTTTCTACTAGAATCTTTGCTAAAAGTGCCATTAGCAATAAGGAAGGGAGAGTTAAGAGAAAACATTCAGGATTGCTAAGATGAAAACAGTATTAAGAGGATATCTTTATGACTGCACAGTGTAGTGCAGAAAAGAGGTTGTAGAGGAGGGAGCTGACCCCTTCTCCCATGTGACAGGGGACAGGACAAGGGAGAATGTCCTCAAGCTCCACCAGGGAAGGTTCAGGCTGGACATCAGAAAAAAATATTTTTAGCAGGAAGGGTCATTGGGCACTGGCACAGGCTACCCAGGGAGGTGGTTGAGTCACCATCGCTGGAGGTATTTAAAAGGCAGGTGGATGAGGTGCTCAGAGAGATGGTTTAGTGGTTGGTAGGAATGGTTGGACTTGATGATCCAAGAGGTCTTTTCCAACCTAGTAATTCTGTGTATATGTAGGAACCTTATTTAAAATATGGAAATAATCATACACATGCTTCAAAAATGTTATTCTGTCGACATGTGAGAAGGAAGGAGTCATGAAACCTCTTGAATGTGCAGACTTTGCTTAAAGGTGTCTGGAAGTGGTTATTTGCCTTCTTATTCTTTTGTTGTAATGGATTGCCTCAGTGGAGCTGCATTGTTCGGGGCCAGGAATATCTTTGGACTCTACATGGTTACTGTCATGTCACTTAAAACCATCACCAATAGCAGCAGAACTGTCCTATGGGCAAGGAAATGATGGAACATTTTAGTGGAATGATCTCCAGACAAAATATTTTTTGGCAGAGCAGACTGCATGCGAGCTGCAGCAAATACTATTGAAACTAAAGTTCCTAGAGGAGGAAGTGGATCTCCTGGGGTCGGGAACACATTGAACTGCACATTAAATATTCCAATTCTTATAAAGATAGTAACTTTCTTTATGTGGTTGGCTGTTAAATGCCTTTTTATTTAGCTTTTGTTTCTGTTGCAGTTGAGACAACTTTATTTCGTTGGGAAACAGTGCCCTACACAGTTGCTGTAAATAGTTGATCCCATGCCTACTACTCTGAATGTGGTTAATACATGAATTTAAAGATCCCAGAATCTAAAAGCATAATCCAGGTGTAAGCTACAGTTTTCCTTGGGAAATAAAAGATATTGTTCGAGTTCTCTTTCAGCTCTGAAAGAGTAAGCAAGCTGAGCATGCTTTGTGAATGGTAGAAGTCCATGAGCTAAGTGCCTAATGTCATGTAGTAAAGACTGGTGAAACTTTCTTAACCAGAGTTGGGCCTATTGGCTCAAACTCCACTGTTAGATACTTAAAATATGATTTTTAATTTTTATTTAGGCTCTTCATTACCAGGTGCAGGTTGGAAATATGTTTGAATCCTTCTTAAAAAATACTAAGTGGAATTCACAATTCTAACAGCTGTCTTTCAGGCAGAAAAAGTTATGCTTGTACATCAGTTTTAAGATGGAGAATATAGAAGTTCTACAAGTCCAGTTTGTTTGCTTTCACTGAGTAGCCAGTTGGAAGTTACAGGTTGTTTTCTTCAGACTGACCATCTGGGTAACTCCTGTAAACAATTCCTAACCAAGTTTTGCTGTTAAACCTGAAGCCTTTTACGTTTATGTATTTAATGCTAAAGAAATATGTAGGCTGCATGTAATATCTGTGCAAAATAAAGGATTGATGTCACTTAACTTTTCATTATGCTACGTTAATTAAAGAGATCTTCTGCATTCATTATAGTCTCTTTCATCTGTTAAATGTAGGCTCTACTCTAGTTCTTGGAAAGGAACATGTCAGAAGATCTCAAAGGCACACTTCCGTAAGTGATTAAAGATCTTGATTGTTGAATGGAATGGCTGGTTAAGGGTGACCCAGGAACTTGCCGTCTTGGATCACACTTTTAAGATAAAAACAGTATGCGATGTGTTTTTACTAGAATGATTATGTGCTGTCTTGGGAGGTCTGTGTACATACAATATAACCTGTAATGAGTTGAGCTTCTGCTGGGACTTGTAGCCAAGTTAATGGGATAGTAATTGGTGAATTACTTGACAGGCATATTTTTTTTTCCAAGTAATGAAGTATTATACTGCATTCTGCACAAGTATTCGTGTTCGTGTAAGAGCAGCTTCTTCATGCTTTTCAAGTCATTTGTGGCTTTATGTTACAGCACATTTCTAATAGCAATAGGACATAGGTTTCAACTCCAGTGTTGTTGTAGCCTCTGTTGTGTGGTAGTATAAATACAGTGTTGTGGTACCTTTAAGTACTTCGAATAACCTTCTCTAGAAGTATTTTGAAATTCACAGTGTCTATAATGCATGATGTATGAAAATACATTTGAAAGATGTGGTTTGTTTCTCTGCTTATGGATATTTAGTGCTGTTAAAGGGTTAGATGCAGTAAATCTAGCTGCTCTTTAGTGTCTCTTCATTCAGAGTGTATTAGTGAAGTCTTCAAGACTTATGAAGTATGCCAGTCATTAACAGGAAGAAGAATTGAAAGTGAAATCTAGTGCTAAGGAAAAAAATCATTTTTTTTAAAGACAGTAAGGATCACAAGACCTAGCAAAATTTCATAGATGAAATTGCCTGTTCAGTTATTTTTGCTCTAGTACATGTTCTAATCACCCATTATGAAGTCATAACTGACTTGAATGAGATAGAGCTTGATTATCTAATACTCGTGTGATTACTTTTGTTTCTGGCTTGCATGTATAAACTTGAGATTGACAGGTGTCCCTAAATGCTTAGTGTAAAAATTAAAGTAAATTAAGTAAAAATCTAATGTTTCTTTCTTTTCTTGTAATATACTGTTCAGGCAAACTTATACCGGGAATCTTTTGCAGCAGAATGGGATGGAAGTGTTCATATGTTTGCATAAGAAACTATTGTTAGACGTGAGCATACTATAAAGCTGACAAGGGAATTGGTGAGTGCACC
Source organism: Clamator glandarius (assembly GCA_033459285.1). Classification (NCBI taxonomy): domain Eukaryota; kingdom Metazoa; phylum Chordata; class Aves; order Cuculiformes; family Cuculidae; genus Clamator; species Clamator glandarius. The sequence goes on along the minus strand of JAUNZM010000267.1, from coordinate 830,482 downwards.
TGTTCCCACAGATTGTCAAACTGATTTTGATGGAATTTGCTGCTTTTCTGGGTTAAATATTTTATTCGTCTGTGAGGTTCTTTGGGACTCGATTCCCTAATGCTTTCATGAATGTTGATGACATAGTAAGGCAGTGTTTGCTGTGGAGTAAAATGGGTTATGTGTGTGTGGTGAAGTTGTGGGTGGTTTTGGTCTATTTGTTGTCTGTGGTTCGGGGTTTTTTTTTGTGTAAGAAATACTATATTTCAGGGTAAGAAATACTATATTCCAGGGTCAATTTAAAAGGCTCTATGTTTATATAAAGGAAGGTATCATGGTTTTTCTCGTATATCCAGAAGTAGTGATAGGTCCTGAATTTTCTGCATCCGATACTGCTTTAATAATGTAATTTGTAAAGTCATCTTACAGTCCATGGCCAGCTTGGAACGGACTATAAGATCCTGCTCTATCTGGAGAGAGAGGCACACTGTCAAGTTGTGTGCTGCATGACTGTTTTTTTACTCCAGCAGTCTGTGAGGCTATAGCTTGCTGTCCAGGGTCCCACTGTTGTATTAACTTCAGTATAGTGTGAGTAATTCAAGAAACAGCATCTTACAGTTCTTTGCTTCTTCTTTTCTGGAGTGGTGTTCTTTATACACAGATTGTTTTCCAGCTTTGTTACTCCAAGGATTTCAGTTGTCAGTGATGCAGTAATGCTGTATATACGTATGCTGGTAGGTACATAGATTAAATCTTGTAAGTCAAATAGCATGTGAATTTGATTTTACTAGTTGAGTTTTTGTGTTTCTCTACTTTGTTACCAGAAGCAGGCAATGTTGCAGAGTCTAAATTTATGCAATTTTTGGTAATAGTAAAACAGACACTTTTTCTCAGTCATATTGCTAGACATTACATCCTAACTATTTTGAAATGTGCTTATAGTAATCTCTTCTGTGTTACTGTGCTTTCAGACTTAGGTGTGACATCACTAGTCATATAATAGGCTGTAGTCAAAATATTCCTGGAAAGAATTCTGATTATAAAAGCAAATAAAAAAACCCCTACTATCATTTGGGCAGAGAACAGAATGCTCCTTTCTTATTAATTAGTACGATCAAGTAGATAACTTTGCAGCCACCAGTTTATTCTGTTCGCATTTTAAGATGATATGTTTGATTCCTGTGCAGGAGCAGGTAGTCTGTGCATTGGTGGGTTGCGTGTATATCGTTCAAGAAAGGGGCTTCTTACTCAAGGCCTAGCGTAGGCATATCTTGCTTTCCAAACATTTTAGATTTAACTATTCCTGGATAATTTACTTTTTTTAGTCTTCTTGTCTTCTCCTTTTTTTTTGCTAATAAGAAGGATTTAGTTGTGGACTGAAGAAACAACTCACTCTGTGATCTGCTTGTCAGTTATGAGTACAAAGATGAGACATGTTTTTAGTTGAACGTTAACACTGCTTACCTAGTTATGGTAGATCATTCAGGCTGATCACCTTTACATTTTTGCTGGCCTGACTTTGAACTGCAGTACCTCAAAATATTTTTCTGTCAGCTTGTGCACAGTGTGTCCTGAGAGAAAAGGAGAGCAATGACAGTGTTGCTAGTGTACCTACAGTTACCCGAAGTGAGGTTATCCTTTTCTCTCCACTGCAGTAGTTTTCGGAAGATTGCCTTATACCAGACAGTTATAGAAATTGCACACTGAAACATCTGCCACAGCTTGTCCAGTCTAGTTGGAACAGAATAATGGAGCAGAAGTGTCCAGTGATGTGCAATTTATGCATTATTTCACAAATTATCTCTGATGGAGATGTACTGCAGATTTTTAAATTTTTTTTTAAAAAAAACATTTTGCAGCAACAACAAAAAAATGTCTTGGTGAGGCATTGAGTCTTCAAAGTGGAGAAGCAGTAGCAGTGCTCAGGAGCAGCAGCAGCTCCAGAAATTTGGATTCCACAGTACCTCTTCCCCTTACTGCAAGATGATAGTTTGTCTTTGCTTTGGGTTTGTGTGTAATTTGAACCCAAGAATAGCTGGCTTTGAAGTTCTTTAATAATGTTAACATCAAAAATACCAACTTCTTGTAGAGAGGAAAACTCCTAAGTCTGGATTGCCATAGGGCTGCAGGAATGCTTCTATCCCCTTTGTTAAAGAGTTGTCAAAAGCATAGGAACATACGACATGGTGGGACAGGAAATGTTGTTTAAACTTGCTTGAGTAGCTTGCAACTCAGTATGAAGCCCTAGCCTAAATCATATGAGGCAGTGTTGGTAGTTGCCTGTAGAATAACAGTTGCTGGACATCTCCATTTTAAAACTTGTGTTTATCGAACGGTTACAGCACTGTGGGAGACTGAATCCGTGCAGGTACCGTGGACAAGATCACAGACAATCAATATGATTGGAAATCAAGTCGTTTGATAGCAAGCAAGCAAGCCTTTTGTACTTTTCTGCTCTCTTGTCTAATGTTTACGTAGTGCCTGGCTAAAGCCCACAGTTTCCCGCAGTAGTTTTTGTATAAGTAGTCTTGCACGTAGACTGCCTTATTGTTCTCATACTGTGGGTGCTTCTCAACCTTGATGTATTCCAGACTTCTCCCTAACAACCTGATAAGGCCACATCGTTAGACCAGCATATATTCCCACATTTCCCCCCTTTCTTTTTAAAATAGAATCCATGCTGTTTTCCAAACAAGTTTGGCAGCATCGTAACAAAATAGGAAAAAACCAAATTAACAGGCCTGCTGCAGTTAAAGGTAGTAAAATTGTGTGTAGCAAACTAGTTAGCCAGTTTGGCAATCCTAAACTCGCTAAGAATTGATCAAAAGGCGAAGAAACCAGAGTAATTTTGTGCATATTTTCTGCAAGTTGCTGAAGCTGCTTCTGGATAGATTAAGAGTGATCAGAAAGATTCATACAACACATACCTTCAAATTCCTGGCAACAATGGCCCTGTGCTAGCAACAAAAATCTATGTCTGCTCTGTTTTGTAAAACAGCGTGTCTCACGCTATTGACATCCACTAACAAGCTTGATATCATTTTAGAAGTTAGATTGAATTGCTTCATACTCCAACAGGCTATTTTTCGTAATGTGGTTAAGGCACGAGCTACTCCTACTCCTGAGGCTAACATGGCTGCAGGAAGAATCTTGCCCCTATTCCACAATTCCACATTATCTTTACATTCAGATGTAGGCTCTGTGTGAGAAAAAGCTCGCTTCACACGAGGTTGTCTTGAAATATTGAAATGATTAACAGCAGGAGCAAATAGGGTCAATTTGCCAAGATAACATGGACCCCCTACTGCTTTACTGGGAATTCCTGCCCAAGGCCTATCACCACAGATCAAAAAATAGCCTGGGGGCAACAATTTTGCAGATACATAGTTTCATATTCCCTTTTCTGTCAAATACATTCCAAATGCTTTTCCATAACCATTTCCTCCACAGAACCAGCTTTCATTGACAGGGATAAATGAGGGAGTTGCATTTTGCCACATCAGCCAAATAGATTGATCATACTAACCATACTGTTTGAGGCTGAAAATCAATTTGCCATTGTTGTCGAGGCCCGCTGCTTTTCCCAGTTTGCCCTGTTTCCAGTGAATTTCTATCCGGGAGAATCCCGCAGTGCAGCAATAGAGTGCAACCCCCTGTTTTCCACGGATGTGCCCCTTCATGTTTTCAGCCTAGTGCATCCCTTCCGTATTAACCCACAGGTCTTAATAAAGATTCCAAGGTTGCAATAAGCTAACAAGCGTGAGAACATTGGCCCTGTGTTTCATGCTTGCCGCTAATATTGCAAGATTACCAAGGCATCAGCTGTTTGCACCAGCATACACGCAATACTGGAATCTTTTGCCCACGTTTCTCCCTTCTTTTATTTATCAACGTTATAAACCATATAAATCATCAATTGTTTGTTGTACCTTTCACAAAAACATGATTGACACATGTTTAAGCATAGAAATATGTTACTGCAGATACATAGAAGTATACTAATGCAAGAAAACCGATTTTGATTAAGGCTTTTAGCTAGCCTTCTGACTTAAGAATCCTTTATAAAAATTTTTTTTGTTTCAATCATCACTCATCTTCAAGCTTCTTTGCCCCATCCATGAGTGCTGATATAGCCCTACCAGTATTGCTGTCCATATTAGTATTGTTGTCATCTTTGTCATAATTGCTGTCTCTGCTTAGATACGGACAGACACACCGTGCTGGCATCCACTTGTGTGCTTGACCTGTGGAAACGCGAGCATATCCTTGACCCCATGGTATTAACTGATATGGTCCTTCCTCATTGAGCTGCTGACCCTCTGTTTGTAAAGATAAAAGAAATGCCTTACTGTAGGTGATTTTCCTGTTTCCTAATTTTCTCTCATATTTAAGCAATTCAATGCATACAGTGCTTTCCTTAATCTCTTCTATGGTGTTTTACCCTTCATTCCCCCTTTTTGTTTTAATAACATATTTTTTAGTGTCTGATGGGCTTGTTCTACCATTGCCTGTCCTTGTGGAGAATGTGGTATGCCCCTGTGACGTGTGTTATTCCCTAGGTTTGAAAAAACTTCTCAAGTTGGTCACTTATATATCCTGGCCCATTGTCTGTTCTTACCTGTGTGAGTTCGCTATTTCCCTTAAAGATTCCCCTGTTTGTGCTGTTGCCCATATCGCATTTGAATACCTGTCGATCAAAACATGTACATATCTCAATCTTCCAAATTCAGGTATGTGAATAGTATCTTTTTGCCAAATTTGTAGAGCACTTAATTCCCTCGAGTTGGCTCCTCCAGGCTGTAATGGTGTTATTTGTTGATAATCCAGGCATATTATTATGTTCCAGGCATATTTATTATATTCCAGGCTAATTCTAATGAAATTTTAAGTTGCCTACGGAGTGCCTTGGCAGACTCATGATAAGATTATGTGACGTTAGTGCCTGTTGAATAATTGGTAGTTGGCCTTGGACTGACCCTGCTGTCAGGCTGTCTGCTATTCTTGTTCCCTTCGACTATAAATCCTGGAAGTGATGTGTGACTCCGAATATGCGTCACGTAAAGTTCTGCTCTTCCAGCTGTGACTTGAAACCATAACTACTTTAACATTTAAAAGCAATCACTCATTATTTATTTGTTTTAACCATCCTCTTTCTATATGCTGCACTACTATGGCTACATTTTGTGAATCTGTGACTAAATTAAAGGGACTGTGATGCCGTTCAAAAGCTTTAGCACTGCATTTAATACTACTATTAGTGTTGATCCTTCTACTATATAAACTACACTTTATTTGCCCACTGTCCATTTTCTTTCCACGTTAGTACTGCACTTAGTGTTTTTCCTGAGCCATCGGTAAATACTGTAGGGCCGTCAACCGGTCGCTCTCTACATAAGGGCTTCTGTTCTATTTGTAATATTTGCAGAGAGGAAAACAATTTATGACTCGGTAAGTGGATATCAACTCTTCCTGGGTAATCTGTTAGAGCTACCTGTGAATTCAAAGTATTTGCCACGCATCACTTAGCATATTCTTTTGTCATTGGGATATAAATGATTGTTGGGTCCTGACCTAATAACTGAATGCTTCTTTTTCTTCTCTTGGATATTATCATTGTAAACATTTTCAGTCTAGTCACTATTGGGTTTTTTTGGGAGGTTGGTGTGGCAAAATATCCACTCAGTAATTTGTAATGAATCTTTTGAATTTTCCTCTGTCATTGGCTCAATTATCCCTAAAGGTTGTCTGCGCTAGGGCCCAGCAGGTGCTCATGAGGGACACTGGAATGCAGAGTGTTCTCACAAATTGGCATTCCCCTAGAGAGATAACACTGTTAACTCCTCTAGACTTCTGCAAAGCTGAAAAGGAAAAAAACTGAGAAAGGAAGGAGAAGGAGGGGGAGGCACTTACACACATACAGCTGCAAGGCTGGGCTTTTTCTATTTTTTTATTGCTTGTTTTTGTTAGGTATTTTAAATTTTTTCATTCTGAAGCCTTTCATTCCAAAGATCCCCAGGTAAATCTAACTGTTTGCCAGTTTAGTGGACATTTGAGATTGAAAGGTCCCAGAGATCTATTTCCAAGATTAATCAAAACCAATTTCTAAGTCTTAAAAATGTTTGAAGCGCTTCAGACACACACACACACAACCACTCATTTCAAAGCTAGCTGAATACGTTCATACAATGTTGATTATTAAATTTTTTTGATGCTATGTATAGTTAAACTACACATGGTACCGGGCACATACAATGCTTAAAATATTTACATGCATTATCTTATAAGGCTTGTATCGATTGTCTAGCAAGTATTCGGACTGGTCAGTTGAACCAAAGCCTTTGTTTCCCCATATGCAATTTCCTGCATGGGGTAGAATTGCTGGAAAACAAATCAGCTGATTAATTCTAGTGCCCTTTGATATGAAGTCAGGAGGCACAGGCATCCAAGCTTTTACTTGCATCACTCTTGTAAAGTCAGCATCAGTCAATTCTGGTAAAATAAACAATTTTTGTAACAGGTGACCATGCAGTTAACAGCGCACTAAGTCTGTTTTTGCGTTCTCTAAGGCTAATTGTTTAAGCAACACTTCTCTAGTGACGATATTGCCTGCCTGCTTATATAAGGCCTCTTGTAGTTTGTCTAGAAAAGTCGTGTAATAAATGCCATTTTCCAGATTTCTTTCTTATCACAAATACAGGTGTGTTCCAAGGACTATTAAATGGGACTATATGCCCTTGACCTATTTGCTCCTCCACTAAATTTTGCAGTGCACATTTTTCACTCGTTCATAGTTCAAATGCCTATTCCCATTGCATGTAACACATCTTTCCCCCTCAAGATTAGTGGAACGTGCACAACAAAGGGTTGCACTACAGCCATTTTAAGATGTTCTGGCTTTTTCCTTTTTTTTTTTTTTTAAAAAAAAAAAAAAAGTTAGTATGCACATCAACATAGGAAGCTGAGTTTGTAAGGACTAAACCAAACATATTTCAGGGATTCTTGTGAACCCAAAACTGCCTGGGTTTCATGGCAGCAGCAGTGGTGGCAAGTGGCCCCCCCTTGGCCCAGGGCAGTGGCCCCCCTGCGGTGGTAGCGGAGAAGTTAGTACTTTTCCTACAGGTTTTCAAGTCTCTGACCTCCCGCAGACAAACCCCAGGAAAAGTTTGTAGCTGTTTAGGGTCACTGCACCTCCACTGATGAAAATAAATCAAAGTTCTCTCAGGGGCTGCTGGCCCTGAATCAAAGGGATTATCAGCAGTCGCTGATGGCCCTCCACCAGTCTCTGAATGTGGAATATTGCTGTCGTCCTCTGCCAGAGGGATAGTGGTTGGGTCCTCCAAAAAATTCTTTAGCTCACACCAGCAAAGACAGAGGTGGAGAAAGACCCACTGCAGGAATATTGCTTTCAGTTTCCCACATATTTGCCTCAGCTGTCGCCTGGAACATCTGAGCAACAGCTGCCTCTGTTGTCGCCTCTGCCATCATAGTTTCTAAAATCCCTTCAGCAGTCCCCCCAAGTTCGTGCATCCTCAAATGCTTTGGAATCTCCCGTGGTAACTGACTGCTACAAATCTCTTCTCAGGGATTCCCAAACAGTCAAATTGAAAACATTACTAGGACGCATGAAAAAGTCCTTGCACCGTCCCCATATTAAAAGTTGGGACATTGGCTCTGGGCTCAGTTTCATGACCTGTCAAGTCACAAGCTTCATCAAGAAGTCATGGACCGACTTCTAGTCCCCGGATGCTGCGATTTCCATGGCTGCTCAGCTCAAGTGCGCGTGCCGCCGGCCCCCGAGTCTCAACTGCCCTCCTCTTCTTCTTCTTCTTCTTAAATACTACAGCAGCCCTTCCACCTGCCTGGTTGATCTCTAGTTTGGAGAGTGTAGCTCCACACTGCCGACCTACCATAATGCTCCTATCACATCACTGGTCACCATTTGTGGGAGACTGAACCCATGCAGGTACCCAGACAAGATCACAGACAATCAATTTGATTGGAAATCAAGTTGTTTATTAGCAAGCAAGCCTTTTGTGCTTTTCTGCTCTCTTGTCTAATGTTTACGTAGTGCCTGGCTAAAGCCCAAAGTTTCCCGCAGTAGTTATTGTATAAGTAGTCTTGCACGTAGACTGCCTTCTTGTTCTCACACTGTAGGTGCTTCTCGACCTTGATGTATTCCAAACTTCTCCCTAATAACCTGATAAGACCACATAGTTAGACCAGCATATATTCCCACACAGCACCAAAATCTTCAGTATGATTTTTAGCTGTGTGCTAAACTATTTTGAAAGCAGTCAGCTGTGCAAGGATTGCTCCCCAGGCTGTTCACCAAACTGCTGGGTCAGTTTCAATTGCATTGAAACAAATAAGTGTGCTGTGCACGCATCTGAGCTGTGGGTATAGTGGTTATTTGCAGTAAAGGAGACTTTTGTTTTTTTTAATGTAGATCTTAAATTCAGGGAAGAACAGCTGATTCATTCCTTTAGTGTCCATAAGTGTCTTGTGCCCTTTAGAATTGTTTTGAAAAAGCAGAGGAGATAATGGAAGAAAGTTGGATTCTGCTTTTGTCTATCCTGAGGTCGTTTGAATGTTACAGAAAACTATTTTGGTAAGAAGTTGGAGAATTGCTTCCCACTTTATTTTTATTGTTCCTTCCTGCCCCCTATTTTTTCTTGTTGTTTTGGTGCTGCCCATAAGTTCATGAAAACAGATCTGTTTGACAAGATTCCTGAAACAGTGATAGCACCTATTCTGGAAAAAGGTCAGGTAAGTTTTTGTTGCAGCAGTGGTTGGGAAGCAGGTGGGAGTTTTTGTCATATATGTTTTCCTCCTACTGCAATACATAGCAAAGTATAACTAACAAAATTCTAGTTTTGGTGTCCCAAAGCAGTGCATTATACTTCAAGGGAGCTGTCAGTCACTAAGAGTGTTTAGCAAAGCAGCAGTTATTACCGCTCCCTGTTTTTGTTCTCTCCTAGCATACAACTTGGTGGTTTTTTTTGGTTGTGAGTTTCCTATCTTAATTGTAGGCAGGTGAGATCACTGGCTAAAATAAAGATAATAATAGGTATCTTAAAGCTGTGCAGATGGGGCAACTATGTGCTACACATGTTTTAAAAGGTCTGCTTCTATTTATATTCTGGTGTCTTGCAGGATCTGATTGCATCTAGAATATAGTGGGCCCTGATGCATGATGTTATTTGAGGAAGTGCTATACATTACGCATTCCTTCAGTTATTATAATAGCTTTTAAATTGGCCAGATAAAAGACTTGCTTTCAGTGAGTGGTCATCTTGTGATTGTCTAGTGAGGAGATGGAGAATGGGGAACCTGGCTAAACCAGGAATAAAAATGTTTATGAATGCTTTCAGTTTAGGGTATTTTCTTTCATAAAGTTGAAGGCCCAGTACCCCTTTTTCCTGTTGCTTCCCTATATGTGTAGTTGCTCTTGCACAATACTCAGTGGTTTTGAAAAGTAAATGGAGTTGTATATGTACGAGCTTTTTATATTTTGTTTGGGAAATAGCTTGCAAAGTACTAGTTTAATTTACTGCCTTACTTTCTAGAAAATAGTGAAAAAGAGCGAATTGTGAAATAATGTAACTGAAGTATACATGATACAATGATTGGTGATTTTAAAACTCTCACGTGTTTATTGTTATTGTGTACATGTGGCAACATAGATCCTACCTGTTTCCTGATCAGGAAAGAAAACAGTCACTGCATTCACTTGGATGTTGATGCATTATTAAAAGATCCAAAGTCTGTAAAGATACCTGTTAATTATTTTAAGCCTTTCAGGGATTTTCATTGAATGAAGTCATGACTGCAGGCAGTGTGATGAGAGTTCGGTTTTGCATATGCTCAAGATGTACAGTTTTTTATTTATCCAAGATGAATGACTTTCCTCTTCTTGTCTGTATGATTATTACCTCGAAGAGGAAGACTTGGAATACTACTTATGTACCTCAAGATGAAATGTTATAATGATACCTTTCTTTTGATAGCTAGAAGATGGACACACTTTATTTGACTACAATGTTGGACTGAATGACATAGTACAACTTTTGATTCGTTCTGAATCTGAAGCTCCTACCACTGCTTCTGTGGCAGATCAGGATGGAGAAGTCAATCCCTGTGCTGCTTCCATCTGCAAGAACAAAGTGAAAAAAACAAATAGTGGATCACCTAGTCAGCCATCTACATCATCTTGTTCGTTTCTCATTGATCCTGGCATTGGATTGTACAAGGTATGTAAAGACTTTAAAAGCTGGAAACTGGCCTTCCACTTGTGGGTTCAGTTTTATTGCTTAATAAGTGTATTGTTTTAATGTATAAAAGTGTAAGTCCTCATTGCTTTCTTTCATAATTTGACATAATGCCGTGATTTGGCAGTCAAATTAACTTAATTTAAGCTGACTCTTGCAGAATCACGAAAGCATCTCTAACTGACTCACTGGTGTGGTAAGTTTCAGGAGACTTCATAAACTCTGGCACATTATTCTCCAAAACGTGTTCTCCAGAAAATTTAGAGTAACTGAAACACAAATACTTTCTGTGAAGAGAAGCTATAAAAAAAAAATGTGGCTTTTCCTCTACTTATTGGCAAGCTTGGAAAAAGGTACTTGTTCTAGTACTAATGTTTCAGTGCTCCGTTAGAACTAGATAAACTATGGAAATACACAGAATCATAGAATGGATTGGATCAGAAGGGACCTTTAAAGGTAATCTACTCGAACCCTGCTCCGAGAAGCAGGGACATCCTCCACTATATCATTTTGCTTAAAGCACCATCCAACCTGATCTTCAATGTTTCCAGGGGCATCTGCAAGCTGTTTGGGCCACCTGACACAGTGTTTCACCACTCTCATTATATGCAATTTGTTTAAATTATATATGATGTAACGATTTCAGTTTATTTTAGTTTTTTGGGGGGTATTGCATATATCATACACATTGTTAGTTTTGTACTTCATTGAATTTTTGAATGTTGTCATGTAAGCTTAAATCAGAGTATCAGAAGTTTAATTTAAACAGAAAATAGGCAGTTTCCAGATGGGTAGCTCAGTGGATATTTAGTAGGATGTGTTTATACAGTGAATGGTAACATTTTACCTCCTGTTGGGGCACTATTTTTAGTTAAGAATCACCTGTCATGGTATTCTTTTGCTGAAAATGTCCAAAATTAGAGAGAAGAAAAAGGAGGTTGAGGCTGACGTATGTATACAAGTTAACTTCTGCTACAGGACTGCTATCCCAATGGGAAGCTGCCTTAGTTTCATTTAGACTGTTACTTAATGTTTCAGGTATTAAGGACAAGTGGAAAGGTACCTACCAGGTGCAGTGACTTTTATTCTTCCAGCAATCAGGGAGTATATGGATACACAAGCTTGTGTGTTTCCTTTTCAAAATATATCTCCATTTGCTATGGTGGGGAATAAAACCCCAATTTCCTCAGTTCTGAAGCATTGCAGTTAGCCAGTGAGTGTAACAGCTAATATGAGGAAGGGATGGGGACAGTACTGGGGAGGCAGAAGGCCAAAGAACATCAGTTGATGAAGGGATAGGAGTATAAATTTTGTAATTTCAAGAATGCTAAAAATTGTATCAAGTAGTCTCTTAGCTATTTTGTTCAGGATTAATATAGAAACTAGAACACAGAATAGCAAACATCCTCAAGGAGAACTGTTCTGTTGAGTCAGCTGGAATTTTTGTGATCTCTGACACTAGGACCTAATGTTTCCCCCTTCATTACCTGTGACTTGATTACTTTGTCAGCCAACCATATGTTTTTAATATAGATAGGGGGAAATAAGGATACATTGCTTTCTTTGCTATTTGTAGATGACAGTAGGAATATATAGAGGATTTCTGCTTACAGAATGAAGAAGTTTCTAAGAATGTGTATTTAGGCAATCATGTAATAAACAGCTTAACGTATGACTTTTTATTTTAGATGGCTATGAGTTATAGGAAGGTATAGCTTCTGTTTCCTTTCTGAGGAAGGTCCTATGCCTGATTGGATCTGTTGATTGTAAGAATAAAAATTGGAAAATACATGTTGGTAGTTTGCATGGGAAGAAAAAGAATGGGTTTTGTTTTGGACTTCATTTTAAGAAGGTGAGTGATCAGAGTAGAATACAACTCATTGCTCACTTGGGCTAAACTTGTTAGCTCAAACTGCTGTCAGTTGCACTTTCAAATACCTAAGGACTGTTTCACTTGAAATACTAAAAGGTATTGAGCATATATTTTGACTCGCTCCTATGAAAATACGATAAGATTGTTCAGTTTATAGAAACTAGCCTTTGTAATCGGTAAGAACAAGTAACTGTCTGCCACTGTGCCGGTACTTGGCAAAGGCTGTAGGTTAAATTGTGTATATATATGTGGTTTTGTGTACTTTATATTGTTTATTACAGGTGTTTTCTATGGTACAGCTCTGCAGTAGTTCTGTTTAATAATGTTCTTATACTTGATGTAATGTTGATGAACTGTTCTTTGAATCTTTTTTTTTCTAGTGTTCTCAGTATTACTAAAGGAATATCTGCTCAATTAGCTGAAGACAACCACCTGCTTATACTTCTTTCCTCCCTTTCTCTCCTCAAGTCTTGGAGGGTTAAAAAAAAATCTTGCAAGCCAGAAAGATAGGATAAATAATAACTCTGACTTGGAGGCTCAGAGAGTCTTTAAACCCCTTCATTGTGAGCTAGTATTTTTATGCTGTGTGTGCTTATTTAATCATAAAGCACAATTGGTGAAACCAGAGGAAAGGATAATGAAAGAGATTAAGCTGACTTCTAGATTTGGAGGAGGAGAAAGTAATCTTAGTCTTGCTTTTTAAAATTTATGCAGATTATGTTTGTACTAGTTTTTAATGAGGGAAGAGTAGTAGAACATTGAAAGTGCAACATATTTGACTGCATGTTGCTTGAACTTGCTCAAGTTTGACTCATTACTGCAGTTGATCGCTTTACTAATAATGAAGTTTAGCAGTAGCATAGTAAATTGTATTGTTTTTTCTTAATTTGGATTTTATAAAATGAACATAATTGAATTATTGAATTTTCCTTTTAGATTAATGAATTGGTGGATGCCCGTGATGTCAGCATTGGAGCCTGGTTTGAAGCTCATATAGAAAATGTTACGCGAGTGACAAAAGGACAAAAGAATGGTAAAGCTCAAGGAAAGAGTAATAACACTCACAAAAGGACTAATGGAAATTTAAGTCAAGATCATTCTAGAGCAAATGCAAATAGTTTGGACAATACACCATCCACATCTTATTCAGACTGTATGGACACTGATGAAGAAGCTATTTATCATATCAAGTATGATGAGTAAGTGCTCCTGATACTCTTTTGAGGACATCACATATTGTTTTATTTGGTTTGTATGAACTAAGAATTTCTTGAAGAAGCTGGGAATCAAAGAAAGCAAGTTCAATATTGCAACTGAGGAAAAAAAAAATTATAACACTTTTCAGTTGGATATAGTGAACCCATTGGGAGTAATGATATTTTTCATGCCTAAATACCTGTCAAATATTAATCTCTTTGTCTTCATGAAGCTTAAAATCCATCCTTCTTATATAAGAAAAAAACCTCTATAACTGAATTTTTACTGTGTGCTTTTCTAGGTAAAGTATTATTTTAATTTTTTTAACTATTCCCTGTGTACATTAAATTCCTTTCATTGGAGCTGAAGGAGAACTCAAGTGAGAGCAAGTTTTGTTCCTTGATTTGGATCAATTTTATTTCAAATAGAACAATGAGCACAAAATTACTGGTCTGCACTTACAGTAGAGGTTGTTACGGAGAACTTCGTGCCGGAGGGCACAGAAATTGATTCCGAACTGGAGAGAAGACATTAAGGGCAGGTAGTGGGTTCTCTTCTGTTTGTTTCTGTAGTAAAAATTGCACAGCCTGCAATATGTGGGTGGGAAAACTTGAGTTTGAAGGGGATTTTTTACTTATAAACAGTTTTTGCATTTCTTAATTTCCTTGAGAAGTTGGTGTGATTGTTTTTTATTTTGCATAAGATCTGTTAAAGCTTTATATCTCTAAATGAATAAAACTCTAAATGATTTGAATATTTTTAATTTTTGGTACTGAAATTAGTAAAACTTTAACAGTTTGTGCAGTGTAAGGTGAAGCTAGAAGGATGCAAAGTATATTCAGTATTAACTAAATGTAGTCTTCCAAAATTCTTTTTTAGAGCAGATATTTCAAGTTTAGTTATTCTGGCATGTGAATCTGACTTACATAGTCAACTGACTTTTTTTCTGACTTTTTTGTTGCTCTATTAGTAGATGCAGATTAATGCACCTTTTCAACTCCGAGTTCAGATTCTCTATCTGCGACTGTAATTTTTCTCTTTAAAACATTAGAGAATTAAGAAAATCAGAGCAGAAATGTAAATGTTGAATATTGCAAGAAATACTTTGTAGTAACTTAGTCTGTCACTGTGATCAAACCAAAAGTATATTCTCTTGAAACTACGTGCCTGTTGTGATGTGATTTCCAATGTGATGGCATTAAGATCACCTAATTTTACAGTACTGTAGATATATGTGACTCAGCTGTGGGCAGAGATATCTGATTCAAGTGTAACTGCTGTAGTGAAATTACATTCCTTTTTTGTAGGTATTGTTGGTTTTCATAGTTTTAAAGTACAGATTTGGAAAATTTTTCACAACAGGTTTAGTTTTCTTAAGCATATGCATCTTAAAGAAACAAGGTTGACCTCTATTTATGTGTACTTCAGGAGCTAACTGTTCCCTTTCAGCAGGTGGAAACAGTCTTTTTACTTTAATGTAAGGTTATACATAGAAGCTGTATGTTCTTAACCCACAAAATTAGGTAAGGCACAGAAACATGATGTAAGTTACTTATTGAATTTGGTTACTTAACTGATCAGTCTAGTGTATTGAAAGCTTGAGCTTTTGGGAAGAAAAACAGTTGGAAACCTTCCTGGAAAGGGAGACCATTTGGATTTTTGCCAAATGTTATTCACCTTTGTGACAGATTTTTCAAGGTCTCACTATTTTCCTTTAATGTTACCTGACATGCATATCCATGTGGTAGTTGTGTGTGCAGTCAGTGCTTTGTTTCATACATTACTGTTCCTTTTCAGTGTCTGTAGACCACACATGTATCTTGGTTGATGTGGATGAACAGGGAGGTGAGGCTGTACTTTACCTCAGTCATTCTCTGCTTCAGAAATTGTTTCATCTAATTTCTCTCTTTACTCCTTTTCTTCCAGGTTCATGTTTTACTGCTAGTCCTGTCTTCTGCACAGTTACGTGTTCCTGAGTGTTTTAATATTTAGGACTGCATTTTGCTGACAGATCTACTTCACGTTCTCATGTCTGTCCTTGCTGTGTTGTTTTGGGGAATCTCTTTTCCCTTTTATTTCCTAAAGAAGTTGATTCTCTTGGGTTGTGTAATTTCATTTCTGCTTTGCCTACAACAGGTATATTCTTACAAGACGTGAAAACACTTGCCTTTACCTGGAGCGGATTAAAAATGGTTTACAAATGGGTGACATAAGCCTGGTGCCTGTAAAGTCATCAAAATTATTTGAATACATTGGAAACACTGTGTCAGAGAAGTTATGGACCTATATCTACCTCACAAGTCTTCGCTCATACTTAGTTTTCAGGCTGGTTTTCTTTCTCTACCTGTTTGGAAAAAAAAATCACTAAAAAGGTTACAGCTGAGGTATAGGTCAACTGTAGTGTGTTTTATGGCCTACTCCAGTCTCTTGACTCTCGTCTGAGGCTTCATTATTACGAATAGTAAGTGTACTTCACTATACCACATGTTGTGGCAGACTTAGTCTGATCTTCTCCAAAAAAAGTAAGCTCAAGCAATGTACCTTTTTCCTCTCCTTTTGATGGCGAGAACCAGTAATGTTAATAGTAATGTTTATACAGGAGATAGGGGAAGTCTGCCACCCCATCTCAGAACCGGGTCTTTTGTCATCACAGGACCAGTTCTTACAGCAAAGTCCTCTACGGCAGGTCTGTTTCACCTCACTGTCTCAGAAACACGCAAGTCCACATCTTAACTCAGATGAAGCCCTGAAACTGTTCTTTCTGTCCTTTTCTTAGCTGTCTCATGGGTATTTACACTGTATTTATAGACTGAGAAGTGAGTTGTGTTGTTTAACACTATCTGTCTCAGAGCTGTGTAGCTGGGAGCCTTATCCAAAAGCGAAGCGTCACCTCATTAATATTCTCTTACATTGTGCTTGGCAGAAAAGTTCACCTTTAGCCTTAATAAGCTTTACTAATTTATACAAGAACATACTTTTCTCTACATTAAAGTTGATAGGAAATCTAGGCTAGTAAGAAAATTTGTCAAAGAGCATGAAGAATCAAGAATTTTCATCCAGTAAGTGTTTAGAAATTGTGATGAGTTTACCCTCCCTCCACTGGTTTCAACGAGGGGTAATGCAGTCCTAGCCAATGATTCTGCGACTGTGCATCTGAGAGGATGGGTCTGTACTGGGGCTTGCTTATAAGTTCCATGCCTGATTCTTTGAGAGCAGAGGACAGCAATAACAGATCTGATGTTCGTCTGACTTTGTTTTTCTAGCTGGAAACATTTGACAGTCCCATCAAGTGAAGAAACTGATCAATCACTTATTCTTTTTCAATAAGGTAACTTTTAGGACACTCAGGTCTCCTAAGAACAGCTATTCTTAAAGGATGAAGTGGGCCTTGTGGTTCCATGAAGTGAGAAAGCTGGTTTTAGCAGTGGCACAAATCCTCTGTGACACTCAAACATATTGTTTGACATTTTTAGGTTTGGTAGAACACACTTTCTTCTAATATTTCATTTCACAAGAATGTACCTTCCCTGAGGGGCTGACTTTTCATTCACCCCTCTCTTCTACTTCTTGTTTACGTACTATAGTTATAGTGAATGTGATGGGGAAAAAATATGGGAAAGCTCTTCTAGCATGGAGTATGATTGAGAGAGCATAAAGTATGATTGAGAGAAATTAATCTTTCTGGGCAAGAGCTTAGCTATACTAATTTCAAACTTTATGTCTAAACAAAGCTCTCCTACCAGTTGTGGCTGATACAGATAGGAGGTACTGCATATTCTTCCCTTGATTTTTGTAGGGAGCAAGATAGCCGAATTGTTTCTGTTTTGATTTCCCTCTGCCTTCCCCATATCCCAAGGCTGCTGCAGTAGTTGTAAGGCCCATGTATTTCTGCAGAGAGATGATTCTGCTTACAGAAAAACAAGTGCTGTTTGGAGGAACAGAACTTTGCAGTTGCAGATTAAACTGGACTCACAGTTCTTGACATGCCAAAAGATTGAAGAAACTTGTGGTGCTTGTTCAAGAGTCTGGTCCTCTTCAGTGAGGAGGAGACCGAAGTATCACTTCTGCCAATGCTGACTTTTAGTCACTACCAGGTCTCTTGGCATCCAGGTATATGTAGCTTTTGCCTCATGGTCCATCTTCTGCATTGATTTTTTGAATGCCTTCTTTTCTCTGGGGGCAAGATGTATGTGTTCCTATTTCTATTAGCCATCTTCCCCTTCTGCCACTCTATTCTCTTTATTTCCCTTATAGCTTTGCATTTGTTGGTGTCACAAAGAGCCATTAAAGACATGGAAGTCCAGGGTGTGCTATCAAGTTTCATATGCTGCTGTCATAGATTTCTTCTGCTGCAAGCAATTGTCTTTCAGTACAGAAGATGATGATGTGAACTTATCTTGAACAGAATAAAGCCCAGTGCCTGTTTGGCAGGACTCTTGAGGAATCAAACACATACTTAATTCCTAAAGATAACAGAGCTTGTTGTAGGTGGTCTCCACCTCAGCATGCTTAAGAAGTAGGACACTTTAGTAGTTTAACATGGCACCATAAGGACATGTAATACAGTGCTATGTCATACAGAAGCTTACTCTTCACTCTGTTTCATATTAGTTGCTTGTGGAGCACTGTATTTAGTCTGCTTAGTATCAGGAAGACAGTTCTTACTGTCAATATTGGCTTCTTGATGGTTAGCTTTCCCTGAGGTAGTGGAGAGACTTGTTGATTTACAAAGAAATGCTGTCTTTTTCTTCCTTTTCCTGTTTAAGTCACTTTAAAGGAGGCTTTCAGTGATAGTCACAGGAAGGTTGAACACATCTGCAGCCTGAGGCATATCAGTTTGGCTACCTATATTCATCTATAAATTTATTATGGCACAGGCATAGGCAACTTTTCAGGGCCCTCATGTTTGGCTGATGATATCGCATGCAGGCTTTATATCAACCAGTATGGAAGTTTAATTTAACCCTTAGGTAATATCTGCATGATGTGTCATGAAGTACACTGTGATTACGTATTTTAGGAAATTAGATACTTAACAAGAAAAATCGTTATTCATTTTGTGCTTGATGTGACCTGTGGAGTGATGTTTTCTGAATTCTTTCACATCTGGAAGTAGCCCAAGATCTCATTTTGCAGCCCACGACATTATAGTCAAGTCTGTATTTGTTCTGTATCAGGTATGTTGCATCTTTTTGTAGTCGGTAAGTATGGACATCTGACTTGGATGCTATAAAGAGCCTATCTGAAAAGCAGTGTGAGGTAGGATGCACTGTAAGTGAGTCACATGCCCAGCTTGATTCTTGCAGTTTAGGTAACCAGTTGGTTGTTACTGAGGATTCCTAAAAGCTTTACTAAGTTCCCAGATCACTGCAAGCAGAAGTTAGTAGTTTTTCAGTAGAAGATTTATTGAGTGGATTTTTTCTCCCCTGGTTCTTAATTCTTTCATTTTACTAAAATAGCCTTTATCATTGTTGGTGAACAGGAAGACTAACTTGATGAACCTACATTTCCAGGTGTGTTAGGACTCTTGTCCATTAGTCCCCCTCTTTAAAGAGAAACTGTTTAGTTGATACTTTTGTCTGATGGATCTTGGGGATTATTTTGTTAGTCCTTGCTTCCATATCACTACACCATCTTTCAGTGGCTTCCAAGGCTTTTTTCCTTGCTCTTTTGTAAAGTTAATGTTTCTTCCGGATTTTGTGAGAATGCTGCAGTCTTTGAGGGACCATCATTAAAGGAGTAGAAAGCTGATAGCTGATGTTAAACTTCAGTGCCTATGGCAACCAGTTTGTTGTTTCTGTTCTTCAGCAAGTTGACTTCCATGACTTTTTTGTGGATGCCCCCTCCCTATAAGTGTTCAAGGCCAGACTGGATGGGGCCTCGAGCAGCCTGGTCCAGTGGGAGGTATCTCTGGCCGTGGCAGGGGTGTAGGAACTAGATGATCTTAAAAGTCTCTTCCAAGTCAAACCATTATATGATTCTGTGATTCTATTCTATGAGTTATTTCACTTCTACAGGGAGAGGAACAGCATATATATGGGTTTCAGTGTATTGGTTAGTTTTGGGTTTTTTACACTACAAGATTTCCTTTGGGACCTAGTCTAGGTTTTACCTTAAACTAAGATTCAACCTACTTCTGGTTTTGGTTAGAAAAGTAGCTTTCCTGTGTTTAATCATGTAGCTTTTCATGAACAGGATAGAACAGATGTCATCCAGCTTGTTTGGGACCAACTGCTTTAGATGATTCCTAAGTCTTTGTGCTGTTAGCTGGAAAATCACAGAATCATCAGGTTGGAAAAGACCCCCAGGATCATCGAGTCCAACCATTCCTATCGACCACTAAACCATGCCCCTCTGCAATTCATCCACCCATTTTTTAAATACCTCCAGGGTTGGTGACTCAACCACCTCCCTGGGCAGCCTGTGCCAGTGTCCAGTGACCCTTTCTGTGAAAAATATTTTCTAATGTCCAGCCTGAACCTCCCCTGGCGGAGCTTGAGGCCATTCCCCCGTGTTCTGTCCCCTGTCACTTGGGAGAAGAGGCCAGCGCCCTCCTCTCCACAACCTCCTTTCAGATAGTTATAGAGAGCAATAAGGTCTCCTGTCAGCCTTCTCTTCTCTAGGGTAAACAACTCCAGTTCCCTCAGCCACTTCTCGTAAGACTTGTTTCCCAGTCCCTTCACCAGCTTCGTTGCTCTTCTCTGGACTTTTTCCAGAGCCTCAACATCCTTCTTGTAGTGAGGATGCAGTGATGTTGAAGATAATCTCAGCAGATGATGGTAATTTGTAAATCTGTGGCAAGATTGTTAAGACAGAGCTTAACATGCAATATACTTTTAACTCTGATCTTATTAGAGAGCATCACCATTCTGGATATCTGTGGAGTATTAGTACAGGCTATAACATGGATTTAGAAATGTTGGCCTTGGGTGCAATCCTTCATTAATTACTGTGCAGTGAAGAAATCGGAAACCTACTCTGCCTGAACTGTGGGTGTGAGGAGCCACTGATGTGTCTGTAGCCTAATGTGTAGGTAGTTAGGAGCGCTACTTAAGAGCACTTGACTTCTCTGAGGTGTTATTTCCATGTGCACATTCATCATTTATCGTCCTGCAGCCTGTGTTGCTGTTGGGTTTTTGAAGTTAAGTAAAACCGTCAGCTATTCTGTGGAGACAAAACAGTTAGCTTTGGGTAAACTTTGCTGCTCCTCTGCAGCCTGACAAAGCAGGCATGGTCATAATGTGGTATTCCCAGAGTAACACACTCATTTGCACTCTGGGTATGCTGACCCTTGCTTCCTGAAGAGAGCCCAGGAGGCAGTTTTGTTTATGTAATCATAGAATCATAGAATCACCAGGTTGGAAGAGACCCACCGGATCATCGAGTCCAACCATTCCTATCAAACACTAAACCATGCCCCTTAGCACCTCGTCCACCCGTGCCTTAAACACCCCCAAAGAAGGTGACTCAACCCAAGTAATGTGTTTCTAAAATAAAATTACTGAATTAACGGCAATGTTAATTTTCCTTGGTAGATAGTGATGTCTGTTCTTACTGATCCTGTTCTTACGTTGCTGATGCTGCCGCTTCCAGATAAACGGCTTGTGTCAGTGTACTATATGGTTAAAAGCATACAATCCTCAAGAATAAATTCACTTGCTATTCTGCTAAACTTTGTAGAACTATTTAACAAAAATGTTCCTTAGCCCAAAGGGGTGAAGCCTGCTCTGGTGGTAAAGGCACATAGGAATATACCTTTAACATACCTGTAAGTCTGTCTTGTTAGCCAGTTTGTCTTCCATAAACTAATTGTGGAAAATACCACAGTAATTTTAGACCCTCAGATCATAAACTGAGTCCAATTAAAGATTAATGTGTGTCTGGTAGCTTGTAATAAAAGGAGACTGATGTCAGTGATCCAGGACACCTGTTGGACTCCTAGTGTTCCTAAATGGACATTGAACTAATTGAGTCGTATCAGTCTGTCAATGACAACTTTTCATTTAGAGAGGAAAGGGTTGCCGTTAAACATTACACAAAATGCATTGACCTGTCAACTCAATACTCTTATGTTTTCATTTTGGTTTCTGTTTTTTTCTTTTTTCTTTTTTACCATTTAAGCTTATTTATTTCTGCTTCTGGAGTGTTTGAGCTACGTTAGGGGTGTAGGTGCTTCTTGCTAAGTGAAAGTGATGCCAAAATTGGAAATAGGGCAACAAACTCGATTCAGATAGATGGGGAATGAAACAGTTTAGGAGGGAAAAGATTGGGAGGGATCCTGCTTGAAATAATTTCTGAAATGTTTGTTCATTGCCCAGATCTAATCTGATTCAAATGGAAAATATTAATTCCTATATTTCATTTTGTAGAAGCTTTGAAAAGTATAAGTGCAGGAGGAGAGGGCCCTTAAGTATAAAGGGAGTTCTCATTGTCAAAAATTTTTTATTTCAACCTTTTTCTTACCTGTCTATTCTATTTATTTAGGACTAATCAGGGTTGCAGACAGTAAGAAAAGTTCACCTTGGAAGTGATGTGAGGAGAAACAGCTCCCAATGGAGGCTAAAGTTATTACTGATCATCCTTTTTATAAAAAGGAGACAAAATTAAAACAACTCTAAGGCATTTTGTTTGAAAGACTGTAATAGCCTAGCCCTCTAAAATGCTCTGTCCTGCAGCTGCCATTATCCTTACGAAAAGCCTTGCCTGTTTCAGTCCAGACTGTCATTAGCCTCTGAAAAATAATTTATGCACAATTCTGCATTTTATTTAAAAATGTGTGTGTGCTTATATATATTTACACACACATATATTAAGAAAATTAGGATTTCATTGTGTTAGAGGTCAAAAAAATTTAGTCATTCTATATGCTGTTTAAGTAATGTGCAAAACACACTCTGTAGTTGGAGAGTACAGGATATTTGAGGGAATGCGAAGTTTTAAATGCTACTTGGTCAGGGAAAATAATAACTTTTTCCTTGAAAGTGTATCCTTAGCTGAAGAGATCATAGAAAGCATGGTAGTCTTAAATCTTCTATTCTTTCTCGGGAAATGGTTTGAAAACTTGCATAATGAAATATTTTTCATGTGAAGTGCTCAAACAGAGGTAGTAGGCTGGGATTTATAAGAAGTATTTGAGAATTCACACAGATGGCACAATGATAAATTGATTTTGGAGACCAGAACACATGAGCCACTTGACAGATGAGGTGGCTGCTGCTGCTTCCTCTCACCTTACTATCAAACTGTGTACATCTGGCATTAAATTGCATTTATTTTGGTAGTTGTGTGACTGTATATTGAAGTGTTTTTGCTTTCTGATATATCTAGAAACTAACGTTCACTAAGTGAATATTACTGGGGTTTATGTCACTGATCCAATCAAATTAATTTGCGCAGTGGCTGCACAGTGTGGGCAAAACAAGGGGAGGAAGCACCGCTACTTTGAGGTAGCCACTTTGAGCAGCATTAGTGAAAATGTCTGCCGCAAACATTTCTGTTCTGTTTTCTGTGACAAAACACCAAAACACATCCCCTCACACACAATGTATTTCGGAAAATATGCCTTGTAAATGTTTAACTGTAATATTTGGGTTTTTTTCTTTATATGTGTTAAGTACATGAAATAGTGCATATTGGGCAGGTATATGCTGTCAAATTCCTGGCAGAATTCCTTTAGCAGTTGAAGTGAGGAGCCTCGGGGGTGATTTCTTTTGAACAATACTAGTTAATGTCTAGAAATATAAAGAAATGTGAGTAGCTATGAACCACAGCATGGTTGTGGTATTTGTTACCTTTGGTTCATGTTGACCACTTTAGAATTTCAGAAAAGGAAGAGGAACAAGAGATCTTATCTGCCCAGCAGAATCTTTTAAGACAATCTTTTCCTAGGGGAAACATGTTTTTTTTGACCTCCTGTCAGTTGCAAACTTTTCATAATTGGTCTGAATGGTTGCTTGCAGTACCTCTCCTAGCTGTGTGATTTTGATTTTAGTTTCTGATACCCACAATTAGTTTCCTTACTCATTCAAAACTTTCTCTTATACAGATTTTTAGACAGTGCTGGAAAAGTAGGAGACTCGCTAGATCACATTTAAGTCTTCATGCTTTAAATTCTGATTAGAAAAGAGTGCCACTACGTTGTTGTTGTCTAGGCATGTTAGTCCAGGCTTAAAAGTATTTTGGGGAAATAGGCTGCATGCTGTTGCTGTTAATGTCAAGAATTCCATTCTTTGTAAGATTCCTTGTCCTGTCTGTGGTATTTTTCCTGACTGCGTTATCTGTTTCATAACTTCGAAAGTGTTTGTGCGTATTAGTCTTGACAACCAGCATTAACCATAAGGCTTTGATTTCTAAGGTTGTAAGCTTTTTCTACAAACTGAAAAGGAAAAGCCATGTGGGTTTTGTGCCTTTTTAGAAAACATATGAAATGAAAGGAGGGAAGCGTTGCTGTTCTAACAGTTGTTTGAGCGAACGGCTGCAATGTCAAGTTAATTTTTTTCTTTTTCATTTAGAAGTGATACTTGACTGAAAAAATGGTGTGGTCAGTGAGAATGTGATTTGAAGTCTCTGCTTCTTATTTGTTTGCTTCGAGTTAGCTGTAATTGTTCTCCTTGCACAGTCACAAGATTGACACCTGTGGAAATGTTTTTGAAAAAGGTCTTTCAGTAGTTGCATGACTTGTCATCTTGTGTGGTGGCTAGTGAAGTAAATGTAGTTGTTGTTACATTCATAGTATTTAAACTTGTTATACAACAGTTTTGTATTAAAAATTCAAGTGTACATATATATTTTACAGCTTCTGAACTTTTGTTTTGATACCATTTCCAATTTGTCTTGTTTCAGAGTGTGCATGTTGTCTGTACAGTGCAATGGCATAGGTCTAGAAGTTAGTTTTTTGTATTGCTCAGGAATGAAATCATTAGTGAAGGAAGATGTTCCAGTACAGGCTATTAATGCGTTTTCTCAGTGTTTAAGCTGCTTAGTTCTATAGTTATTAGTTATTAGGCAAGGTTTTCAATATTTTGTTTACGTTCCATGTGGTTGATTTTTATCTTTATTGATATTCATTTTTCCTTCCAGTCTGTCTTCAGAAATACGCTGCTCTTTACTTGTAATAACAGATTATCAGATCTGATGGTGATCTTTTGAAAGTGCAGACACACAGCTTTATTATCCTAGGATTGTGATTTTTTTCCAGTTTGTAATTGTGGCTTAGATGCTTTTCCAATGTAGTGTTACTTGCTTTCTCAAAATACTAGAGCAAAATAATGCTGCTTATTTCTTCAGGTAGCAAGTTGTCCAGGATGGTGGTAGTATAAATGTAATTTTTATTCATATCTGCTTTCTTAATCAGATATGCTTTCTCACAGTTCATTCCATTTTCTCCTTATATTTATGCCCTTCTGTTCCTTCATTTCTGGGTACATATTGAATGACTCTTCTCTGAGTTTGATTGGGAAAATAAGCTATACTTTCATTCTATGTATGTTGCAAGAACACCGCTCTCACCCCACAATCCCCCAATTTAGGATAATCCACATCTGCACTAATATTCCTTACCATACTGGTGTGGGGAAGCCTTGACTTCTGCTTCAAGAACTTTATTTTTTCCAGTTTTGGTAACAGCTGGGAGGAATGTTAAAGCATATATTGCAAGTTCTCAGTAAACTGATCAGGCTTGTGTATATTCTGACATAGAGCTAATATGTTTTTTAGTAATAGAGCATTTTAGAAATGAGCAGATGCTGACCATAGCCAAGAAACATTGAAATTCTGATTTAATGGATAATTCTTTGCTGTAGAAACTCTCTACGCAGATAGAAAATTGTAAGAAATCTTTGCTGTGCTAGTGTTAGTATTTATAGTTAGAAAATTTGTAGGGGAAAAATAAGTCACAGGGGTGTAGAGCTTAACAATAAACATGAATTGTGTTATGGGTGGTGTTCATTGTTGTGAATATGCTTACTGTTAGTGTCTGCTTTTTTTTAATATTAGGAGCCACTTGTCATGAAAAACATGGAAAACCAAAGAAATGTCTACAAATGCTCTAAATTTAAGGGTTGAATTGTGTCATCTAATCTTCATTTCAACTGTGACGAACTTACGATAGTCTAAATAGAACACTGCTGTGAAAATGTTTCCATTTTGCCTTAAGGGTCTCATTAGGGTTTTAAAAGTAATATAATAATAAGAAAACGCTTTCAGTAAAAATTAATGTCTAACAGTAGTCCTTTATTATAGCTTGTCAGAATTTTTTTTTTCTTTTCACTGTTAAGGCTTGTTAAAAGATTGTATTTGTTCTCTGTTTTGGCCTGTTTACCCAAGCTCTTGTATGCCCATTTTGTGATACTGTATTTAAATATTTTGCTTCCCTATTTAGAAGATCAGGTTTTAGGTTAATGTGGGATTTTTACAAATAACTTCTTAAACTTTGTGAAAATTAACATGGCAGTAATAGCATTTTCTAATATGAGTCTGGTTTTTCTATATTTATTCAGATAACTTGTGGCATTAGATATATTTGAGGGCGCAAGTTTACTGTATTATTTACTTAGTATAATGAAGAATAGTGGTTCTATGCTTAATGTGTAGTTTGACTCTGTGTGGCTTTGTGCCTAACTCCAAAAGCCTGTGACAAATGCTCTTTCTCCTCTTCTGCCTGGAGTGTTGGTTACTGACATACCTGAACAGATAAATGTCTGCTGGCATTCACTAATGTCCATAAAAGTATATTTCTCTGTGTGAAGACATAGCAGCAGAACATTCAGTGTCTGGAACCTGATGCAAGAGAGGTGAATTCTGACATGGGAAATATCACTTGTTTGGAAGAATAAAGATCACTTACAAAGTTTGTGAGCTTAGGTCTCTGACCAGCCACTAAGATGAAAAACTGACTTAGTGAAGAGTCTGCCTTATTTTTCTTTCTTTGGAAAGCAAAGTGGGGACTTTGGGGGATCTTTAGGTAAGCGATCTTGTTGTAGTCATGCAGATAAGCAGCCTTCTTTGTTTGAGTTCTTTCATCAGATAGTTACAAGAACAGAGTTGCAGTCATTGTTAACAACACGAATCTTTAAAGTTTCTCAGCAGTACAGTAGGGAAGATTCTATTCTGAGTTGTGTAGGGGTGGGAAATATCGCACCTGAATGGGGGAAAGAGGAGGAATATTTCTTAATGATTAATTTAAAAAGATTTTTTTCAAAGGCTTCCCAGAAAAAACAGAACCTGAAGGGATTTTTTTTTTTTTTTTTTAGAAGATAGAATCATAGAATAACCAGGTTGGAAGAGACCCACCGGCTCATTGAGTCCAACCATTCCTATCAAACACTAAACCATGTCCCTCAGCACCTTGTCCACCCGTGCCTTAACCACCTCCCTGGGCAGCCTGTTCCAGTGCCCAATGACCCTTTCTGTGAAAAATTTTACCTAATGTCCAGCCTAAATCTCCTCTGGCAGAGCTTGTGGCCATTCCCCCTCGTCCTGTCCCCTGTCACTTGGGAGAAGAGGCCAGCTCCCTCCTCTCCACAACCTCCTTTCAGGTAGTTGTAGAGAGCAATGAGGTCTCCCCTCAGCCCCCTCTTCTCCAGGCTGAACAACCCCAGCTCTCTCAGCCATTCCTCATAAGGCCTGTTCTCCAGCCCCTTCACCAGCTTTGTTGCTCTTCTCTGGACTCGCTCCAGAGCCTCAACATCCTTCTTGTGGTGAGGGGCCCAGAACTGAACACAGGATTCAAGGTGCGATCTCACCAGTGCCGAGTACAGAGGGAGAATAACCTCCCTGGACCTGCTGGTCACGCCGTTTCGGATACAAGCCAAGACGCCATTGGCCTTTTTGGCCACCTGGGCACACTGCTGGCTCATGTTCAGTCGCTGTCAACCAACACCCCCAGGTCCTTCTCCTCCTGGCAGCTTTCCAGTCAGGCTTCTCCCAGTCTGTAGCTCTGCTTAGGGTTGTTGTGCCCCAAGTGCAGTTCCCGGCATTTGGCCTTGTTAAACCTCGTGCCACTGGACTCTGCCCAGCAGTCCAACCTGTTCAGTTCCCTTTTGAATTTTGATTTATTTTTTAGGCAGTAAAACACTGGTCATATACAGATCCCAGCACTTACACTCTGGTGTTTTCAAGGGACTCTCAAATAAGATAAAACTCCTTTAATTGAGTAAAATTGTTAACAATGCTTGTGACTAATGACTTCGATCTGAAAAATCTAAGTTTCTATTAATGTAAACTGTTTTAAGTCACAAGTTTGGGGTTTTTTTTGTGTAGTTTGTTTATTTAGATAGTGACAATGGAACTTCTTTAATACATATTCCTTACTTTTACAGTCCCACTGATCATATATGTACATCTCAATTGATTATTTCACTGTACTCATAAGTACTGTCGTTTTTCTCTTGATCATCTTTAGTTTCCTGATGTTTAAGCACACACTTCTGTGTGCTGTTTGGTGTCTTCTCCAAACCTTAGGAAGGGTTTATTTGTAAGATGATTGGAACTGACTAATAGTTCAAATATAGCTGTCTTAAGATTCCAGTAGACTATTGTACTACAGTGCAATGACGTTATACAAGCAGTCAATAAAATAGACGTTATCTTTATAGTTGCTTTTTGCTTTGTCTTATTACGTGTAGATGGACCTGTCTTAGGGTCTTTGTGGATATTAGTTATAACTTTTATAATTATTATAGTAGAATTGTATAATAGTTCTTTTAAGGGAAATCTGCACAGCGCAAAGGTAAACCAATGAATGTTTGCTTTGCAGTACACACAAATTGGAAATAAAACCAAGAAAAAGAAATGTAGGAACTGTGGAGGATTGCATGAATTACTTCATATGTGACTGTCATAATGGATTGATCCCAAGCATCTGTCTTTGTATGATATAGTTACTGTCATATAATTTTTTATAATTTAGATTTGAAAGTGTTGCAGGGAAAAACACTCTTTGTATTTAACTTTAAATAGTTAAGGTTTTTGCTTGGCCATTGGTTTATGTAAAAGTACAGCCACTTTTAAACTATGTCTAACCATTTGTTTCTATAAACAAAAAAAAAAACCCCAAACCCAACTGACAAATTTAAGGCACACATTAGATATCTGCATGGTAGAGGACAAAGAAATGCCTGGAGGTAGAATGCCAGTTCTAGCCTCACCCCTTGCCTTATCTGTGGTAACAAACTTGTGTGTTAGATTAAATGTAAGGTGTAAAACAAAGCAAACTCAACTTGATTTAAATGTCTCCGGTTATACCAGTAGGCTTGCTATCAGTTGTTTAGGAGTAGAGATCTGGATTTCAATCTATAGTCTTTGGGAGCCTCATGGTGTTAATGACAGTAATTTTAGTATTTGTTTATGTAGTACTGTATTAAGTTACACTGTGAGATTTCCCGAACAGCTTGAAATGGTCTTGTTCACTGAGAGGCATGCTAGAGCCATAGCTTCATTAGTAAGAGCAGAATTTTGCCATTGTGATTGAACTGTGCTGTTTGATAAAGATGTATTAAGTACAAACATGAATGCATTTGCTAAAGTACCAATAATTGCATAATGGAAATATAATTTAAGATGTATCATCTTCAGCAATGCTTGTTAAGAAGGAAAAAATTATACTTTTAATAGCACTCGTTTGTAGGCAGTAGACTTACTTTCATTTTCTCTGATATAGTTGTACTGTAACCTCATGAACAAGTACCTAAATGACAGAAGATTCTTTATTTGCTTACACACAGTATCACAAAGGAACTTCACTGTTTTGGTCTAGCATCTTACTCTTCACTTTTTGGAACAGACGAGCTTTTTTCTTTCAAGCAATATTTTCATGTCCATATTGTCCTATTTTTTTCACCACATATGCCAAAGATTCAGGCTCTTAATATAATGGAATAATTGCCTTATGCAGAGGACTTAAGAAGGTTGTGGTGTTAAACTGAAAAGGTAATATCTCAAATCTTAAAAGCTTGCACTGGGATTGTAGTTGCAGTCAAATATTACTTAATTACTGTCAAATATTACTTAATTCTGCTGAAACTTTCTCAACTTAGAAAAGCATTGAAGCTCTTCAGGAATTGTTTATTACTCTGACTTGTATATGTGCTGCGATGACTTACACTATCATAGGAGAAAGAAAGCAATGTCTTATAAACCCTAGGAATTTGTGAGTAATATTATGTAAAATGCTGTGTAAAAAGTCACCAAGTTTCAGTGAAAAATCAAGCAAAATTTCTTAGTTATAATTCAGTGAGCCATTAATTTCTTATAATATTGAATTCCTTAATACATCTTGCCAAGAGAAGTGTGTATTGTCAAGAAAAGGAATAATTCCCGTGATTTATCTTTCTAGATTTTTATTGCTTTTTCATTTCAAGGGAAGACATTTTTCAGTGTGTTAGTTCATGTATCTCATTGAGAGTTTTAGTTCTGTTTCTCACTACAGTTTGTAGTTATACTTTTTTTTTTTTTTAAACATAGTGCATGGTGAATTTTACATGCTGTATCTATAGGGGTCTTCAGTGTGTTGTTACTGAAGTTAGTGGAAATGTAACAAATGCATGAAAGCAAAGCTAAGCATTCCTGAAAAAATGACTTCTGATCCTCATTATTTTTTCGTTGTCATTTTAATTGGAATATTGAGTTTACTGGGAGCAAACTAGGGTCATGAGTGTGCCAAATCCTTGAACTTTATTGCATTTCAATCAAAAAACAAGCCAGTGCTTATAGTTTTTCTTAGGATTTTTTTTTTTTTTTTGAGAGAGAAAACTCATTAAGAGTGTCTTTTCCATCTGAGATTAGTTGAATTCCTGATCTGTGGCAAGAACTAAACTTTCAAAAGGATATTAGGTCATTTTTTTATACTATGTTCCTTAAATGCCTGAAGCACATTTAAAAATTTTTCTTTTTGAAAAATGTTGTCTGAAACTTAAATACTTGCTGTTGCCGGAGTCTTAATCATTAATTGTTGTTGGTTTTACTTTTCAAGGTACCCAGAGAATGGCGTAATAGAAATGGACACCATTAATCTTCGACCACGAGCAAGGACCATTCTGAAGTGGAGTGAACTGAAAGTGGGTGATGTGGTGATGGTTAACTATAATGTTGAGACTCCAGAAGAAAGAGGATTTTGGTTTGATGCAGAAATTACCTCTTTGAGAGAAATCTCAAGGACTAACAAAGAGGTTCATGCTAAAATTCTGCTGGGGTAAGATTTGTTTGACCAACTCATAAAATCTCTACATGTCATATAAAGTATGTTGTTGGGTTTTTTTTGTCTACTAGCCATCACTTAATTAAAATTGATGTCATACTTTGATTTTACAGCTGCCTTTGTCATGGAATCACAATGCATGTTTTTATGGTGTGCGGACTTAGCTATGAGTCAGAGTTTTTACATTTCATGAGAGATTGCTGGGAGCAACCATAAGGTTACATGTATTATCTCTGATTCAGATTGATCAGAGTGTGTTTATATTAATTTATGTATATGTTATATGTTCAATTCTTTTGAAAGCTGAAAAATCTGGTTTCAGTAACTTTTGAGGTAATTGGTAACCCCTACTCATTGAGTATTAATCCTTATCTGACAATTTGAGTAAATCTCTGAAGCAGCTAATTGAATGTTTAAAGAATAAAACTTTTATGTGGATATTACTTGTTATAATTAAAATGTGGAACTGTGATTTCTGGAGTTTAGGAGTTTTCACATAGTAGAACTCAACTTAGTACCTTGGCTTTGTTTTCCTATTCGATTTTAAAATTAATGTATAGTTTTTTGAACAGAGTTTTCTACAGAAATCCATACATTACTCTTAGTAGGCTGTGTGATTGCCTTCTTAGGGGTGAACAGATGTCCGGTCTTTATGGGCAGTCTCCTTGAGAGTATGACTTTCCTCCTCCATCTCATTAGCTTTCATCATTACTTTAATATCATCCTTTTCTGTTACAAAAGAACTAGAGGCAAATGGATCCAGTTTGCCACCTCCATCGTTACAGAAGAAGATAATATATGGGTACTTAGATACTAGCAGTGCAACCAATTTTAAAATTACTGGAGCTAAAAAGAAATTTATTTTTTCTTAAACTGATTAATGTTGGCACGTTCCATGCTTATGTAGCAAGAAGCGTCATTGTTCTGGGAGTATATTCCTTAAAAGTAATTGAACTGTTTGCATATTTGTGTAATTTTCATTATAAGAAAGGAGAATTGTTGTGTCTGTAGGAAGACTTAGTGTAGGACATGATTGATTGGAAGAGGCGCACTGAAGATTTACTATCAAGTGCAATTAAATACCTTGTGTAAAAAAAAAAAAAAAATGCAATCATACCTAGTACTGGGAAGTAGGAAAGACATTGAAGACATTGACTTGATAATTCATGCAAGTAAACAAATATCTGTTTTGTGGATGATTTTTAATTATAGAATAACAGGAGTTTTATTAGACCATCTCATTGCATTATGGGTGTCTTCTATTAAGAAGAGCAGGTGTACGGACTTGTTTTGTAGGCAAAGGAAAAAAACTTTTCAAATGTAAAGCAAGAAGAAATTGAGTACATAGTCTGAATTTTTAACTTGGAAGGGAGAAGAGATTAAGAAATGGAGGCCAGTCTACACAGGCGAAGATTTTCATTGTCATACTCTTAATATTTGTGTAATATTTGGTGAATCAGAAATGGACTTCATGACCTTTTACAAACAGAACTATCCAGGTATCAGTTTATGTGAAATTAAAATTTCTGTTGATAACATTATTTAAAACTGATATCTGTATGGATGCTTGCAGAACCTTTCCATTTATTAAAATATGATATTCAAAATAGATTTTATATTGGAAAAGCAATCATATTATGATATGGTAGTTAATAAAAAATTCTGTACCCTGTAAGAGTACAGAACTGTAAGGCAGCTTTTTTTAGATCTGAATAAACTGTTAGTTATGCTTCACATTTGAGTCTGGTAACTTCAAATACTGGGGGTACTGTGGCAGTTACCACAAGTAAAAGACAGTTTACAAATATCTTATTCTAAGATGGTGTCTTATTTCAGTGAATTTTCTTTGTGATTGAGAATTCAGGCTTCACTTACATGTTGACAGATTTTATATGCAGTAATCGACTAGTTCACAGAAAATAAGTTTATCTGAGCACTGTAATTTCTGAAATTTATCAAGGAGTAATTCTGTGTCACCCATGCTACCAAAGTTATTCCTTTCAGTTAGCCGTAAAAATATAAGGTAAATTGAATAATACTCATAAACTTGTAGTCTGCAAAACAAAAAAAACCTTAGTGTTTCAATGTTTATTAATATATATTGATATACTAGTATAATATAAATATATGTAATATTGAAATATTAATGAGTTTGTTTATAATTAGAATGTAACTGTTAATGTTATAACTATTTTAGTCTATGAGAATATAATGTTAATTGTGTTCCTATAGACTACATGTTCTATAATCAGTATATTATTGATGTGTTGTAACGAGTTCTTGCCATAATATCAGCATTAGCTAATTTTTTTTAAATAAAGGTAACATCTATTTTGAATACTTAATGAGTAAATGTTAGTGATTGCTTGTATGTTAATGACTAATTATTGATGTACTACTTAAGAACAACCTTAGCAGGCAGTAAAGGGAGACAGAATTCTTAGGGCTGCTTCAGATATATTCATGATTTGGACTTTTTTCCCTTTCTGATATTATGTCAAAGAGGCTTTGTGTGAAATAGTTTTGGATGCAGTAGTT
Source organism: Clamator glandarius (assembly GCA_033459285.1). Lineage (NCBI taxonomy): Eukaryota > Metazoa > Chordata > Aves > Cuculiformes > Cuculidae > Clamator > Clamator glandarius. The sequence continues at coordinate 797,433 of JAUNZM010000267.1, read as the reverse complement.
GAGTGTTTGTTTTATTGATCTTAGTCGCTTTTGACAAAGATTCGGTGGAGCTGTTGGCACAATGACAGGAAATAACAAGAACATATACTGTTTCTGGTAATTTTGTGGAGCTGATAGAACATGTGATGAGAACTTGTTTTGACCGTATGTGTTGACACTTGTGTTAGGTGTTAATTTTACTCATGTCTCAATCATAACCTAAAAGAAATGTCCGGTACAGTCTGTCATCATTAGTTCACCTATAGGTATGCAAGTAGAGATTAAAGAGTATTAGCAAAGAGAGGAGTGAGACTAAACAGGGGAGAAAGACAGCCTTATACAGAAGAATTGAGCACATATTAATAATTCTCATTTGTACTGTGCTTGCTCTGCAACTGCAGATTTTAATTGCCAGATGTCTGAAACCTTTCCAAACTACACTTACTATATCAGCCACAAATCGTAGTGAAACAGCACTATTAGGATGCCTGTTAGTGGTAGGTAGTGGCGAGGCAAACTACTGACAAGTTATTTTAACATTGGAGCTGCTAACATTGGAGCTGCTGACAATGATTCAAGTTACCACACCAAATCAAACCAAAGTAGTTCAAACGGTACTTTGGATTTTCTCGTTCTGGACCTCAAGATTGAGACAAAATAAGCTCTTCCTTTTCTTCAGTCAGCCTTTGAAGGTTTGCGTATAGCAATGACTGTCAAGTCATTGGAGTTACACAAGAGTATCAGAAAAATCTGTTCACTGTGCACATTTTATAACTCTTTTAAGTGATTAGTTAACAAATTTGAGGCCTTTACACAGTGGTGATGGAAGCTAATAGAAAAGGTACTAAATTTTCCGTTTTGTAATTGCTTTTTCTTTAGTTCTGCACATTTTTCTGTGAGCCTTCCTGCTCCCAAAAAGGAAGGGATGTTTTGTTTTCCAGTCAAGCTCTAGTTTTTAAACACAATTTCCATGCTTTTTTTTTTTTTTTTAAGTATACATTCCTGTTTATCTTCTTTTAGACTCCTTGTATTCGTGGCCTTTATGCTGACGGTATAGGTTTTACTTTCAGCTGCTCCTTTTACTACTTCTGAACGTATTTTTCCATTTTTATTATACTTTCTCATAGTCATATCTGATTTTCGATGTCATACATAATAATATTGTTTCTATAGCTTCGCAAAGGTACAGAATTTAGACACATTATAAATCAGTGAACTAACAGTGAAACGAGACTTACACATTGTTCTTGATGATTTGAAGAGTTCTTGTGCTTCCTTGGATTTCTATCTAGTTGGTCAAAAAAAGTTACTGGCAATTGTACCTTGTTTTGACACTTAAGTATGGTACTGTTATTTGCCTATCCATGTCAGTATGTATTGTGATAATCGACACATCACAGTTGTTTTTGTCAGACTTTGTTGGTGCCCACTAATGTCGTTCTCATAATGTTGTTTCTTCCTTGGGTCTGGAATTTCAGTCTGTGTGGCTTATCCTTTACTAATGCTTGCATACTTTTGTGGTGTAATTTTCTACCCAAAATAACTTCCCAGTTTGTTTTATTGTAATGTCTTTGACTGTTGCTGGTTGATCTGGGAAGACATTGTTTTGCTGATAAGTGGAATATTAACAATGTTTACTTGGGGCTGTTTTTTGAAAATAGCTCTAGTGCTATATGTGCAGGTATTCTAGTAATAAGAATTCTAATTACTTTCAGCTTTCATGCACAGGCATAAAAATGGCATCTTTCTCTAGGCAACAAAACTTCTGAAAGGGTGAATTTTTCTCCCTCTTTCCTCTTTTCCTTCTTTTCTTATTTTCCTTATTACTTCAGTGGAGCTCATCACCTCCTTTGAAGAAGAGACCTCCTTTTGAATCAACACAACTGTTTTGAATCAAGATAAATTCTGTTTGTCCTGGGGTTTTTGCCTGCTGGGATTTTTCATGGTGACTCTGTAGATGTGATGCCTAGAACTTCTTAAGCACTTCTGTGGACTGCTTTTCAGTAGTCTCTGCGGGTAGTGATGGCTCCTTTTTGTGATACACGGCCTTAAGTAATAATCTCACAGTCCATAACAGGAATGACTAACAACATGAAGCTCCACAAGCTTTGTGTTCCTGCTTTAAAGAGGACGAATCTGCAGGAGGTTCCATTGTGCAGAGAGGAATGGATGGCTTACAGTTTTAAGATTGCTTCCTCATCTTAAATGGAAGAAATATTTTATCTCTCGATTCTTACCTCTTCCCAGCTCTCAAAGAGAGCATAAATTATTTATTTGTTCTTTGTGGCATTTCCCTGCACATTGCCTGTTCTCAATTGGCAGTATGGCGAAACTGATGGAGTGTTTCAGTTTGTTTTCACAAAATGGCCAGAAGTGAGAGGTGGAAAGGCAAAAATAAAGAGAGCAGGGCTACCATGATGTGAGGAAGTTTGGATATAGGGAGATCATTAGTGGGATGACAGCAGTCTAGTTGACAACAGTTCAATCAGAGGGAGGAAGAGAACAAAGCTTTCTTCAGAAGTCTCTGTATTACAGGCTCTGATTTTCATGCAGGACTCAAATTCCTTGACATCCTCTGGCTGGATAACACTTGAACAGTAGTCGTCTCTCTCTCAGGCTCTCTGGAGGATGGAATGAATGACTACTTAATACATGTTTTGGATAGATGAACAGCTGGATCTGCTCATCAACAATCGCTTAGGGATCACATGATTTCTAGTAGACTTGGCTGTACTGAACGTGAAATACGAAATGCCAAGGTTGTGATGGAACTGAGAAAGAAGGGTAGCAGAGCATAGACTCTGGAGTTTAGTAAATCAGATGTCACTTGCATACAAGAAGCTGTTAGTAGGATCCCATAAGAGGTAACTGTGAAGCGGAAAGCACATTAGAAGAGCTGACAGATCATAGAATCATAGAACGATTTGAGTTGGAAGGGACCTTAGAGATCATCCAGTTCCAACTCCCACCCTGCGATGGGCAGGGACACCTCCCACTAGATCAGGTTGCCCAAGGCCCCATCCAGCCTGGCCTTGAACACCTCCAGGGATGCAGCATCCACAGCTTCCCTGGGCAACCTGTTTAAACTACTGTTTAACATCGGAGCTGCTGACATTGGATGTTAGTATCTCAACACCCTCATCGTGAAGAATTTCTTCCTTATGTCCCATATGAATCTTCCACTCTCCAATGGTCCTATCACTACAAGCCTTTCTAAAATGGCTTGTCCTATTTCCCCTGGTCCTATCACTACAGGCCTTTCTAAAATGTCCTGTCTTCATATGGGAGGTGTTCCAGCCCTCTGGTCATATTTGTAGCCCTCCTTTGGACCCATTCCAACAGTTCCATATCCTCCTTATGGTGGAGATTCCAGAACTGGACACAGTACTCCAGGAGAGGTCTCACAAGAGCAGAATAAAGGGGCAGAATCACTTCCCTTGACCTGCTGGGTACAGTTGGCCTTCTGGGCTGTGAGTGCATGTCAAGCTTCTCATCAATCAGCACCCCCACAATCCTGTATTGTAACCACACATTGTCTCAACTCAGGTGTCAGACCTTGCACTTGGCCTTGTTGAACCTTATGAGGTTCTCAAAGGCCCGCTTTTCCAGCTTGTCCAGGTCCCTCTGGATTGACATCGCCTCCTTCTGATGTGGCAACTGCAACGCTCAGCTTGGTGTCATCTGCAAACTTGTTGAGGGTGCACTCAATCTCACTGTTTATGTCATTGATGAAACTCAGGCTGTCTTCTATCTTGATGTCACTGATGAGGTCACCATCAGGTCCAGTATTGCGTGCGCTTGGGTGGGGGTGTCTATTAGCTGCATTAAGAAATTATCTTCAATGCACTCTAGGTGCGTAAGAACAATCTCCACCAAATGCAAAGACAAGTTTGTCCTGATTCTCAAGAAACTGGTAGGTATATTGGGAGACTGGCAAGACTGAACAGGAACCTCATGATTTAGCTCCAGTGCAAAAGGTCAGCAAGGAATTTTGAGCATGTAAGGATGGTGTTGGGACAACCAAAGCTCATTGAGACTTGACACTTAGAAGAGACATCAAGAGCAATGCAGGAAGCTTTTGCCACTGCTTTGTCAATAGGAAGGTGAACAAAGAAAACATGTATCTGTTGGTGAAAAAGACAGATGATTCAATACCAACAAACACTGTCATTGCCTTAGTCTTCACTGACAAGCTGTCTCTAGTAGCTTTGCTTAGTGGAAGCTTTCAAAGAGAGTCCTCAACAGTGGATGAGGCCGGAGACGAGGAGTGCATGCAAGAACATGACCAATACAAGTCCATAGGAGCAGATAGGTGGGTTACATTCAAGTATGCCAAGGGAGCTGACTAAGGCCATAGTGGTGCTTCACTATACTACATTTAAAAAGTTATGGAAATCAGAGAGATTAGTGACAGTTGTAAAGGGGCAAGTATTGTGTCCATCTTCAAGAGAGCCAGTCATCCTTATTTTAGTCTGAGGAAGACCATGGGGCAGTCCTCTTGGAAAGTGCTGGCTATGTGAAGGGAAATTATTTGGAATAGATGAGGTGGATTTTTTTCCAGCAGCAAATCCATGTCTTGCAAGTCTGGCTGCATTTTATGATTAGCTCTGTGGCCAAGGGGTGAGCAACAGGTGACATTTACTTCAACTTGTAGTAGGTCTTCTGTCTGTGTCCTACAATCTATTGTGATTAGGGTGTTCTGAGCTGCAACCAGATGTGTTTAAAGAAAAAGATAAGATGGAATGATTAGGAAAAGAGGAGAGTGGTTAATGAGTTGTAGACTACCTGGAAAGTGATAACAAGCAGGGAACTGCAGGGGTGTATTTGGGACTTGTACTATTCTGTATCTTAAGCAACAGTGTGGAAGTGGCAATGCAGTGTATTCTAACCAAATTTGCAGAGACACCAAACTGATGGTAAGTTAAGGATAGTACTGCCAATCAGAGGTGCCTGGACAGGCAGGAGGATTGGGCTGACAGGAGCCTCACAAAATGCAATAAGGATAAATGCAGAGTTTTCTTGTACCAGGGAAGGCAGCGCCTCTTGCAGTAATGCTGGCTGGGAAGTAGCTCTGATGATAAGGAGCTGTGGGTCTTTGGAGACAGCAGGCTGAACACATGAGCCAGCAGTATGTAACGAAGGCTAACGGTACCTGGGCTGGATGAAAAGAATCACAGTACCACACTGAATCACAGAATTGTAGGGGTTGAAAGGGACCTCTGGAGATCATCTAGTCCAATCCTCCTGCTAAAGCAGGTTCACCTAGAGTAGGTTTCACAGGATTGCATCCTGGCAGGTTCTGAATACCTCTAGAGAAGGAGACTCCACAGCCTCCCTGGGTGGCCTGATTGAGGCCTCTGTCATTCTCAAATCTAAAGAAGTTTTTCCTCGTGTTCAAGTGGACTTCCTGTGTTTTATTTTGTGCCCATTTCCCCTTGCCCTGTCATGGCAAAACACTGAAAAGACCGTGGCCCAATTCTCTTGACACCTGTCCTTTAGATATTTATAAGCATTGACAAGATCTCCTCTCAGTCTTCCCCTTTCTAGCATAAACAGACCCAGAACTCTCAGCCTTTCCTCATAAATGAGATACTCCAGTCTTTTATCTTCATGGCCCTCTGTGGAACTGTCTCCAGCAGTTCCTGGTCTTTCTTGAACTGAGGAGCCCAGAACTGGGTACAATACTCCAGATGCAGCCTCACTAGTGCAGAGTAGAAGGGGAGGATAACCTCCCGTGGCCTGCAGGCCACACTCTTCTTAATGCACCCAGGGATACCATTGTCTGCCTCAAGCATGAGGGCACATTGCTGGCTCACTTATCTACCAGGACTCCCAGATCCTTCTCTACAAAGCTGCTTTCCAGCGGCTTTGTACTGGTGGAGGTACTTATTCCTCCCAAGGGGCAAAGCTCTACACTTGCTTTGTTGACCATCACTAGGTTCCTCTCCACCCAGCTTTCCAGACTGTCCAGGTCTTCTTGAACAGCTGCACAGACTTGTTGTCTATAGTCACTCCTCACACTTTTGTGTCATCAGTAAATTTGCCAAAGATACACTGTCCTCTCATCCACATCATTGATGAAGATGTTGAATGAGACAGGGCCCATTACTGACCCTGACATGGCTAGCTACAGACTTCCAACTAGACTCTATGCCACTGAATGTAACACTCTGAGCTCTGCCATTCAGCTAGCTCTGGAGTAGGAGGATTATTAGAAAACTGGGGAACGTTATTTATTTCCTTCTACTAACCACCAAATAATCTGCACCAAGAATACTAGATTTCACCTGTCACCAAACACACATGCACAGTACCCAAAAGAGACATATAAACTAGAATGAACACACTGCAAAGGGCTGCTAAGATGCAGAGCACAGTAGTACATGGCAGGTAGACCAGAGACAGTGGACATAAGTTATGACAAGAGAAATGGAGAAAATCAGTTCTTTGGATTGCATTCAATAGCTTAAGTTTTCAGTAATTTGATTGTTATGTGTTAAAACACTAATTGCTTTAACAACAACAAAGTGTAAGTATCAAGGGTTGAAATGTTTTGGGTTTCATAACCATTTCATAATTGCTCTAAGAGAATACCTTTTGAAGATGAAGAATGAGTTGACTTGGATTTTGAGGTGGCTTTTTTTGTTTTCTCAGTAGATAAAGCATATCATCAGTATTTGTAACACTGTTGTTTCTCTAATAAACACTTGGAACCACGGAGTCTTTTGACTTGCTTTCTCAGGGGTGATTTTTAGAAGTGTTTTGAAGCTTAATTTGTTCCCACTGAAGAAAGTAATTCCAGACAGAAGAGAAAGAAAACAAACTTAAATGCAAAAAGGCAGAGTGTGTGCAAATTGTGGTGAGCACTATATTAGAAAAAGCATTATGAAAATAAAAAGTAATGTTGAAATATATGTGTATGTTTAAGGGAATCATAGAAGTTGCAGAGGAGCTCTTGAGATTGCTCACTGAGGGCCAGCTAGAGCAGATTCTCTGGGACTGTGTCCAGTTGGGTTTTGAATATCTTTGAGTGGAGACTTAACAACATCATTCCTTGTAAAAAGCTGTTCTGTTTGGTCAAATGGAATTTCATGTTTGTGCCTGTTACCTCTTATCCTGACAGTAGGCACAAGTGAGAAGAATCTGGATTCCTGTTTATACACATGGATAAGTGCTGTCCACACACGCGCCTTCTTTTCTACAGGCTAAACACTCACATATCAAATATGTTCCAGTCACTTAAAAAATGTTGTGGCCTTCTTAAAGAACTACTCCTTTAAGCCCATGTCTGCCTTACCCTGGGGAGCCCAGACCTGCTCTCACCAGTGCTGAGCAATGAGGAACGTTTATTGCCTCTGTCCACTGGCAATATTCTTAATGCAGTCAAGGAGGCTGTTGACTTTTTTTTGCTAACAAAGGCACCTTTGCTGGTTTATGGTCAGCAGCTTGTTTACAAGTTGCCTGTGGTCTTTCTCTACCAAACTCTTCTCCAGCCAGTTGATAGTCAGCATGTCTTGGGGCATGGAGTGCTCCCTGTGTGAAGGACTTTGCATTTCTTTTTGAAATGTTGAATGTAATGAAGATCCTCTGTACTACTATCCAGGTCACTCTGAAAGGTGGGACATGCATATGCTATATTGGTGCCTGGTCCTGGTTTTGTATCATCTGTGAACTTGCTGGGAGTCCACTCTGTTCCCATCATTCAGGTCACTGATGAGTATGTTAAACAGTACTGGCCCCAGGGTCAACCTCTGGGGTGCTACTGGCTTGCCTTCAACTGGACTTCATGCTGTTGGTCACAATCCTGTGGATTCAGCTGGTTTTCAGTAGAATCATAGAATCATAGTATCATCAGGTTGGAAGAGACCCACCGGATCATTGAGTCCAACCATTCCCACCAGTCTCTAAACCATGCTCCTCAGTACCTCATCCACCTGCACCTTAAACACCTTCAGGCAAGGCGAGTCAACCACCTCCCTGGGCAGACTGTTCCATTGCCTAGTGACCCTTTCAGTGAAGATTTTTTTTCCTTATGTCGAGCCTGAACGTCCCCTGGCAGAGCTTGAGGCCATTCCCTCTCGTCCTGTCCTCTGTCACTTGGGAGAAGAGGCCAGCTCCCTCCTCTCTGCAACCTCCCCTCAGGTAGTTGTAGAGAGCAATGAGGTCTCCCCTCAGCCTCCTCTTCTCCAGGCTAAACAACCCCAGCTCTCTCAGTCGCTCCTCGTAAGACTTGTTCTCCAGCCCCTTCACCAGCTTTGTCGCTTTTCTCTGCTCTCAATCACTGTGCACTCACTAACCCTTACTTTGTATGCTTATATGTGATAATGTTATGGGCGACAGTATTGAAAACCTTACTGAGCATCCCCTGCTCTCCTCTGTCATATTCCAAGCAAGTCACCTCATTGTAGAAGACTGTTAGGGTGTTTAAGCGTGATATTTGCTTTATAAATCCATGCTTAAAATTCCTGATCACCTGCTTCCCCTCTTATCTGGAAATTATTTCCAGGAATATTTGGTCCGTCATCTTCCCAGGGATTGAGCCGAGTCTGACCAGTTTGTCAGCAGAGCTTCATTCTTGAAGATAGGAGTGACATTTTCCCTTTTCCAGTTCTCAGCAAGGTCCCTGTTGTCATGACCTCTCAGAGGTTACTAAGAGTAGCTTTGTCCAGACGTCAGGCAGCTCCTTCCATGTTCAGGCTTACAACCTATTAGTCCACATAGACTTTTCTATGTCCAAGTTGAAATGCTCCATAACCTAGTCTTCCTCCACTGAGGCTAAGTCTTCTTTGCTTCAAACATCCCCTCTGGTCTCAGGGCCCTGGGATTCTTGAACCATTAGTCTTACCAGTCAGCAGAGGCGAAGAAGGCACCGAGTACCTTGGATTTTTCTGTGTTTATTGTCTTCAGGCACCCTGTGATATTGAGCAGCTGGGCTACAATTTGTATAGTTTTTGTTTCCTGGTTTTATAGTTGTAGAATCCTTCCTTGTTGCCATTCGTATCTTTTGCCGGGTTCAAATCAAAGTAGACCTGGGCTTTCCCAAATCTATGCATACACAATTGGACAGAGACTCCATGCTCCCCCTGGGTCAGCTGGCCCTGCTTCTGCCTATTACTTTAATATCTGAGTTTAATCTGGAAGCTCCTTCCTCATCCATCTGGGAGAAGGTGATCCTTGAATATGAACCAGCTCTACTAGACCCTTCTTCTTGCCAGAGTTTTATCTCATCGGATTTTTCCAGGCAAGATCACTGATAAGGTTACAGTCTTGTGTCCTGAAATCCAAAGATGTCTTGCTCTAAGGATGCTGAATTCTGTCATATCATCATCATCATTTCAAACTGCTCTGGTCTTAATGTCCTGTGACTAATTCTTCCTGGTTGGTAAGTACGGGGTCTAGCAGAGCATCCCTTCTTGATAACCTGGGTCAGGAAGTTGTTATCACTGCACTCCAGAAATTTTTCAGGTTGGTTGTGTTCTGCTTTGTTCTTGCAGCAGATATCAGGATGCTTCAAGTTCCCTGTGTGAACCAGGCCCTATAAACATGAAGCTTCCTTCAAATGTCTGAAGAAGGCCCTGATTAGGAGGTCAGTAGCAGGTACCTACTGCAATACCATTCACATTGTTTTGTCTACTAATCTTGACCTGAACACTCTGCTGACTCCTGATGTGAACTTACAAAATGTGCAACTCCTCCTTCTTGCCTTTGTAGCCTGTCTTTCCTGAGGAGCCCATATCCATTTGTTGCACCGCTCTAGTCATGGGAGCTATCCCACCACGTCTCCACGATCCCAGCGAGGTCATGGGCCTGCAGTAATTACACAGACTTCTGTAAGTCCTTTTACTCATTCCCTATGCTGTATGCATTGGTGTATAGGTGTTTCAGGGAGGCAGCCAAGTGTGCCAATTCCCCAGAAAAGGCTTGAGAGCTTCCCCTGTAAGGCTTTTCTACTGGCACTTATTTCTTTACATGGTTACACATCAAGCGGCCACTTTCTTTTCCTCTCTTTTTTTTTCTTTCTTTTTGATGATTGCTATATTCCTTCTCTTCTGATCACCCCAGGCCCTTTGCTTGCCTACCCCATCCACAGTTTCCTCACTTGTTTGTTGAGGAATCTTTCACACAATTTTACTCAAAAGTGTATGAACATTTTTGATATGTCTACATTAAAATGAATAATAACGGCATCATCGCAAATGCCAAACATACACCTAAGTCATAGAAGGGCTGTATTACCATTATGCAATAGCCATTGGGCAATTAAATGGAGTACTATGATGGCAGAGGTAGTTGATGTAATTTGTCTGAAGAGAATTGGGCAGTAGAAGGAATGAACACATTCAAAAATGAGCAACTGCCTTCTAAATGACAAATAATGGGGACTTCTTCTTTTCGTAGGTCACTGTGTGTTTTCTAACTTTCAGGAATTCTTGGTGAGAAGAGTTATGTCCTGTACCTAACAGGAACATCCAGGGATGTCAAGTGTTTAATTGTATTAATGCTGTCACAGACATTCAAGAAGCGATAATGTGTTCATTGCAGTTTTCTAGACTAGAAATACAGTTTTGGCCTTGTTTGCAAGTAATTCACATTTTCCTTTGGTTCAGTATGAAGCATTCTATGGGAAATGTCTTTTATGTCTTTGTATTTACTATTTCATATTAGATGCCTTCAGATCTTTTTTCTTTCAGTTGTTTTTGGGAGAGGGAGTAGTGTTAAAGTAGCTTAAATCTATTTATTTGTTTATTTTTCTTTATTCTGGTGTTGTTTTCTGTATGTGGTCAACAAAATCCACCCTCGTCTACCCAAACTTGCAATTTCTTTTCCTTTTTGATTAGGTATTTTGGCTAAACAATTAAAACATCCAATGGTTCAGCTTTTTTTAACCGACTCTGGCACGGGTTTGATGGGTCCTCTGTCCTTAGACAATTCTTGTGCCAGCAAACTATAGGGGGTGTCTTCCCACCCTGGAACATGGGGTGGATTTGACATGTTAACTTTAGCTTTAAAGAGTGGCATTTTTGTTTGTATCCCACTTCTGACACCAAGTTTGTCTTGCTGCAAGAGGGTGCTAAGTTTTTATGTTTGCAGTGATTGAGGATATTGATTAAATTTAGACACCAGAATAAAGGATTAAACTTATTTTACTGTTAATATTCAACACACACCCCCCCTCTACAATACAATAAATAAGCAACAAAAGTATAGAATAATGCATGTACAACAAACAACACTATAAAGTAATGACGTTCAGGCTAATGCAAAAACTACAAGGCAATACACCTAAATGTTAATACACGATAGAGAAAATAATGATTATGAGAAAAAAATACATCACCACTTGCTCTAATCAATACGTTACGTCATCCAGATCCAAAATTGTTGGGGGGCTCCATTGGATGGTGGGGATTTGGAAACATTTTTCCTGGAAGTGGGAAAAGTCCTGCCCAGAGCATTCTCTGGCAGGCAAAGCCTCCAAAGACTGCCAACTTTGGGGTCTGGCTTATATCCCATAACCAACTGGCAAGTCAAAATGGCTTGCAGTTTCTTTTTGTGTGGAAACATCTGGTGATGCACCCTCCACCCAGTCGGGTTGGATCCTGGCCAGAGCCAAGGTTGCAGTTGGCTGGGTTTCCTAAAATATTTATCCTAGACATTTTGTCAGCAGGCTATTTCAACAGTTAGTCGCTATCAGTAAAAATACCTCTGCCATGCAAGGAGTTGAATCCTATTGTATCAGCAAAGAGTGTATTTAGTCCTATTGTGTTAGTTCTTAAATGAGCCATCTTATAAGTCAGTCCCGGTTCAGGTCTCATCCAGGGCCCAGCACCTCAATTTCTTTGGTTAGTATTATTTTTATTATTGAATCGCGTACTTGCCATGTTTCTGTGTTTTCAAGACTTTTCCTTTGATTTTCTTTGTTTTCTGGAACAACTTTCCATCGTGACAGTATCCCTGTGAGTTTTTCTTTTGAAGGGAGGTACTTCTTCTCATGTCTTTTTGATTTGAGTACACTGATGTGTCTTCTGTAACCATATCTAAGCTCATGATAAATGTGTGCTGCATCTACTTTAGGAATTGTAACATAACATCTGGATAGAATCTTTTAACCTCTTCTCGTGAGAATCACCTGTTTGTTCCTCTGCCTTTTCCTAGCATAGGACAGTTTATTGACTAGTCCAGACCCCCTGGAATGGTCGTGAGTGGACTCTTTATATTGTTCTGAGTTTTGCAGTTCAGTCCACAAACACTAAGAGAAGCGAAATGAGCTTCTCTTGTGTTACTAAGCACAATTCCTGTAACTTTGTTTTTCATGTATAAGCCCTTTGGGTTCCATCTTTGTGGATCTTCAACCTGGTCTTTTTCCTTGTTCTTTATGGACATTTGGTCAAGTGTATGTTAACCCTGGCATGTTTGAACCTGTGTTTGGAAACTGTGGATGCCCATTTAGTGTTGTAATAATGCCAGCCACAAGTGTAATTGAGTTCAAGAAGGGAGCAGTTGCAGTGATGGCAGGTTGTGTCACCTCCCTCTCCCACCAGGTGGCTTTCCTGCAGTACTGTGGACAGGTCCACGTGTGGCCACACTGCAGTGGGGTGGACTGGGTTGATCCTCATTTACCATCCTTAACGCTGGCTCCTCAGTGGATTTCATGCCATAGGGCAACATTTTGCTCTTGAGCTGCTATTTTAAATAGATATTAGGATCTGACAATGTGACTTGCTGTACTCTCAGGCCAGTGCTTTCCCCATTTCCCAGGTACCACGTTTGTGCTTCCTTTTTTAATGTTCATCTCCTTTACAGATCTTAGGCTAAGGTAAAGAGGATAGTCCCTGCATCCAAATCTTTGCTTCTGGAATCCAGCATTGTGAATGATGGTACATTGGTTTATAAATACATCAAGCATTATGCCTACTGTTGAGATTTTAAAAAGTAATATCCTGGCTGGCTTGTGTATATTTACAAATTAATTTGTAGGTCTGGAAGCTCTCTGTGTGTGTTTTGTTTGTTTTATTCTTAAAGACTATAACTGTTCATATTAGATTATAAAGATTTTGATAGTAAGGTTTTCAATATATACTGGAAAATAGGATGGACATTTTTTTTTTTAAATCTTAGTAATATATACATAATCATAGAACGGTTTGCCTTGGAGGGGACCTTATAGATAATATAATTCTAGCCCTCCCTCCCATGGGCGGAGGCACCTTCCACTAGACAAGGCTGCTCAAGGCACCATCCAACCTGGCCTTGAACACTTACAGGGATGGGGCAGCCACAGCTTCCCTGGGCAACCTGTGCCAGTGCCTCAACACCCCAACACCCTCATCATGAAGAATTAATTCCTAATGTCTAATCTAGATCTTCCCCCTCTCCAATTTAAAGCCATTTTCCCTCATCATATCACTACATGCCCTTCTAAGAAGAAGTCCCTCCCCAGTTTTTTGTAGCCCCCTCTCAGGTACTGGAAGGTTACTATAAGATATCCTCAGGTCCTTCTCTTCTCCAGGCTGAACAAGCCCAGCTCTCTCATCCTGTCCTCATACAGAAGGTGCTCCAGCCCTTGGATCATCTTTGTAGCCTCCTCTGGACCCATTCCAACAGCTCCATATCCTTCTTATGCTGAGGATTCAGAACAGGACATAATACTCCAGATGAGGTCTCACAAGAGAGGAATAGAGGGGCAGAATCACCTCCCTCAATCTGCTGGCCACGCTTCTTCTGATGCAGCCCAGGATATGGTTGGCCTTCTGGGCTGTGAGCGCACGCTGCCAGTTCATGTTGAACTTCTCACCAGTCAGCACCCTCAAGTCCTTCTCTGCAGGGCTGCTCTCAATCGTGTCATCCCCCATCGTGTACTGAAACTGTGGATATATAATACATACGTATATGTATAATGTATAGTAATAAAATCTTTGTATAGTAGAAAAGTTGTTTTCTGCCTATGCCATTGTAGTGGCTTGTGTAATAAAAATAAATAAAGTTGAATTAAAAGCACAGTTAACTCTGTCCCATTTTGTAACTGTGCATTTGCATGATAAACCAAATGGATGTGTAATGTTCTGAAAAAAGTCTTGAAAATATTGTCAGTTTTCCTGCCTGCTTACAATACAAAATAAAAGAATCTCTATGTAATTAAGTGCAACCTAGCAGAATTTTGTCAAATCACAGATGTAATAAGCTGTCTTCATGTGGGAAGATTTTCTAAGTTGCCTTTAAAACAAGCCTACTTAAAATCAAATCTCCAGTCATTTTTGGTGAGGGTTGTAAATGTTTTATGGTTATATTATCATTTGTTTCATTCTGTGTAGATGCATGTTTACAGTTTGTTGGAACTACAGCTTAGCCTAAGTTGTAGTTACTGTTTAAATGTAGAGCACCCACTGGTAATTTTGACATTGCAATATTTCATGTCAGATTGAGGGATTTTGCATTTAACTTATTTTGAAATATGCATGCTGTTACATGTATTTGCTATAATTTTCAAACATTCTCTTGGCTGATAATAACTTAGAGTGAATATACTGAAGTGAACATCACGACATAATTCTGGCTTTTAAGAGATTTCTATAGGGATTGTTGGTTACAAGGGCACATATTTATTTCTCTAGCCTTATGATTTTAAAGTATTTGTAATAAAAGTTGGTAAACAATTGCTCATGAACTCAGTTCAGGAACAGTTTCTCTTGTTCCAAAGGCAAAGAAAGGTGGCTTATAAATGTTCTACGCTTAAAAAAGTTGATGTTGAGTAAGTCAGCATACAAGTTCATGCAGCTGTTGAATGTGAAAGAACAAAGTGTAAAGAAGCAATGAAATGCTGTTCGTACATAGACTAGATGAGTTCTAGTGGCTCAGTCACTTCTAAGAGGGCGATAGTGAAAGTTCTTATGAGCATATGGCATGGTAATATTGAGAAGTTTGGCATATTGGCATATTTCTAAAGAAATCCAGCTGTTTGATGATGTCAGAGAAAATGGAAGAGTTGTTGGTTGAAAGCTTTGCAAAAGCAGAATAGGGGGTAATTGATTATAAATAGGATGTAAACAAATCAGTGCATATGAAAAGCCATACTGAAAGTGGTAGTGTATTTGGTTCTGCTTTGATTTTTATGTTGTTTGTTGACTGAATTCATAGAGTTGGAGAGGATAGCCAACTTTATATTCTGTTAGATTTTACTCTGTGGCTAATTATTTGCTGACCTGAATAAACATCCTTTAGCAGTAACCATAGAGGCTGACAAATGAACTACATGTCTGTGGTAAACATGGCTTAGTGTGGGTAGGGTTTTCCTCTTAGAAGGCCTAAAGATAAATTTTTATTAACACTTTTCCTTAGGATTCTTTGTGTGAATATAGTCTTTGTATGTATTTTTAATTAGTAATTATTTTCCTGTTTCTATTCAGCATTGTTTACAAAGGCTTGTAGTGATAGGACTATGGGTAGTGGATATGTACTGGAGAGGAGCACTTTCAGACCAGACATAAGGAGGAATTTCTTCACAATGAGAGTGGTGAGGCCCTGGCACAGGTTGCCCAGGGAAGCTGTGGCTGCCCCATCCCTGGAGGTGTTCACGGCCAGGCTGGATGGGGCCTTGGGCAGCCTGGGCTGGTGGGAGGTGTCCCTGCCCATGGCAGGGGGGTTGGAACTGGATGATCTTTAAGGTCCCTTCCAAACCAAACAATTCTATGATTCTATGTATTTTGACTCTGGATGTGTGTTGAAATATTTTGCTATATTTCCAATATGGTAAAGTGTTAAAATCAGAAAATTCCAGAAAGAGAGCTGGCAATTCTGTCTGAGTCTCTCAAACTGTAACAACTGATAGTGTTTTTGCAGTGTGAGAATTGTCACCTAGCAGCTTTTATTTTCTTGAAAGCTGTCCTTTGAAATATCTAAGATAATTTCCAGTTGTCATACTTCTGATCAGCTGTGATTATATATGTCCAGAGTGCTTTACAACCTTGAAGGCTTTAATGAAAGATGTTTGTGTGTGTAAAAGTACGGGTATAAAGAGATTCAGTTGAAGGTTACTATCTGGCTATGGCTATCTGTCTTAAAGGAAAGCTTGTACTAGGAATTCTGTTATATTGAAAGGTTTGGCTCTGTTTTTGGAATTTAGTTTCTTTAAAGGAATTAGTGTAATTGCATGAAATAGAAATATAGTCTCATTTACTATGAGTAACGTATAGCTTGAGGATTTTTTTAGTCTTATTTTTGTTGTAGTAAGGTGAAGAAATGAAGAAAGGTGATATTTCTTGTGTGTAGTTGACAGAACAATAAAACCACTGTTTTATGTTATGACCATAATTTTTAAGGCAAATTATGGATAGCCTGGTCATTATTAAAGCTTTTGTTTGTGTCATTGGCAGAAGAATTAGTATTTTAAGAGTAACTAGCTGAGAAGAGATTTTTCAGCTTTGGTAAGACTCAACCAAGGTTATTATTAGCCATCATTTGTGGCAATGGTAGTTGATCTTCCTCTGTAGTTCCAGCTACGCAGCTGTGGTTGGAAGATACCAGCCTTGTAAAGTTATATTATAGGATTTGCTTGTTCTCTATGTTACTTGTAGCAGAAAATATAGTCTTTCTGTGGTTCAAACATAGCATATCTTTTGAAAAGGTGGCCTAAACCCTCTTTTCTAAGTGCTCTTATCCCAAAGGAAAAATACAGGAGGTGCACAAAAGAGAAAGAATATCTACTATGACCTAATATGTAGTACAGAAATTATTAATTCCATCTGTTTTATCAGTTCCATCTAGATGTGGGAATAGTATTGCTTGTGTCACTAGGATTCCAGTGCTATGAGAAAAAACATGCTTTTTCCAATTGTTCCCTCCAAACAGTTGAATTATTTTTTGTATTTTGAATTCTGTGTTCTGTTTTATTAAGTAAGAGAAGTTCTTGTGTTTAACTAGTTATATGAGAAAAAAAATGTTGCACTTCTGCACTCTGAGGCTGGGGTAATTTACATGTGATTTTTTTGTACTAAGATTGATAAAACTGTTTGCTGTAATGCCTTTTGAAACACTAACACTGTTAAAGTAACTTATACATCTTTTCATGGTAACTTTCAAGAAAACAATATGATAATCGGTGTGGTTAAAAGTCATTTTAATTGTTAAGATTGGTACCAATGGAATTTACTCCTAATAAATGTTCTGCTGGGCTCAGGTTTGGCTTGTTTCCCAAAGATGTGGATAAAAGTGTCTGTGAGTTTTGCCACTTTGCTTCTTGTCTAAAGACTGTATGTGGAGAATTACATGATGAAAACTTTTTTTTAAAGACAACTGCTTTCTAAATTTCTGGAGAAAATGCAGTATGAAGGGGGTAAATTAAACAGCTCTAAGGGAAGTGATAGGAGCAGACAAAGAGGTAGAGTGGGTAGAAGTAGATCCTAGACCAAAGCCTGGTGTTTCTGGAGCCTGGCGTTCTGTTGCTGCCATTATCCTTATTTATTTTCCTACCCATCTGCAGTTTGATTTAGTTTTTCAGCCTAGATCATTATAGAGATATGCCATCTGATGACTTTCTAGAAGGATTATCAGGTTTTCTCTGGGATTTTCTTGCAGATATCCTGTGAATAGAGTTTAAAAGATTTGCCTGACACAGACATATTCTCTGGCCTTTCTACACTCTTAACATTTGAAAGAAAAATAGCATTTTAACCTAATGTCAGTCTTTATTTAGAAACTGTTCTCCAATGATGGAATATTTAATCATTATCTTTACATTATTTCCCTGCTTCCAAAAAGACGCTTGTAATGGTGCAAGGCACTTCAGCTTTGCCTAGCAGGGTCTTGCACAACCACCTTCAAATACTGAACGGTAACCAATACAATAGTTTGAGTTTGTCATTCATATAAAAGCCTTAACAAAACTATAATACTAAAGAAACTGTATAATCTTCATTCTTTCCTAACTCAAAATTAGGCTGACGGTGTGCTACTACTTCTCTATTATGCCTGGCACCTCAGATATCTATACAGGAGATAAGAAAAAAATTATTTTTGTGTGGCAGGATGCTCACTGGTCACTTTAACTACAAACATCGCAGTCTTGGTAAAATATTAAAACTTTACAATCGCAAAAACTCAAGCTATGGTATTTTTGGTCTGTATTCATTTATTTGCTTGTGTAGTTTCAGATTTTGAAGTGTTTTTCTAGAGACAAAACAGGGACTGCAGCAGTGCAACAGAATTAGATTAACATTTGAAGAAAACATCAACAAACCCTAATCATCTTCAGATTTTTTTTAACAGCTGGTTCTCATCCTTCAAAAAATAAAACTCTATCTCAATAGTAAATTCCTTTCTCATATGTCAAACTGCTCAGTTCTGAATTTGATAATGACAGAGGTGATTCAATGAAAGCAGTGGTGTTCAGTAATTTATACTTCCAATAGAGCTTATGATGAAAATTCCTAGTTAGTTCTAAATAAGGTATTAAATTGAAAATATAGTACGGGCAGCTGAAGAAAGCACAGTATCATCCTGAGGAGGGAGGAGAAGGGAATATTGGTGTTTTTATGACCTTTTCTTCCTACATACATTTATATTTGAATTAGAATTTTGGTAAATACAAAGAGATTATAATCGGAGGAGGTGAAAACCTTTATTCTACATTTAATATTTCATAGTAGTTCTCTACAAGGTTTTCAGCATTGATGTTGTGGAGTCATGGAGTATTTGTTACTCATCAGTGAGATATTGTGTACAGATTTTGTACTGAGACGTGACATTAACAGGACTACTCACAGTATAAAATTCAGTATTGTATGTGTCTTTGCAGAATTAGATTTTAGGTTTCCAAAATATTTAAGAAGTCCCAGTAGGGCTTTTGAAGTTCACTGTTGCTTTTTTTAGTCTGTGGGTTCTAAGTAGTGTCTGTTATAGTGACTTTTAAGTCATTTCTGCTTCATTTGTGACACTATACTTTTATAATAATGTTTGATATGCTGCATCTGAGAAGGTGTGATTTTGTCTATTTTGCTGTATTTAACCAGTGAAATATTTTGAGGTGTTACAAGTAGAATTACAAAGTTATGGATGGCTGTCAATAAGGACACGCCTAGCTGCCAGGTAGTCTGAGGGTAATGGAGTAGTCTTTTCTTTCTATGAATTTTAAATATATATTTTGTTTTTCTGAGAAGTTACAGTGCTAAACTATTTTTTTTGTGTGTGTGAAATGAAATAAAATATCCCATCAGTGACAGGAAGAAAACACTTTATCCCGTTGCTTAGGGTTCATACAGTACAGGATCTGGCCTGACGAACCTCATTGAATGCATTTTTTTATTCTTTTTGTTTTTCAGAGGCCCAGAAGACACAATAAATGATTGTAAAATCCTTTTTATAGAGGAAATGTACAAGATTGAAAAGCCAGGAGCTTATCCATTGACATTTGGGGATGGAGATTTCAAAAGTATGCTTTTTTATTATTATTTGAATAGAGGTACAAATTGAATTATGTTTCTTTAAAAAAATAGAAGGATCAGCATGCAGAGGTAATGACAACTGGTTTGTGTGCTCAGGAAAGTAATAACAGAATCCTTTTTAGATTTCTGTTCCACAACTATATTGACTGTAATGTGGCTCTGTTTGTTAACATATTCAGAAGCTAATACATCTTAGTACTTTCAGTTGTAAGTAGGGATAAAAAAGAACAGCTGGTAATGTACTGAATGAGCTGCGAGGAATGAATTTTGTAGTCTCAGTTAAGTTCCTAGGCAGGTGTTCAGGTCACTGAAATTGCTATTGCAATTGTCATGTCGTTTAGACTTTTAATAAATTAATAGATGCCAAAGACAGAAACAGTCTGCAGTCATGCACTTTAACCCTGTCATTTTGTCAGAATTAAAAAAAAAAAAAACAAAAAAAAAACATAGAGAACTTTGTGCCAAAGCTGCTTGTACCATGGGGTAAAAAGGGATAATTAACTTTTGGATTATTAGTTAGCCCTGCATGACCCTTGGAAAAAAAATAACTGTTCCATGGCTCCTCATCCTCCCTGCTACCACAGGAAGAAGTTAGTAGCAGCTTATCTAAAAAGCACTATAACAGTAAGTTATAAGTTATAAGTAGTGTCTGTTATAGTGACTTTTAAGTCATTTCTGCTTCATTTCTGGCATTATACTTTTATAATAATGTTTGATGTGCTACATCTGAGAAGGTATGATTTTGTCTATTTTGCTGTATTTAACCAGTGAAATATTTTGAGGTTTTAGAAGAAGAATTACAATAGTTTGTAAACTTTGAATAGATGTTAAAGGTGAGAGTGATTAGATAGATAGATAGACAGATAGATAGATAGACACACACATAAATACATGCATTTATAGATATATATATGTGTGTGTGTGTTTGTATATCTATATATAGATATAGGTATAGATATTTATATATTTGTGGTATCAACACTGAGAGATTGGACTGCAGCGCTACTAATAGGTATTAGGTAGTATATTTTAGATTCCTGGCTCCAAGACAGTTTTTCAGAACCTTTATATGTAGCTCTTAGTGCACAAGTACTAGCCTATATACTCTCTATTTGCAATCTAAAATATCACTGTTCTTTAGAGAAGAAAATACCATTTGCTGTGGCATTCTTGAAAGTAAAAATGTGAATTTCTGTAAATGAACCTCTCACAATTAATTTGTTATTATTAAAAAAAATAATCGCCCAGCCTACTCATGTTTTCTTGGTCACATTAAACAGTTTTTGTAGCATCTTGTAGCATCTACATGTTCTTATTTTAAAAGCACTGTTGTATGAGAAACTTAAAAATGTACATGTACTACTTCGCCTTTGTATACCTAGTAAGGTACTTACTTACTTACCAACTTGCCAATAAGTATAATTGTTCATGAAACTTTCTAAAGGGCAAATAAACTTACTGCAATTAATTTAGTTCTTCCTTACAGCTACTGTGAAGTGAATTAATTTTTAAAATTGTCATTTTTAAAGTGTCATAAAGGTATGATTACTATATTGTTGACTATGCAAAATTATCTACAGAGGCACCATTTGATCTGACATGAGTATGCATTCATTTTGCATTCTGTACTTCTACACTGATTGCTGCCTTTATTGTTTCAAATTCAAGCTCTTTAATTTCACTTACAGCTCTTTTCCCTCCTATTTTGATCGCTATTTCCTTATTTGTAACATCTTTCTTTAAACTATTTACGTATTGCCATCTGGGTAGAGATTTGCACCTCTGTGTATGTTTTTGTTTCATTTTGTTCCTCCTAGTGGCTTAGCAACTACATCATCAAGTTTTCTCATGACCCTGGGGTACATCTTACTTAGTCTCATGAACTTTTGTATGTTCAGGTTCATCAGATGGTCTAGAACCTTATCATCGTCTGCAGTGGAAAGGATTTCATTCCACCAGTTCCACTTTTAAGTTCAGGCACTTGAGATAAGCGGGAAGACTGATTACCAGTGAAAAATGAGGCACAAAAAGTCCTTGAGTACCTCAGCCATCTCCGTATTGGTTGTCACTTGTTCTACTGTCTCATTTATTGGAGCAGAGAAGGGGACGGAGGGGTGGGTACATTTTCTGTAGTCTTTTTCTGACCAACACACCTGTAGAAGTCCTTAATATTCTTCGCATCCTTGCCAAATTCAGCTCCTGAACTATGCCTTAACTTACCCGGTCCCATTCCAACACAACCAGGAAACATCCCTGTGTTCAGGGTACATGTCCTGTTTTCACTGCCTGTGCATTTCCTTCTTGCCCTTCAGTTTGACCTGGAGGTTCTTGCTCAGCCATGCTAGTCACCTGCACTTGTTGCCTGATTGCTCACATGTGGAAATCAAGAGGTCTTCTGTTGTAACAAAAGTGTTCTTAAAGAGCTGGTTGCCACTTGGATTAAGTAATTGTCCTCAGTGCTCTGCAAGGGTCTCCTGGATTTCCCATAGCTTGCTGTGCAACTTTTCCAGCAGGTGTCGGGATGACTGAAGTCCTGCAGCTGAATCAGAGACTGTGAGCATGATGCTTCCTGCAGCTGAAATAAGAAGGCTTAATCATCAGTCTCCCCTAGATTGGACGGCTGGTAATAAACACCAGCCATGAGGTTTCAGTTGTTGGCTTGACCTCTAATTTTTACCCACAAGTTCTTTTTACCCACAATTCTGTGCAATCACCCCGTAGAGGGCAAATTGCCCTCCTCTTCTTACTTTTCTGTCTCTTCTAAAGAGTTTATAGCCATCAATTGCAGCACTTCAGTCATGTGATAGATCCCAAGTTTCAGTAACTGCAATTGAATCATAGCTCTACAGCTGCACAGTAGCTTCCAATTCCTCCTGTTTGTTAGGCATGCTGCTTGCTTCGGTACAGAGATGTTTCAGCTGGGCTATGGACCACATTACCTTTTTAGAGGAAAAAGCCGTAATTCCTTTTAGGCATTTTACAAGTGTTTCCCTGTACGTTCTTACTCTATCTGCAACCCTTGACTCACTACATCCCCTTCTCTTTCTAAGCCTGGTTTCTTCTACCCTTGAAGATAAAAAGTATTCTTCACATTCCTCCCGAGACAGTAGTTATAAAACGCACTTGGCATTCCAGTTCCTCTTTCTTATAAGACTTTCATTTGGAGCTTTTCTTTGTGGAGGTATTACACTGTTATATTATCCATGTGGATCAAATTTTCTGCAAAGTCTGTTCAGTTGGGATAGCAAGTTTTTCCTCAGCAGGAAGGGGCTGGAACTTCTAAAAATGCTTAGTCATTATTTTCCTTGATTAGGAAAAAAACCTGCTGGCCACACTTCTTTTGATGCAGCCCAGAATACAGTTGGCTTTCTGGGCTGTGGGAATACATTGTCGGCTCATGTTGAGCTTCTCATCCATCAGCCCCCCCAAGTCCTTCTCTGCAGGGCTGCTCTCAATTGTATCATCCCCCATCCTGTATTGAAACTGCAGGTAGCCCCAGCCCAAGTGTAGGACCTCCTGATGTTCACACAGGTCCACTTCTCCAGTTTGTCCAGGTCCATCTGGATGACATCTCATCCTTGTGGTATGACAACCACACCACTCAGCTTGGTGTCACCTGCAAACTTGCTGAGGGTGCACTCCATCTCCCTGTCAATATCGTTGATGAATATATTAAACAGCACTGGTCCCAGTATGGACCCCTGAGGGACACAGCTTCTCACAGATCTCCGTTTGGACATCAATCACTACTTTCTGAATGCAACCATCCAACCAATCCGTTATCCACCAAGCAGTCCCCCCATCAAATCCATCTCTCACCAGTTTAGAGAGAAGAATGTTGTGGAGGTCTGCGTCAAAGGCTTTACAGAAGACCAGATAGATCACATCTATTGCTTTTCCCATGTCCAGCTGGTGTGGTTACCTCGTCACAGAAAGCCACTAAGTCGGGCAGGCAGGAGTTGCCCCTGTTGAAGACCTGCTGGCTGCCACTAATCACCTCCATGTCCTCCACGTGCCTTATCACGGCTTCTCGGAGGATCTGTTCCATGATCTTCCCAGGCACAGAAGTGAAACTGACAAGTCAGTAGTCCTCACGCTCATCTTTTCTTCCCTTTCTAAAAATGAGGACAATGTTGCCCTTCCTCCTGTCACCAGGGACATCTCCTAACTGCCATGACTTTTCAAATATTATGGAGAGTGGCTTGGCAACCACATCAGACAATTCCCTCAGGATTCTGGAATGAATCTCATCAGGTCCCATAGACTTATATATGTTCAGATTCCCCAGGTAGTCACAAACCTGATCCTCCCCTGCAGTGGGAGGGGCTATACCCCGCTGGTCTCCATCTTGTTGTCCATTGAACCGGTAGGGGTGAGGAGAGCCATTGTTAGTAAAGACTGAGGCAAAAAAGTTGTTGGCTATCTCAGCTTTCTCCTTGTCTGTTCATATGAGGTCACCATTTTTGTTCATCAGCAGGGGTATGCTTTCTTTAACTTTCCTTTTTTGGTTGATGTACCTGTAGAAGCCCTTCTTGTTAATTTTCACTTCCCCCGCCAAGTTCAGCTTCAGCTGCACCTTAGCCATCCTGACTGTATCCCTGCACAACTGGACAGCATCTCAGGTTCCTTCTCTCTGCTTGCACTGCCTGTGCAGTTCTCTCTTACTCCTCAGTTTGACCAGCAGCTCAGCCACACTGATCTCTTTCCTTCCCTGCCCGACTTGCTACATCTGGGGACTGAGCGCTCTTGTGCTCTATGGAGAGCTATTTACCAGCTCTGTTCTGCTCCCTTATTCCTAAGGACCGTATCCCAGGACATCCTACTGAGTAACTCCTTGAAGAGCTGGTAGTCTGCTTTCCTAAAATTTAGGGTCCTGACCATACTTCTCACCTGTCCCTTATCTGTCAAGAACTTGAACTCCATCAACATGTGATCACTGCAGCCCAGGCTGCTTCTCATATTGATTTCACTGATGAGGTCACTTGCATTGGTGATCATCGTGTCCAGTATTGCATCCCTCTGGGTAGGGTCATCTATTACCTGGGTTAAGAAATTATCTTCAGCGTGCTCCATGAATCCCCTGGCTTGCCTACAGCTTGCTGTGCTACTTTTCCGGCAGATGTCAGGGTAGCTGAAATCGCACAGTAGGATGAGAGTTTGAGAGCTTGAAGCCTCTGGTAGCTAGAGGAAGAAGGCTTCATCAGTAGGTTTCCTTTGATCAGGCAGCCTGTCGCAGACACCAGCCACAAGATTCCTCTTGTTGGCTTATTCTTTTATTCTCACCGTCACTTTCAACCTTTATGTGGCTGTTTTTCAGGTACAGCTCTTCACACTCTATCCATTTCCTGATACAGAAAGCAAAGATTCCCCCCCTCCTTCCTGGTCCATCCTTTCTGAACAGCTTGTTTAAGCCCAAATTCACTTACATGGCATTTTTAGATGACTTTCATGCAGAACTTAGAAATGAAATTTATTTTCTTTTAATGTTGGAATTCTTTGGGCTGTGATCAAGTTCTCTTCTGAAGTCTGCTGTCGTTTTTCAGTACTTCCTACTTGTTTCAAGCATTTCTCCTGTAAGTGTTAGCTCTGCTACAAGTATTAAGTGTTCCTTCCTTCTCCTCTTACAAATCTATGGAGTTTATTGATCCAAATTTCTAAGTGAGCTGAAACAGTAAGTTAGTGTTTCTTTGTGTGTAAACTAAAATGCTGCTGTGAAACAGCTGGTGATTTGGAGTGGTCTGTGGTCTCAGACTACTAATTCTTCCATCCAACTGTAATTTGATTTAAGGGGAAGGAAGCTGTTACAAATTATAGTTGCATCTTCATTTGACTGCTACTGGTTACCTAACTGGAATTTCTTCGTTGCTGTATTTAAGACGACTCCAACTAGAGATTGTGCAAGCCTCCATCTTTATTGAGTGTGGGCAGGTGGCGTGTTGGGGATGGGAGGAAAGAAAGTAAGAGAAGCTACTGATTAGTAATTTTCTTTACTGCTTATTTATATGGCAGAAAAAATCCCAGTAGCCTAGATAGTCAAATAATTCATTGTGGAAAAAAAAAACAAACCAAAAGTTTTTCAAGAGAACAGTGTTCCTGTGATGTTTTTTTCTTGTAGATACAGTAATGTGCTTTTGGAAGATAAATGACGTTTGACTTTTTGTTTATTTTGACAGGAAAAAGTGGCCCTGAATGCAAGCACTGCAGGGCTGATCCAGATAAGGAGTGCCGGTTTTGTTCATGTTATTTGTGTGGTGGAAAACAGGATGCTCACATGCAACTCCTGTGTGATGAATGTAATATGGCTTATCATATATACTGCTTGAACCCTCCTTTAAGCAAGATACCAGAAGATGAGGACTGGTAAATATACAAGGATGATTTATTTATCTATATTACCAATTTAAACAAGGTACCTTTTTGTTATTTGCACCTCATGAGAGACAATATTGACAATTTTTTTCTTTCTGCTGTGCTTTTAATCCATCTACTTAATATAAACCTTAGTTTATATTCTTTTAAAACATTCTTAAATGATTATTAGTAAGCTTTAATGACCAGTATGGAGTTTCAAACTGGAATGTTTGTGTTATTTATTATGATCATTATGACCTTCTCCGTTGTTATCTGACCTGATGTTTATCAATAGTGATTTTCTACCAACCTTTTAATTTTGTTCAAGCTTCACTCCTTGAACAATTGTCTTATCCTCACCCTTCCCTTTCTCTTCATCCTCTGTCCCTGTTGCTGCCTCTTTGCCTTTCCTCTATCCTCTTGTTGTCTCTTCTCCATTCATTTTTCCTGCTGTGGTAAGGTTATCACCTTGCTACTCTTTAATTCTACTTTCTCTTTTTCTGCCAGCTGGAAATCCTAGCTAACTGTCATTGTAAAATTAAGATAAGTGCATTTTGAAGTGAAACTGCATGGACCCATTGGCAGTCCATTAAGTTACCTTGGGCTCTGTACTGGTTTTCTCTACTAGCTTTCTTTGTAGTTTTCTACAGTTTACACTGTTCATATTTATAACTTGCCTGTGACTTACAAGAGATGCTAACCCTTGACAAATAAGTCAGTAGTAGAAATTTGTTCTAACAAAATTTTCCATTACATAGACATCAATAAATGTCTAAGATGTCTATGGATATGTTTTGTGGAATCTTCTGATTTTGTGATTAAATTTTGCGGAAATGTACACCTCAAATAAAAAAATCTACGTGAGTACTTTTGAAGTTTTAACATTCTCTGGAAATAAAAAACTCAGTCTCCTATCTATGGTGGATGCCACAGTAGGTTTGTTTATTTGTCAGTGCTTAATGGTCTGCGCATTTTCTGGGGCATTGTTTTTTTTTTTTCAACTCCTGTGTTTATGCCAAAGTGTGATTTAGTAATTGAGACTGTTAACATTAATAGGTGTTTCTCAGTGTGGTATTTGGCTGCAGGGATAATGTTGTTGGAATTTAATTTTTTCCCATGAAAATTTTACATTGGGAAGAGATGTATTCACTGGTTTTGGAGGAACTGCTGGCTTGAAACACTATCTAAAATGTATTTCCAGTGCCTATTAGAAATATGTATGGGTTGTTGGAGCTAAATACAGGATTTGTTTGAATATGTCTTTTGCTTCCTACTTCTTGTGTATGCAAAATGATTATGATGTTTAATCAGCAGTGTTTATCACACAGCTTGTTAGTCAGAAAGTCTCCAAGTTGTCTGCTGTCAAGGCAGACGGATCTTTTGTGCATGACGTCATCTTACATCCCACTGATTGTCAACATAAGTGAATTGATGTGATGTGTTAGAAATCAATCTCAACACATAACTGGTTTTATTACTGACTGCAGCCCATAAGCAGTATTCTTAGCTGATTGCACTTGTCCTTTGGATAGAGCACCTGAGAGGTGCTTTTTTGGCTTCCTTCTTTCAGAAAATTCAATGAAATCATCAGTCTGGAAGTAAACATCTGTTCAATGCATCCATTCTTCATTTGCCCACTACTCTCAGAACCAGCTCTAATCCAGTACTCCAGCAACAGTACAAGTCTTATCTGTTTTCCAGTATTAGCCACAGGGAAGTTTCTGAGAAATAACATGTATCTGGTCCAAGTCAGTGACCCCAAATACTTTGTTCCACCCTGAAAACAATTTATTCTCTCTATATTTTCTGTGCCCTCAGATACACAGGGGGTTTGATAGGCATGTCAGGATACTGATGCTGAAATCTCATCAACCATCGATCTCTCTTTGGTGTAGCTGATGTGCCAGGATTATCTTGACCTGCTGTGTGCTTCAAATGATTTTACACATTAGCTATTAGTGTTCTGGTCTTCACTGGCACCCATTCTTTTCAAAAGCCTCTTATGAAACATTCTTATGAGTTATTCTACTTCTGTTTCAGAGGGCTGCAGAGGGAGTTTGAAGAATAGAAATTATTTGAAAGTTTATCCGTTACTGCTTGGATCTTCTTACCCTCTTCCAATAACGTCACTATAACTGCACTGCATAGTTCCCCAGGACTGTTTTCCTCCATATAGAAGATTTGATGCTCTATATAGAACCACAGAAAAATTAGACTGACGTCATGGTCTTTAGAGTCCCTCAGGTCATAAGTTAGGTGCACTTTTAGACCCTTCCACTTACATTTCTGGCCAAAAATTTACTTACAAATTTCCACAAGTACTAGGAGTCTAATTTATGTAGTTAAAATGTCATTAAGAATGTCCATTAGAAGTGTATGAGCCAAACCCAGCCCATGGGAGCCAGAAACATTGACAATTTTTTTTGCATTGGCATTCCTGGAGTAGGATGAAAGCATTACTAGAAGCAGCAAAAGCACTGGTGTACTCCCCGTCCCTCTGCTGTAGTCACTACATACTAGTATCTCCTACTTTCCCACCAGAATGGCTTTGTGCTAGCTGGAGTGAGTCCCAACACTATGTATTTGAAGTGGCTGCGGTGTTGTAGCGTCGGATGCATGAGTGAGTGAGTGCATCCATATGTGTGTGTATGTTTGTCTACACACATTGTATGATAACTTGGCTGTGTTTGACATTCAGCTGCCTGCAGTGAAGTTTATTGTACTAGAAGGAAAAAATAAGGGTAGAATGGGCAGGACATAGAAACCATGAGTAATGGTTAGCAGTGTGCTCTAGTCTCAGCTGTCTTCTCCTTTACATGATCTAAATGAAAGGACGCAATGAAGAGACAATGCAGGAGTCATGAGGGCCTTTCACATATCATGTGAAAAAGAATAGTAAAATGTTTTGCCTCTAGCACTCTTCCCTCAAAAATATTTTTTTAAGAAGTAGACAGTACTTGTTCGTGTCGGGTTTATTTTTCAAGCCATAGACTTCAGCTGCTTAAAACTGCTATATGTTTGCTAGCTTGAAATATTCAGTCAAGAATAATAAATTGACACTATTTTGGCTACAAGAAATGTACTGCCATTATTATGAAGTAATTGAGAATTTACTAAAACCTTTTTTTAGGTATTGTCCTTCCTGCAAAAATGATTCTAATGAAGTTGTAAAGGCTGGAGAAAAGCTCAAACAGAGTAAAAAGAAAGCAAAGATGCCATCTGCCAGTACTGAAAGCCAGAGAGACTGGGGCAAGGTAGAGTGTATTTTAGAAACAGCTATTATTCTAATTGTTCATGTATGTGCTACATCTGTAATTATACTATATATGCACTACACAAAATTCAGTACTGGGTTGCACAGAGAATAAGATAATGTTAATTCCTGCCCACTATCTACTGGCAGTTAAAGCAGTGGAAGAATTATTAAAATGAATACAGTTGAAATCAAAAAAGCCTAACTCCAGATCCCTCCTCCAAACTCATAAATCATATTACTTAATTAATATATCTTTTAACAATTGTTGACATATTTTTATGTGTTTATTGTAACAATCAGATTTGCATTGACTTTACAAATAGTCTTCAATATTATAATACTAATTCATTTTGTCTGATGTGTTTTTAGGGCATGGCCTGTGTTGGTCGCACTAAAGAATGCACTATTGTTCCTTCAAATCATTATGGACCTATACCTGGCGTTCCTGTTGGGACAACCTGGAAATTCAGAGTTCAGGTATGTTGTTTCAGTGTCAGCTGTAGTTGAAGTAATTAAGAAGGGTAATGAATGAATTGGGCGCTAAAATAAATTGAGATTGAGAATTACCATTTTCACTTGGGCTAAATAAAGGAAATACGTTATGATTCTAATTTTGGAAGTGATGCTGATAGTAGTGAAGGTTGTATACTGATTTTACAAAAGAACTTAATAAGAATTCTATTGTCTTTAAGATAAAACGAATTTCATGTGTAAATTTCTAAATGGGATACTTAGTGAATAGAGTCAAGTATTTTCTGAAGTGTACTTTACATGAACTGGTTATCCCACTTAAGAGATGTATGTGATAGATTTTAAAAACATTAGATGGCATCCATATGAATTGGCTCCCTGTTGGGTTTTTTGTTCATACATAATGGATGTAAAAATCTTTTTTGAGGCTCATGAACAGCTTAAAGTAGTCTAAACCTGTATTATTACTGACGTTACTGACAGCATTTGCTGTTTCCTACAATGTCTTATTTTCTGTTGCAAATATTGCTTAGGGTCTATGGTGGACTAGATTGGTAAGAAAAACTGGGAGAAAAATAAACCCATCTGAGGCAGAAGGACAGATAATTTTCCCAGTCCATTTCACAGTGTGGTTGTGTAAGCACAGTGCCAATACTCAGAGGGGCAGGAAAAAACAAAGCAGGGAGAATGAGACAGCTTCACTTTGTGCAAGTACTGATTTTTTGTATTTTCTAACTGTCTAGTAAACTGCAAACCTACTTCGTTTTACCCCACCCTTATCTGATAGCACTGATTTTTTTTCTTTAATTTTTGATGATTTATTGTGGGGTTTTTTTTGTCAGGGAAATGCATACTCTTTATAATCAGACTCAATTAGTTCATAGTCTCTTGCATGTGTAATTGATTGTAATTGAACGCTTTCCATCGTATTTGGAAGAATAGACACATACATTTTTCAACCTGCTTGAGGAGAGGCGAGTCACAAATCAAAAGACCCTCTGTTTTGTTTTCTGAACTTTTCATCACCTGCTTTCTCATGAGAAGAAAACAGATGTTTTATTATTCAGTTGGTAGAAGAGAACACTTGGTGGGCAGTTTTCCTTTGACAGTTGTGTCTTCCAGTACTGTGTATACAATTTTGGATTTGGAAGGCCATGCAAGTTTTAAGGCTAATATGGTTAGTAGCAGACAGTTTCCCCATAGCAGCAGTTTTCAGTTTTGGTCCTTGGTAGAAATCCAAGTGAAGCAGTTGAAACCTAAGCGAGTTCTTTCGATCCTTTCTCACCTTTTGTTCTTCGTCAACACTTAACATCAATACAAGCCATAGATGAAGCATGTTGAATTTGTAATGTAAAATTATGTTGTTCATCATACCAGCAATTTTATTCAAAATTCCTTGCTTGAGGGGAAAATTCAGTTTTGATCCTTCGGGATATTTCATTGGTCTCTCCTGTATTTGAGGAGCTTTTTTTGTGAAAGAAATGAAAATAATATTTGTATTTTTGTGTGCTTGCAGATTAAGTAAAGTCTTATAAGTATGAGAAGTTTCTGAATCACTTGAACAAGCTTAAAATCTCAAAATCAACATTTTTTTCACTACTTCAGCAATAATTGAAATTCTTTGTTCACCTTTTTCTTAGGAATTCCATTGACAGCATAAAGCTAATAGTTTTCAGATCTTTCTAGTGCTGGTAGGAAAAAGGAACAGAATTAGAGCACTACTTTTCTCAGAAAATTAAGCAGAGAAAGCTAATTTATATATATGCGTGTGTGTGGAGCAGACATCAAAAGGCAATTACCGTTTCTACATAATTACTTAATTTGGGGTACAAATTTTTTTTGTTTAAGATTGAAATGTTTTCTACATAGAAAGTTAAGCTACACTTTGTTTCTCACACATCTAGTCTTTTGGATGAGAAATCAGTTTGTCTCAGCAAATCTATGAGAATTTAGAGACTGTAGTTTCTTTATTTCTGATTTGCTTAGTTTTTTTATGAAATAAACTCTCTTTTCCCTAGAAGGAAATTGACTAAGTATTGCTTCTGAAGAGCATCTGAAGGGCATCTTTGGCATGAATTACTTACCAGAGTTCATCTTTGGGGTGAATCACCTTCCAGAAACCTAAATTTTAATTGATAAAACCTGGAAATGAAAGAAGGGAGGGAGGAATGAGTGAAAGGATGTTTGATACAGCAGGAGAGAGGAGCACACTAGTGCAGCCTTTTTATTCAGCATACTCATAAGTTATCTTGAAAAACTGGCAAATAGCTGTTAAAATTAGGTGAGAGTGCTAAGTTGTTGTGGAAAGTAAATGTGGGGTGGGGAGCAGTTCTAACTATATAATTTGTAATGGACTATCAGCTACCTCTTCTTGTTATCATTTAGGAAAGACATCTTCTAATAGCTAATTTTGAAAATATGTCATCTTAATATCCAGTATTGATGAATAACTGAATCAACTATTAAATTTTTGTGAAAGGAAGCATCAGGAAAATTTAATATATTATTATGAACAATGGTTAGGATGATTAGAGGGGTGGAATGGTTTTCATTCAACCGGAAAGACTTTGTTCTGGGAGAATGTTGAAAATGTTGTGTGGTGTAGAAGGCTGTAAAATGATGTATGGTATGAAAAAAGTGATAAGGGAGCAGTATGTGTGTTTTTGTAATGCTAGAAGTGGTCATCAAAAAAAAAAAAACAACTGAGCTATCCACTTCAAAATGAACAAATGTAGTACTCATTGATATAACAAGTAGTACTACTGTGAACTCTTCTCATTGGATACTATGGATCCAAAAACTTTTAGTAGTTTAGGAATTCTGAGTCACAGACAACTGGATGCTGAGAAACTGTGCAAGACTATACCATCGAGTTCTGGCATAGTTTTCAGCTCTTGCTTGTTGGAGACAGCATTTTGGGGCACCTGGACCTTTAATCTAATGTATTGTATTATGAAAGTACAAGACTCCAGCAGAAGAATGTAAACTTTCATGGAACTTCTTGAAAGTGTATATTGGGAAAAGGAGTTCAGGAGTGGGAGAAGCAAAATGAGAAAAAATGGAAAAGTCAAGGCCTAAAGGAAGATGTGAAGGTAGAAAAAAGGATCCTAATTGATTTTCTGCTGGAAACCTTCATTCTACCAATAGTATTTTTGGCATCACATTCTGAGAAAATACTTAGTTCACTACCTAGCCTCTTTTTGATTCATAAAGGTGGGAAATTTTGTTTGGTTTGGGTTGTTATGTTTTTTATATATAACTTGGTAGTTTGAAATAAGGATCAAAGAGATGGATATTAAATAAACTTTTGTGGCAGTGATGTTCTAGCACACTTTAACGATGTTGCCAGTTTATGGTACAACTGCAACTCTCAAGTCGTCTGATTGCAGCTTAGTTGCACATTCATTATCAGAGAGTTATTCTGATTGGAGAGCAAACTTATGATCCATATGTTGTTGCAAGGGCTTTTTCTGTTTCTTTAGACAGTGAGATAATATTCCTCTGAGCTGGTCATATTGACAGTGTATTACCTTAATAGTACCTTACATAATGATTTTTACTTGTGCCACTGTGATCTTCGTTGCTTAAGAACTGTAAAATGTTGACAAACTCCAGTCTCCATCTGCTTTGGATTGTTCTAAAAGACTGTGCAAGGTGGACTAAAGCAGTGAAACCAGTCTTAAATACTGCCTGTGGGAAGAATTGTGGAGATTTTTCCCAAAGAACTCTACAGCTTCCAGTGTCACCACTGTCCTACATTGTCCTTCCATTTGGAGAGTGTCTTTGCTTTTTGCTTTTCTTCCTGAAAAACACGTTCAATGGCAGTTCTACATTATCTGTTTACACAGACATCATTGTACAATATTTTAAGCATAAAGTTGATTGTTAAAAGTGATTGTAGGTGGCTAGTTGTTTGAAAAAAATGCCACAAACTGGCTTTTTTCTGTTGCCAGGTGAGCGAAGCAGGTGTTCACAGACCACACGTGGGTGGAATCCATGGACGCAGTAATGATGGAGCTTATTCACTTGTATTAGCTGGAGGATTTGAAGATGAAGTGGTATGTCATTTATGCAAGCAATTGTTTTGCTGTTTGAATGTATCAGTGTTTGTAAAGGTAGAGATAAGTTGTCATTGATCCTAAAGTTAGTGCTTATGCAAATATGATTGTGGAAAAACTACTGGTGGTAACAGGCTAAATGGTTTTCAGTATTTTTTGGGGGAAATATGCAAGTAAGTCTTTCTTAAAGAATGCTTATGCTCATATTTATATTCAAGCAAACAATTACAACTGAATTATACTTTGATTAGTATAGTTAAATTTCAGTATACTTTTGAAGTCTGAATTTAGTAGTATTTAACAATCTGATAGTGTGGTTATATACAAATAATGCGGTTTATGTTCTGCTTTGATCATGATATTTATTGCTTTCAGGACAGATACATGCCTCTTCCTTTGGATTTGTTGTATTTCTGAATACGTGATGCATCTATTTTAATGAAGCAAAAGTAAAAGACACGTGTTACTTGATTCTATGAAGTTCTGAAGGGTCTTGACTCAATGTTAATTGATTACTTTATACCAAACACATTCACTGTCTAGAACACAGCATTCACAAACCACTTCATGAAATGACCTACTGTCCATTTTTATTGTTCTCTGTCTTTACATTAATCTTGTTTAGGTAATCAGCTCCCAGGTGTCAGTACACCTATTAATCCAGTTGTTTGAAATAGTTCAATTGCAAATAAATGGTATTTAGCTCACTAGAGTTCTCAAGCCATGTGATGAGGATGTAGTGTTTCAGAACTTCTGCTTACTGTGCTTTGCACAGTGAAAGAACTTAATCACATCAGTGCTAAAGACACAGGCTCCATATCATAGTGAATTACACACTTAAATGGCTTTAAATCCAAATCAAGTGGCAACAGCAGCCTCATATCTGAGTCAAAGTGTTATAGACCCAAAGTCTGCTGTGACTAACAGTTCACCTAGATATCTGCTACTTCATTAAATAGTTTGCTGGATTTACTTGGGTCATCTAAATCTGATGTGAGCTCAAGTACAAAAGAGATATAGTATCCTATGTAAACTTGCTGAATTATCATGCTGGGTACGTTACCAAGGGAACAATTCCTTTCATATTTTCCCACCTGTTTTATAGGAGTGAGAATCCAGTGTAATAAGTTCATTACAGACATTGCACTGATTCTCTCTATTGTGAGTCACCTGGATTGAGTATATAATTGAAAACTGATGCTTCACATATGAAACTCATTGTTTTCAAAAGTCATCGTATTTCCAGGGTCTAAGTGCCCTACTGGTTTGGGACCTGTTTAGACCTCCAATGTAATGTGAAAAAAACTGAGCATCTCACTATATGATAGCTACCAAATGTCATCCTTTTCAGTCAGAGGTGTTATTTGTCCACTCTTGTTACCTCCACTACTAAGAACACACTTGACATAAGTCATAGGGCAATAGCTTTAGTGCTTCTTACCAATGCTTCACATTCGCGGGACAGCTTCTATTCTGCAACAGCCTAATCTCCATCTTGTCTATTATTCCATGTTGTTAGCTGTCAGTCCTTGCAAAATGCTAGTTAATACTAAAAAAATACCTTTCTTGCATTATTTTCTGTATTTCATGTTACCTCTGTGTCTGCATTATATTCAGAACTATTTTTACATTCTAAAAAGCCTTATCCTGTTACACAGATGCTTTTTGTCTTTTTTTTTTACTGCTTATACTACACCTATTGAAGTGATCTTGTTTGCCTATTTGTCAACTTCTTTTGTAATGAGGTGTGGAATCTGTGTCTATCCTGCTCCTATCTGTGCTTTCCCAAAATTCATGTTTAGGGCTTTTTGTATCTCGTTGTTTCTAAAGCACTGAGGAACTAATTTGACACAATGATTAAAAAAAAAAGTTAATTTTATCGATGCTTAGCAGATCATCATTTAGCTTTTCTTTGTATTTCTTGCTTTCCAAGAAATATTCTGTCAGAAATATTCCCTTAGGTCAAGGACATAGGCCTTTGTTTTCTGTTCATGAATTCCTAACATACTGAGATACTTTTTTTTTTCTGAAATTCATACATTTTCAAGAAGCATTAGTTATATTAATGCAATATATGGAGTTTCATCAAACATTAGTAAAATTCTGAAAGATCAACATAATTATATTAGTCTATGATGTGTCAAACCGTGATTTTTTTGCTAGACTTCATAGATTTTTCACATGAACACTTACAGATATATTTTTTATGATAGTAAGCATTTATTTAAATATTGGAAATAAGGATAAAATTAACAAATTCTAATTATATGCATAGAGATAAATTATTGTCAAATAATGAGTATATGTATTCTGGTCAGACAATATTTTCCTTGCCTTGTTTTTATTAGGATTATAGCAGGCTAATAAAATTACTCATGCAGATTGCAGGACTTTTTGCACTCAGAAAAGCACTTCAGTGACATCCAACAGATAGTCAAAGGTAATTGTAATTGAAAAGTGTTGCCTCAACAAACTGTTGTATCTCCTAAGTAATCTCTCATTACAGAAAAGGAGGTCTTCAGCCTGAAAGGCTTTTCTGTGTGTTGTACTTCTGGTGAACCTAGTTTGAAGTTAGAACTGATTTTGGACAGTGCCAGAAGATAATGAATCCAGATTGGGTAGACTGAATTGTTTACATATTAATGTTTAGTTTAAAGTTCTGGAAATCTATCATTTTGGCACGGTACACTGAAAGGAATAAGCAAAACCTCAGAAAGTGTACAGTTTTCTATTACTTTCTTTTAGGAGTTATTTTTAAAATGTTGACTTGCTTCCATGACCAGTTAGCCACCTTCTTACTTATTTTTCAGAGATCCAGACTGGCTACCACTGTAATCACTAAATGTTTTCATCATGGTGGAATATGCCACACTACTGGCAGGTTCTGACTGTCAAGGGTGATTACAGGGAAGACTCAGGAGCAGCAGTTATGATACATTCAAGCTTTGCACTTAATGCAGGGGGGTTTTATTGATTTATAAATGAGATTAGCCCTTTCATTTTAGTTGGCACCTTTTACTGCAGTGATAAACCATGAAGTCACCAAAAATAAATCAAACAATCCAACAAATAGACAAATTCTGTCAGCTATTATATGCATACAGACTTCTAAGACTTTAGTGGAGATGATTGATGACATAATTTAGTTTCTGGTATTCCTGCTATTAGGGAAAGAAAAGACTTTCAAATGTAATTGTCTGATAGATAATATTTGTCTTGGATGTAATGACTTCATTTAAAAAGGCTTACTGCTTTTTCATTTTGCTCTGTTGTATTAATAAAAATCTTACCCGTTATTTATCATGTTTTTACTGAGGTGACACTGATGAATCAAGGGGTTAATGAACTGATGAAATTTTGAGGTTTGTTGTATTGAAAAAGCCAATGACATCTCATTTTTTGTTCAGACTGAAGCTTGAAGCTCAATTAGGAAATCTCTTGTGTTTATGTTGGAACCAATCTTTGTCATCTGTGCATAATACCAGAAGTGTTAGTGGAAACGGAAAATAATTGAGGGCTGCCTTGAGGCAACTGACATTCCAGTAACTTGAGTAGCTAAAGGCCCTGCTAACTGCTGCATAAAAACAAAACATAGAAATAATGCAGTAGAATGCTGATGTGGAATTTGAAATCTTACTTTTTTCATTCTCCCTTGTCTTTTTGTTACACCTACAACTGAATATATAATAGCAGTGAAATAATGCAGTATGATTTAACACAACTGATCATCTGATTATTTTTTATATCTGAGGCTGACTGGCTTGTAGTATTAGAGCTTCAGGCTCATCTTTCACTCAGGTGCCTCAAAATGAGGTACTACTGTGACTGAAGTTCATTTGCTCTGTAACGTGATCCAGCAAGCAGGACAGTTGAATAAATTTATGGAGACAAGGTAAGAAAAAGACATGTAGGAGGCATTAAGAGAAGACAATAACAAAGGTCTTACTTGAAAGAAATTTTTGGTGCAAGCTTTTGAATTAAGCTTTGAAAAGCAGAAGAGAAATGGCAGAATTGCGTATTTTAAGGTCAGAAAACGGGGGGAAAATAGGTAGAATGAAGAGATGGAAAACTCTAAGATTGTTCTAATAGACTTAAGGAGAATTACTTTATTTCTTAAGGAAGAACATACAGACATCAATAATTCCTTTTACCAAATATTTTCTTTAACTATTAAATGCAGAGTTTACAGCAGTATTGGTGTCTTAAGCCAGGCTTTGTGATCCTCTGGAGAAAAAATAGCTTTCCACTGTTACCTGTTCCATACAGGTTATCAGTTGAACAATGTTAAGGGTAGTAGGTAGATCCTGCATTATCTTTAGATAGGCTTAGAACTCAAAGCTATTGAGAAATTATCCTAATGAATCATTACTTGTCAAAAGATTCCAAATAATTAGCATTGTATGAATATTACTAGCATACCCCACTTTCAAAGTAAAACACCTTAGCCACAATGGAAGTAGGTAGGTTCTGTAGGTCTTTCATTAGGTCTCCAGATTAGCAGTATCCCAGTTTCGCTTTACTGATCATGGGCTATGTTTATATCCATAATTTATTCCACTCTAAGGACTCTGTGCTTCACTTCAACTTGCCATTCTAGATTTTCTGTCACTACAAGCACTTATGTATTCTCCTGAGCTTGCTTTCTCTCCTTGTATAGGAGTTGCTCTCATGTCCGAGTTTCAACTGTCCTCCCCATTTCTCTTCATCCAGTCCAGATCAGTGCCCTGTAGGCAAAGTGTCTGTCATTTTTTCCCAGTTGTAGGAAATGTGTGTCATCATTACCTGCAATCTTTTTTTTTTTTCTAATATATCTGATGTTAAATAAGTGCATGTAGTTATTCTGGGAAGCAGAGCAAAAATGAGACTTCCTTATGCTAGAGGGTGTTAAATTTATGCCTTCTTGCTTGATTTTTTTTGGCTAAAGGCTACAGTGATTTGTTTGATGTATGTTTAGCTGTTATGCCAAAAAAGTCCATTCAAATTTTTCTTCTCACGATGACTGTTCCACCTAGTTGTTGATAAAAAAAAGTTTGTAAAAAAATTTGTCTTTTCTTGTAAATAATTTTCATCTTGCTTGCATATGTAGTACTTATGTCTTTCCTCTATTTTTTTTACATTCTTATATATGTTACTTCAATATTTGTCTCAGCATTATGTTCTAGAAAGGGGGGAAATCACCTTGCAGTTTCAGTTAATTTCTGCTTACGCATCAAAAAACTGCCTTTGCATTTTTTGGCACTCTGCCGGAGTTTCTTCTTCATTGCTGTGCTCAAATCATTCTCGATTCATGACTTTCCAAAATACATCTTTCTGTTTTTCTGAACTTAGCAGAGGCTTCTTATTCAGTGTTAAAATGTAATTGTTCGAATAGGCCTGATTCATCAAGAAAATCCATCCCTATTATTATTATCACAATCATCTTTTGAGAAACACTGAAAAATTAAACATAGGTCAATTCTATGATAACTTATTACATCCCATTTATTTTATATCCTTTCTTAGTAAATAGTTCTTGTCTTTTAGGTCTTCCATTTGTTTGCAGTTTTTTCATATTGTCCTAATACAACACCATTCTATTTCTGTTATTTTTTAGAGATTAATTGAGCAGAATAAGTAGACTATTTTAAGAAATGGTATACCAGAGTTTAAACGTCTTTTTTAGGTTTTGAGTAATTTTTTAACTGCATAGCACTTGCTTGGTTTTATGTCTAGATAAATGTAGAACAAGAAATATACTGCATTGGAATTTCTGTTAGGTTTTCCCCACACAGAACAAAATAAACATTGTTTCTATAATTAATCTATGGCCTTGTTCAACCAGCATTTCTCTTTCTAACTTTATCCTTTTTCTGCTGTTGTCAGTCATGAAATATCTGTAAAAGTCTTGCACTGGATCCTTAATAATGTCAGACTTTTACAAGTGGTAAGAAATTGACTGAATTTTACTACTGTATACAAGTATTAGGGGCATGATTTAGGGATTGGTGGGAATGGTTGGACTCGACGATCCGGTGGTTCTCTTCCAACCTGGTGATTCTGTGATTCTGTGAAGTATGTTCAGATTTTTGCTATAAAAATTCAGATAAACACTATTTTCCTATTAAATATTTCACTATTACTGTTGCTTCATGCTTTGCACAAACTTTGCTTCTCCAAAGAGATACCAAATTAACTATATCTATAGAATATAGACTATAGGGAGGAAGTGAGAACGTGCAGGGAAAAAGTCAGGAGGGCTAAGGCCCGACTAGAAATGCGATTGGCCAAGACTGTGAAAGACAACAAAAAGTCTTTCTACAAATACATCAACAGCAAAAGGAGGGCTAGGGAGAATCTCCAGTCCCTAGTAGATGCAGAGGGAACAACAGTAACAGGGGACGAAGACAAGGCTGAAGTGCTCAATGCCTACTTTGCCTCAGTCTTTAACAGTAAGGAAAATTGTTCCCTCTGTGCACAACCCCAAGGGTTGGAAGAGAAGTATGAGATTCCCAAGGTCCAAGAGGAGGTGGTTAGAGACTTGCTTGCCCAGCTAGATGCCCACAAGTCTATGGGGCCGGATGGAGTCCACCCAAGAGTTTTGAGGGAACTGGCGGATGTGCTGGCCAAACCCCTTTCCATCATCTTCCAGCGGTCCTGGATGACTGGGGAGGTTCCGCTGGACTGGAGGCTGGCTGATGTCGTGCCCATCTATAAGAAGGGGCGCAGGGAGGATCCGGGGAACTACAGGCCTGTCAGCCTGACCTCGGTACCGGGGAAAGTCATGGAGCGGGTGATCTTGAGTGCGATCATGAAGCACTTGCAAGAGAACCGGGTGATCAGACCCAGTCAACACGGGTTCAGGAAAGGCAAGTCTTGCCAGAGTAACCTGATCACCTTCTATGACCGAGTGACTAGACTCTTGGACGAGGGAAAGGCTGTGGATGTATCTTCCTGGACTTCAGTAAAGCCTTTGATACAGTTTCTCACAGCATTCTGCTTCGGAAACTGTCGGCCTCTGGCCTGGACGGGTGCACACTCTCCTGGGTGAAAAACTGGTTGAATGACCGGGCCCAGAGGGTGATGGTAAATGGAGTTAAATCCAGCTGGAGGCCAGTGACAAGTGGGGTTCCCCAGGGCTCAGTGCTGGGTCCAGTCCTGTTTAATGTCTTTATCAACGACCTGGATGAAGGCATTGAGTCCTCCCTTAGCAAGTTTGCAGATGACACCAAGCTGGGTGGAAGTGTGGATCTGCTGGAGGGTCGGGAGGCTCTGCAAAGGGACCTGAACAGGCTGGACTGCTGGGTTGAGACCAACGGCATGAGGTTTAACAAGGCCAAATGCCGGGTCCTGCACTTGGGGCACAACAACCCTAAGCAGAGGTACAAACTAGGAGAAGCCTGGCTGGAAAGCTGCCAGGAGGAGAAGGACCTGGGAGTGTTGGTTGACAGCCGACTGAACATGAGCCAGCAGTGTGCCCAGGTGGCCAAAAAGGCCAATGGCATCCTGGCTTGTATCAGAAACAGCGTGACCAGCAGGTCCAGGGAGGTTATTCTCCCCCTGTACTTGGCACTGGTGAGACCGCACCTCGAGTACTGTGTTCAGTTCTGGGCCCCTCACCACAAGAAGGATGTTGAGGCTCTGGAGCGAGTCCAGAGAAGAGCAACAAAGCTGGTGAAGGGGCTAGAGAACAAATCTTATGAGGAGCGGCTGAGAGAGCTGGGGTTGTTCAGCCTGGAGAAGAGGAGGCTGAGGGGAGACCTTATTACTCTCTACAACTACCTGAAGGGAGGTTGTGGAGAGGAGGGAGCTGGCCTCTTCTCCCAAGTGACAGGGGACAGGACGAGAGGGAATGGCCTCAAGCTCCGCCAGGGGAGATTTAGGCTTGAGATTAGGAAAAAATTCTTCACGGAGAGGGTGGTTAGGCATTGGAACAGTCTGCCCAGGGAGGTGGTTGAGTCACCCTCCCTGGAGGTGTTTAAGGTTAGGGTAGATGAGGTGCTTAGGAGCATGATTTAGGGAATGGTGGGAATGGTTGGACTCGACGATCCAGTGGGTCTCTTCCAACCTGGTCATTCTGTGATTCTGTGATTCTGTGTGATTCTGTGAATATATATATTCCTAAAAATACTTGAATTTCCCAGGAGTAAGATGAATTTCTGTGAGCATTTCCTAAGGAAAATAGTAATACTGACTTTACATATATGTTTAGATTGTGCTTGTTTTTATGGCCATGGTAAAAGGTTTTATCAACCTTCCTTCGATTTAAAGAAAGATCTGTGTAGGAAATTTGCTACAGAATTATATCAGATTACAAAATGTGAATCATTAAATGAGTTTAAGCTCTGACTAGTTCAGAAGACAGGGATTATTATTGCATTAAAGCAGCTGCCTTGCACATAAGGCAGAGCTGTTTATACTTATTAGCACTTAGCTTCCTGCAGGAACCGAAGTGATCCTCCAAGGCATTTGTTATGTATTTTACAAACATGACATTCTTGTAAAATAAATGTAAGCTCTAGAGCAAGTAACCACTTGCTAGAATATGTTCCCTTCCTAAAAAAAGTTTGGGTGGTTTTTTTTTCAAAAACAGCTTTCTCAAAGATGAGAAGGGCAAGTTTTTAAGAATTTTCTGTCAAATGCTACAACTAGACGAGTAACTTTGTGCTGGCACAGCTGCTGTGGAAGAACAGTAATGCTGAAATTAAAAACACATCTTTTCATAGAATCATAGAACCCTCAGATTGGAAAAGACCTTTGAGACCATCAAGTCCAACTGTACCTCTCCACTACTAAATCATATCCCTAAGCACTTCATCTACCTGTCTTTTAAATACCTCCAGGGATGGTGACACAGCCACCTCCCTGGACAGCCTCTGCCAGTGCTTGATAACCATTTCTGTGAAGAAGATTTTTCTAATGCCCAGTCTGAGCCTCCCCTGGCACAACTTGAGGCTACTCCCTCTTGTTGTATCACCCATCACCTGACCGAAGAGACCAACACCCTCCTCTCTACAACCTCCTTTCAGGTAGTTGTAGAGAGCAATAAAGTCTCCCCTCAGCCTCATCTTCTCAAGACTAAACAACCCCTGTTCCCTCAGCTGCTCCTTGTTAGGCCTGTTCTCCAGCCCCCTCACCGGCTTTGTTGCTCTTCTCTGGACTCGCTCCAGAGCCTCAACATCCTTCTTGTGGTGAGGGGCCCAGAACTGAACACAGTACTCGAGGTGCCGTCTCACCAGTACTAATTACAGAGGGAGAATAACCTCCCTGGACCTGTTGGTCACACCATTTCTGATACAAGCCAAGATGCCATTGGCCTTCTTGGCCACCTGGGCACACTGCTGGCTCATGTTCAGTCGGCTGTCAACCAACACCCACAGGTCCCTCTCCTCCAGGCAGCTTTCTAGACAGACTTCTCCTAGTCTGTAGCTCTGCACAGGGTTGTTGTGCCCCAAGTGCAGGACCCGGCATTTGGCCGTGTTAAACCTCATGCCACTGGACTCTGCCCAGTGGTCCAGCTTGTTCAGATCCCTTTGCAGAGCCCCCTACCCTCCAGCAGATCCACACTTCCACCCAGCTTAGTTTCATCCACAAGCTTGC
Organism: Clamator glandarius; assembly: GCA_033459285.1. Taxonomy (NCBI): domain Eukaryota; kingdom Metazoa; phylum Chordata; class Aves; order Cuculiformes; family Cuculidae; genus Clamator; species Clamator glandarius. The sequence continues at coordinate 754,306 of JAUNZM010000267.1, read as the reverse complement.
TAAGGGTGCACTCGATGCCTTCATCCAGGTCATTGATAAAGACATTGAACAGGGCTGGACCCAGCACTGAGCCCTGGGGAACCCCATGTGTCACTGGGCTGCAGCTGGATTTAACTCCATTTCTCACCACTCTGGGCCCGGTCATTCAACCGGTTTTCCACTCAGGAGAGTGTGCGCCTGTCCAGGCCAGAGGCCGACAGTTTCCAAAGCAGAATGCTGTGTCAAAGGCTTTGCTCAAGTCCAAGGACACTACATCCACAGCCTTTCCCTCATCCACTAAACAGGTCATGTTGTCATAGAAGGCGATCAGGTTAGTTTGACAGGACCTGCCGTTCATAAACCCGTGTTGACTGGGCCTGATCACCTCGTTCTCTTGCATGTGCTGTGTGATAGTGCTCAAAGTGACCTGTTCCATGACCTTCCTGGGCACTGATGTCAGACTGACAGGCCTGTAGTTCCCAGGATACTCCCTCTGACCCTTCTGGAAAATGGGTATAATATCTGCCAGCCTCCAGTCCAATGAAAATTCCCTAGCCAGCCAGGACTGCTGGTAGATGATGAAAAGCTGTTTAGCAAGCACCTCCACCTGCTTCTTTAATGCCCTCAGGTGGATACCATCTGGCCCCATAGACTTGTGAATGTCTAATTGGCCGAGCAGGTCTCTAACCATTTCCTCTTGGGTCATGGGATCTTTATTCTGCTCTTCCTCACTGTCTGCTGGCTCAGGAGGCTGAGTACCCAGAGAGCATCTTACCTTACTATTAGTGACTGAGGCAATTAAGTCATTAAGTACCTCATACTTATCCTCATCCTTCGTCACTTTTGTTCCCCCTGCATCCTATAAAGGACAGAGATTCTCCTTGGCCCTTCTTTTGCTGTTGATATATTTGTAGAAAGAATTTTTTTATCTTTCACAGAAGTGGCCAATCTAAGTTCTAATTGGGCTTCAGCCCTTTTGATTTTCTCTCTGCATGTCCCTTCATCCCTGTGTTCCTCTCAAGATGCCTGCCCCTTCTTCCAAAGCTGCTGCTGTGCTGTGCAGGAAAATGCTGCCACTCCCTTCCATCTCCAAAATTTCTCTCCTCAGCTGAATGGAGAGAGGATGGGGAGTCCTCTGTCATACAAGTCATGCCTGCCTGTTGGGTCTGAGGCAGGGAGCAGAGGGTATTATTCCAGTGATCGATCTCCCTCATGCTTTGGAGTATTGTTTGTCTGAGTAATTAGAACAAATGCAGTTTCTTTTTTTTCTTTTTTTCTTTTAAACTGAGTTGCTTTACTTTGAAGCATTAAAACAAAGATAATCTTCTTGAACAGGACCGAGGAGATGAATTCACTTACACTGGGAGTGGAGGTAGAGATCTTTCTGGCAATAAAAGGATTGGAGAACATTCATTTGATCAGACATTAACACACATGAATAGGTAAGTTTTGAAGGTAAATTTAAAAAGTATTCCAAAATAAAGAGCTGGGTTGTTAGTGCTTTAACTTAAAATTATCATTTTGGTATGTTCATTCAATCTGTACGTATTGCTTTTGTAAACAGTGGTGCATCTTGCTGGTAAAAGGCATTTTTTCAAGCATTATGTTTTGCACCTCAGTGAAGTACATTGCTATGTTGCTGCTGCAATACAAGTAGTGTGGTTGAAATTGTCCTACAATTTCCTTTGGAGGACTGTTTTAATTTAATGGGAAGTTTGTCAAAACTGTTGGATGGAAGTTTTCTATTCTGAGTCTTTCTTTTTAAGTTTCTTCTTCAATAGTTAAATCAATTAAAAAATGTAAGAAAGCTTGTTCATTTTCCCATGTTAAAAGAAATCTTTGCTATTTTGCTGGCCTTTTTTTCCATGGCAGTTTTCTGTGTAAAGCGAAGAATTAGGGTGCTGCTCTAACAAGAGCAGGTCCTTGAAAAAGTAGATAGATACATAAAAGATTAATTAGACAACTGCTTGAAGTGGTTTTATGCCTTCTGAAAGTAAGTAGTTCTCCTTCCTTTTCAGTTTCAAGAGTATAGTCTCTGCTAGGCAACTGACCACTTGACGCCTGTGGGTGCTGAGATTGACTGAGACCTTTTCTTTGCTGGATCTGCTTTTAGATATGATGTGCTATTGTAAAGGACAGTGGGGAGGGATTCTTTCAAGCTTTTTTGTGGTGCTTAGAGGAGAGAGAGGCAATGCCTGACTTGGCTGCTGAGAAGAGGAGTGAGGAACAGAAAGACAGGACATGATGTGAATGAACAACAAGAAGGAGGAAAGGGAGATGTAAGTAAGTTTAAGCAATAGGTTTACAAACATTTAGTCCCAGCATTTTGTTGCTCTTAGCAAATGAGCAATCCACCAGCAAAACTGCTCTCAGTTACTGATTTTGATATAAGTTTTCAAGCACTTTGATGCTGCTGATTATGATGATTCCGTGTACCTGAATCAGAATTGGTTTTTGCTTGTCCAGATATTTTTCCATTTGTAAGTTTTGTTTTCATATGACAAATATTTTTAAAGCTGGAGTATGTATGTTCTTTACGTGGTTTTTACACTCATACCATGGCTGTTAATAAGCCATATTATTTCTTCTGTTCTGAGGTCTGTGATCTGGCTTGAGTATGACTCTGAAGAGTTTTCAATGCCTGGTCACATCAGGTTGTGGTAGTAGAAACAGTGTTCATTATGGTCTAGTTGGTATTCATACTGTCTTGTTCCAGAAGAGAGTCTTAATGTGATTGGTGGATGAAGTCCTTTGCTTGTCCTTGAGCCAGCTATTAATATTTAGCTTCTACTCCTAGGTAATTCATGTTTATATGAGAAATTTCAGTCACCTAGAGTTTTGGAGATGGTTCTTATGTTCTTTTTTATCTGTAGTGTTTTTCGTCATATTCATTATCTTTGTGCATACACTTAAAAAGTCTTAAAATCTGCATTTAATAGGAAATAGTGATAGGGAAAGTTTGCCTTGCGTTATAATTTTCTTTTAATTTCCTCAATGCTCTTTAGGAAGGGATTATTTTTAAAAATCTAAAAGGATTGTTTTGTTTTGTTTTAGTTTGCAATATCAGCTGAGTTTTCATCTGGAAACTTGATGAAAAACATATTTTGCATTCCCATTTTTTTATTTCTTACCAGACATGGTAACATAGATCGCATTGCTTATATCAGTTCTGCAGATTTTAAAGAATCATAGTATGGTTTGGGTTGGAAGGGACCTTAAAGATCATCTAATGCCAACTCTCCTGCCACGGACAGCATCACCTTCCACTGGATCAGGTTGCTGAAAGCCTCATCCAACCTGGCCTTGAACACCACTAGGGATGGGTCATCCACAACTTCCTTGGCAACCTGTGCCAGTGCCTCACCACCTTCACATCAGAAAAATTCTTTCTGACATCTAATCTAAATCTACCCTCTTTCAGCTTAAAACTGTTACCCCTCATCCTATCATTACACTCCTTGATAAAGAGCCCTTCTCTATCTTTTCTGTAGGCCCCCCCTTTAAGTACTGGAAGGTCACTATAATGTCTCCCCACAGCCTTCTCTTCTCTAGGCTGAACAAGCCCAACTGTCTCAGCCTGTCCTCATATGGCAGGTGCTCCAGCATTCTGATTATCTTTGTGGCTCTTGTCTGGACTCACTTTAATAGATCTATGTCCTTCCTGTGCTGAGGACTCCAGAACTGAATGCAGTACTCCACTCAGGGCTTATGAGAGCAGAGTAGAGGGGCAGTCACCTCCTTCAACACTTCTGATGCAGCCTAGTATAAAGTTGGCTTTCTGAGCTGCAAGCACATGTTGCCAGCTCGTGTTGACCTTCTCATCCACCAACATCCCTAAGTCCTCTTCAGAGCTACTCTCAATTGGTTCTCTGCCCAGCCTCCAACTGGGATTGCCCCAGCCGAGGTGCAGGACCTGGCACTTGGCCCTTTTGAACTTGATGAGGCTAGCACAGGCCCACCTCTCAAGCCTGTGAAGGTCCATCTGGACGGCATCCTTTCCCTCTAGCATATTGACTGCACCACACAGCTTAGCGTCTTTGGCAAATTTGCTGAGGGTGTCCTTAATCTTACTGTTCATGTCTGCGACAAAAATCTTACAACACCAGTTCCAATACTGACCAGTGAGGAATGCCGTTCGTTACTGGTCTCCATTTGAACACTGAGCCGTTGACCGCAACTCTTTGAGTGCTACCATCCAGCCAATTCCATCAAGTGGTCCATCCATCAAACTGATATCTCTCCAATTTATTGACCAGAATGTTGTGCAGGACAGTGTCAACTGTAGGAGTATCCTGAAAAGTTCTGTGCTGCTTAATAAAGTATGATTAGACAAGGAAAACAGATATGACTTAATTACATTAATTCTTAAAAATCTATTGTGTGAAGCAATCTAGTTTATGAAGGTTTTACATCTCTTCCTAGGGCATTGGCCCTTAACTGTGATGCCCCTCTGGATGACAAAAATGGAGCAGAATCTAAGAACTGGAGAGCTGGTAAGCCAGTCAGAGTCGTACGCAGCTCAAAAGGGCGGCGGATCAGCAAATATGCCCCAGAGGAAGGCAACAGATATGACGGCATTTACAAGGTATTCTGATTTCTACTGAGGGCAACTTAACATTTTTCTTCAGCTGTTTTAAGAAGTCCCATATGTGTTACATTGCAAATTCTTAATTGTTACATAAAAAAAAAATAATTCTTTTTTTGTTCATGATAGCTTTTTAGTCTTAGCTTATTCTGCAGGGATCTCATTTGAAAATATTCAGAGCAGTGGTATTAGAACATAATCTATAATTGAATATATAAATTGAATATGTAATCTGCTTTATACATGTTTACTGAGTCATATTCCTCCCTGGCAAACAAATTATTTCCTCATGCCTTCCAACCATATTCTAGATTTTTGTGCAACTAATGACTTCTCAGTATCTGAAATAAGGGTGTGTATCTTTTAAGGGCACTGCATTTATTGAAAATACAAAAAAACACACCTGAGGGAGGAGCTGCTGTATAATAGTAATGTATAACTTAGTCTTTTCTTCTTCAATAATTTAAGTATGATAATATTGACGTATTTGGATTGTAATTAAAAAAATGGCAGTAATTTTATATGTTCTTCAGGTGGTGAAATATTGGCCAGAAATCGGAAAATGTGGATTTTTAGTTTGGCGCTATCTTCTGAGGAGAGATGATGTTGAGCCTGCACCTTGGACTTCAGAAGGAATGGAGCGGTCAAAGAAACTGGGTCTGAGTGTACAGGTTCGAATCAGGACTCATAGAGTTGTTTTTATTCTCAGTTCCAGTAAACGCATGCCAGAAATAGAAATAAGTTAAATTAAAGCCCCAGGTTTTTTTCTCTCACTTTATTGTGGCTGGATTTAATGCCAAAAAACATCACAGGTTATCTGAATACTGAAGGAGTCCTGTAATGCTGTCACAGCAGGAGGAATGTTGGATGAAGCTTCCTGTCTTAGCAGTGAGTTGCTTTGCATATATGGATTGGAAAATTTAAAGTTTGAATCCAGTTTTGTGATTCTTAACGCCGGAAAGAATTTCTACAGGCACCTACTGTTATAGCTGAGTCTGTCTGAGAAACTGGAAAAACTGTGCTGTTTTAATTTATTTTTTTCTCTCTGTGTGATGGAGGAGTTTTTATAGACAGTGTATTTCAGGCACAGAAACAAATTGACCCATGAGAATTGATGGGAAGAATTAACATACTGTTTCTTTTCTCAGCCAGGCAGTGGTGTATCTACGGTATACCATCATCTTCAACTTTGCCTAACTGATTTATAATAGTTGTAAGGGCATAGATATCAATATCAGATTCCTTTTAATACAATCCAGTCTAGATTAGATTATTTTACTTAACTACACTTTCTTAATAACAGATATCAATTTAAGTGTTTTCTCCATCATGTAGGGTTTTGAAAATTATTTTTTAATTGTTTCAATATATAGTCACAGGGTTTCAGAGTCTTTTAGAAATTAGTCTAATTGGTATTTGGGAATTCCTGTATGCCAGTGAGTTTTTTTTAAACCTCTCCTTTTTTTTTTTTTTTTTTTTTTTTTTACATTTTAGTATCCAGAAGGTTATTTGGAAGCCATGGCTAGTAAGGAGAAGAAAGATAAGTTTAAAAAGCAAACTGTGAAACAGGAGCCAGCCAGCCAGAGTAATGGAAACCAAAAAAGGACAATTGATGATGGTATTTCCTTTTACTTTTTAACACTCAACACCAAAGTGTGTCATGTTGTTTATTAAGCCAGTAGCATGAAAGCTTTATGGAGTGTGAAGTTACCTGGAATACTAATGTAAATTGATAAGTATGTGCTCTGCAATTAATTAGTAGTGCAGGGGTCTTATCATATTTACTATATTTACAGGGGTTTCTTTCTCTTAATCTCTGTAGAAAAATAAATATTCTTCTGAAAAGTTGTTTGCCCAAAGCAATACTGAACAGTGTGAGTTGAAGTAGGGATTTGATTGCTGCATTTCATGAGTGCAGAACTTGTTATAGCCTTCTAGAAACAGTATTGTCTTCTCCTTTTATTAGTTCAGACTAACGCTCTGTTGTTACTACATCTAATGATCATAACCTTAAGCAGGTATAGAGGAACCTACAAATACACCCAAATCCATGAGGATGGGAGATGGAGGGAAAGGAGAAGCTTTCCAGTTGACCCAAGAGCAGCAATGGCTGATTAGAGAAGACTGTATGAACCAGAAACTGTGGGATGAAGTACTTGCTTCTCTTAAGGAAGGACCAGTATGTTTGCTGCATGCATCGTTTTTCATGTTTAGTTCCTTAGACTTCCAGGAGAAATCTTGAGTCTTTCTTAAAACCTAATTTGCTTTTTGTACTTTTGCTAAATACCAACTGTGTCTAGCATTCTTTTTATTTCAAAGGCTGTGATTGAAAGAAATAATCCTCACTTCTATGATTTGCTACCGATGGGTAGGTTTATGCCTGTGTAATAGAGATCTTTTCTTGCAGAAACAACATTTTGAAGTTCGAAGTATTTTTTTTTTCTTAGCATTTCTGAAGGGAGTATGTTGTCTCTGAAATTACAAGTATATTTTGTGCTGTGCTGATGTGAGAAAATAGGCATGGAGAAAGATGGTTCTAGAAGCTACTTTAGACAGAAAAGAATTTTATGACAAAATACAGTTTGCTTGTTTTGTTTGAGAAGATGGAAGTACTGTCATATTCAAATTTAGATATGAAATGAAAATATTTTTACCCAAGTCTGCATTGTCCCATTATGTAGAAGGGGAACCTTAAATAACTAAGAAAATGCTTTTTTCCCCCTAAGTGTCAAGAGAGTAGCAAGAATAGCCTACGATTGAAGAGACTATAGGCACTAATATTAAAAAAGTTTGCCAAAGGAATGTCTCCTGATATATTAGTCTTTCAGTGATACCAATGTCAAGTTCTTAGTTACTTTAACTGTTTTGCAGAAGAAATCAAGGAGTTAAAATAACTTGATAAAACTCAACTCCATGAAAACCAAACCATAGGTTGTAAAATGGATATACATAACTAATTTGAGAATTACCAGTGGCTATTTATGGTGCTTCTGTAGCAGAAAAAATTATCTGTAACTTCCTATTTTTCCACTTATAGCACTGTTTCTTGATATAATGCTACTGCAGTTGTCTTTTGTATAAGAACTCATACTGTTATTTGCCGTTATCAGTCTTCTAGCCAGTGTCTGTAATGATTAGACAGAATTTCAGCTCTTGCATTGTACTTGGTGACAGGCAATGGAGGTATATGTTTGTAAAAAGGAGAAAACAGTAATTTAAGAGCAGTTACAGAGAAGTCATTTTTCTGCAGATTCCTACCCATAACCTTGATAAGGTTTCAATTTGGTTGCCACTAAAGGCAGTGGGAGTCACTGGCATCTTTGGGTGACTACTGTGAAAATGTAAATCTTTCTGCTTGAAACAACCACCTTCCCTTGTAACCACATAAAGTGGCTTAAGATAAGTCTGAAATTCTAAAAATTGTTGCAAAGAATGATACTTTCACTACCCCAGGAGCTGCTTTTTTTCCTATACCCAGGCTTGTATTCTTGAGAAGTCTGGAGATCACTGATATGCCAGAGATCAGCATACTCGTGTATGTAAAACATCTGATACAAATGTATCTTGGGATTCCTTAGAAGTGCCCTGAAAATATTTAAGAATCAGTGATGTTGATATGCATACTGCAGAGAATTTGGCTGGAGAAGAAGAGAAGAAGCTGTTAAGACAGCAGTATCCATAAACACAAGAGGAGGTGCAGAAGTGGCTTTCCTATTAGAAGCAATTCCCTTGGAAAAGATGCTAAGATATTCCAGGAACACATAAATGTCTAGCTGCAGGTGCTGAACGCAATTACTAAATTTTCTGGCCTACGCTAAGAATCAGGCCTTCCAGTCTGTTTTAATTTTTTATGACAATACTCATAGAAACAAGTAAATAATTTTTAAAACATTAGTTCTCTGATTTGTTGAAGAGCAGGGAAATTAAAAATTTATGGACGTGCTTCCTGATGGCATTTAGAAATCTACAGTCATGTATATGGAGGACTCAAGAACTCAGTAAGTTTGTTGTCTTTATGCAGTAAGTGGTATTTACATGAACTGTGATAGAATTTGTCCTTTCTATTCCTACACCAGAATTTTCTGAAGAAACTGGAACAATCCTTTATGTGTGTCTGCTGCCAGGAGCTGGTTTACCAGCCAGTGACAACAGAGTGCCTCCACAACGTCTGTAAAGTAAGAATAAATTCGGTCTTGGTTTAGGCTGTTTTCTTGGCTCTGAGACACCAGTCACCAAAGCCATATGTGTTCTAGAAAGACAGTAATTATTGCGTAACATTCTGAGCAAAAACATGGAAGTGGTTTGCATTCTGTGATTGCTATGTAACCTTAGTTTTCTGTAATTAAGTGTGGAAGTACATTTAGTATAGATCCTGATAGACACAATAAGCTAACTTTACCATTGCTGTCATTCCTTTGTGATCACTAGAATTACGTTAGGAATTAATTTGGTCCAGGAGCTAGAAGTTGATACAGTAACAGTAATTTAATTTTACATAGTAGAGGAAAATAGGTTTTGTAATTGTGTAACACTCTTAATTAAGAGTTATTGAAAGGATGCAAGAAAAATACAAGAAAATTATTCAGGCTTGTTTGGAGTAAGTTGTTATCTTGTTATTCTTGGTGTTGTTTATGTTTGGTAGGAGGGCCATGGATGTCAGTTTATAACTCATGCATCTTAAAATCTTGATCAGCTGGATATAATGTAAGGAGTTTGTAATCCAGTTTGTACTAGACATAATTTTTGTAGGTGTGTACAGAATCATGCATTGTGCACATCTGAACTGTGCCTGCCGTACTATTTCTGCTTAAGAGCCTAAAAGGAGTCAGAGTATTATCATCCTAGTAAAATATCTGATAATGCAAGTTCAATATTCAAGAATATATCTATCACTCCGGTAGAAATCACTGTGTAGTTATGGATGCTCTGCACATGTAGAGTGATTATGGCTCCTTAAAAAACTTTAAAAGTATTCTGAAGGGGTTAATATTTAGAATTATGGAAATTGGAAAACCATGAGGAAGAGAAAGCTGAATGATAACAAACACAGAAAAGCAGAGAATTTGAAGACATCTGTGAATATTTGTGAACATAAACCAAATCCATTTAAAGTTGTAAAGAATAGTCTGGTAGTAAGCTGGTGTTGTTTCTGGGGACAGATTTGCCCTGATAAATTTCAGCTCTAGAGCTCACATACTTAGTCTATCTGGAGCCTGTGGTAACATAATAAGGAGGGCAGCACTGATGCTAAAGTGTTGTAGATTGTTTTGTTCTACATATGTCTTTAAGGTTTAACTGAATCTTATCCAGTGAGGTGGATTGAGATTGTTACATAAACAATACACTTGGTATACTCACCTTCCTCTTGAAATGAAGATCTGGAAAGGTGTAGCAATCTTACTGGGAAGCCAGAAGCAAGCTGCAGGCTTGGCTGTGATTCACAGGAAGGCACTAGTGAAAATGAAGGGGAAACCTCTGCAGTGATTTGTTTTGATTCCTCCCAAGCTCAATGTTTCACATCACAGTCCAGATCAGAGTTCCTTTACTAGGACATCAGTCATACAGGCAGAAGTAGGCACCACAGGGCTTGGTAATGACTTCCTTTTTTTTCTGGCAGTACAGCAGATTGCATCTTTGGCTTATTCCTCAGTTTTTGCTGGTTAAGCTGTCAGCCTAAAACAACATTCTCATGATATTCTTCTCTGTTTTTGTATGCCCTAGAGCTGTTTACAGCGCTCCTTTAGAGCTGAAGTCTTCACCTGCCCTGCCTGCCGCTATGACCTGGGAAAGGGCTACACCATGGCTCCCAACAAGATACTGCAGACACTACTGGATCAGTTCTTCCCTGGTTACAGTAAAGGACGATGATGTGCTCAGATCCTTCCATACTTCTCCCAGTGACTTTATAGACAGTAAAAGAGAGTGAACATGGGAAATTCAACAGTGGACCAGCCAGCTTGATGGGACTCAATATATTGTCACATTTTGAAGCAGCTAACCCTCTTCCCCTCATAGCCATCTTCTGGGTGTAGTGAGAACTCTAATTCTCAGCTGTCTTTTAACATCAAGGGTAGTTTTGGCCAGTGAACAATTATAGTTTGTAAAGTTAAAAAAAAACCAAACAAACCAGAAAAGCCTCAGCTCCTACTGGCCCAGCTGATGCTCAATTCGTGATTTGGTTTTTGTCTAACTACCTCAGGACAGAGGAAAATAAATTGTGGGGATTACAAGTTAGTGAAGTTCTAGCTACACACTGCCTCCTGAATATTAGTTGTGCCTGGTCCATGTGGTTTGATCAACAAAAAAAACACAAAAACCCCAAACCAAAAAAAACCTGCAAAAAAACCCGGAAACAGCACTTAAGCCAGCTGGATTAAAGAACAGCAAATTCTGTGGTGTGCATAATCCTTTTTTGTCTTTTTCTTCCATTATGCTGTATTTTTTGCAAGAACAGGCTGATTTTTAGTCTATTTTTGTGAGCTTCATTGTGCTTTTCTTGTATCTTACGCAAGTTGACTACTAATGAGAACAATATGAATGCATTGTTGCTGCATTAGTGTAAAGTGATCTGTGTTTTTTGCACTTAAAGAGGGTATTCAAGACACTCTACTTGTGTAAAAAATATTTCATATAAAAAAGCCACTTCTGTATTAGTTAAACTGTACGCTTTTAGTAGGTCTTGTGTCAGTGGCAATACATCTACATGGATTTGAAGGCAGTGCTAGCTTGGAGAGGGTTCAAATCGCTTCATATTGTGATCTGAAATTTTATATACAATATATCCCCACCAAAATATACCTTATTAAATATTTTATGATTCAGAAAAGTTGCTAATCTTGTTTTTACTGTTTTCTTCTTATTTAAATAACAACAGTTTAACAGAAAATTTTTTTCAGGCTACTAAATGCTTTGTTTAGGTGGGCTTCTTATTTTACAAACACAAGGCTCTGTATTCCTTAACTCATTTCTTAACGTTTTTTCATTAAGACTTTTAAAAAGCAACCTGCCCTCAATATCCATGGGCTTGCACATACTCTGTAGCAGCAGTGCCATGTAGGTTCTCTAGTTTCTACTGAGCATTTGGAAGAAGCTTTTTGGAGCTCAATCCATGTGCAAATAGGAGGGAGCCCTGTTGGCCCTGGCTGTGCTTGCAGCCAGAGCAGCTCCGTGCAGATGAGAGCCATCAGTCAGAGTCCCACAGTCAGCATGGGTCTGCATTGACAGCCTATAGCCAGCAGAATAGGGATGTATATAGTATATGGATGTATATATACCATTTTCAGTAACTGAAGGTCTTGCCCCTACCCTGGTGTGGTAGTGAAATGGTCGTTGAGATGCACACGGCAGTGCTCCTTTTTGAGGCTGAAAGTTAGCTTAATGGCTTATACACTTCATCCAAAAATAGGAACTTCTCCCTCTTCCATTCTACTTAAGATTTCAGCTGCATCCAACATACATAATGCTTATACAATTTCTCTAGCCATGTATCAAAAAAACAGGTGTTTCTGAATGGTTTTGAAAGATTTTACTCCTCAGCTTGTTCTGTGTATACTAGAATGAGGGCTTAGGTTTTGTTCAGTAGGTGAACTGGGATTAGTGTTAAGCATACAGTCAGAAAGAGCTGTAGAGATTCTTACATTCTGCTTAACTTCTCTGTTTATAAAATGGTAGCTCAATATTTTATAGGAATTATATATATAATTTACCTTTGTTATACACATTGTTCTGTGCAGTAAGCACATAAGACTTGTGGGTTTTGACTTTATAGTCACTAGTTTCATTTGTGTCACTTCAGAGAAAGGTCCAGGAACGAGTGTACATGTTGACCTTCAAGAAGAGGTCAAGTAGTCACTGGTTCTAAGGTGTAAAATCATGCAGCCCTTTCCCCAGACTATTACCCCAGTACTTGCTTCCTCATTCACCAAAATCCTGCTTCGGGTGGCTAAATGAGTCTGTCCTTACAGGAGCGCTCACTGGTGAGATAATCAGTTTTATGTAAATTTGAGTGGGAACAGATTAGATGAGACTGTTTAAAGTCTGCATTCTGGCTACTAAGAAATTGAATGTGGCATTGCATGGAGCAGCGGGGCTCTGGTCTCAGGCTGCTGTCAGTATTCTTGGAGGGCCAGACCTTTAGCTGAGAAACAGTTTTCACACAACCTGTAGACTTGCATGACAAAGCCAGGTAAGCTCAGTTCACTGTGTAAACTAAAGCCAGTATCCAAAACCTGAGATTTGAGAAACTATGGACAGAGAATACTTTGTTAGACAAGACCTAACTCATACTAAGCAGTTCACAGTCTGTTAGAAGAGGTGTTTTGTGCCTTCTCTGAAATTAAAGGATTAAGTGGAATTGCAAGGACAAATTGGTGTGATACAGAAAAAAGTTGTAGATGTTAATGCTCAGTAGAACTGATCATTCTAACTTATTAAAAAAGTCAGATGTTTATTTTAATAGAAATCTCTGTCAGTACTTTGGTTTGTAGAGTTGTTACTGCTGTGGCAATTCTGACAAATCAGTACCTTAAGCTTCAAAATTTCCTATTGCTTTGTTGGATAAATACAGCTTAAAAGGTAAAATACAGAACACAACACTTAAAATTCTCACCAATTTTATTAGAGTACTAATATCTGTAGCTAAAAACCAGTGTGAAATACTTCCACTAGCAATGCTACTGGAGGCAATGCTAGTGGTAATACATGAAGTAAATTTTAAAATCTACTTCATCCTTATTTAAAAAAATATAAACAATTACTCCTGCAGTTAATATTCATTTCTATTGCCTTATGCATCTGCATCTTTTCTACTTTTTTTAACCATGTTTTCCATGCCACTTTGCAAAATGTGTGTTAATTGTTAAAACCTTAGCACAAAACAGACAAATTGCTGAGTCAAGGCAACTTCAACATCAACTGCTGTGGAACAATCACATTTTGTTCCCACCTAACATACGGATTGTATTTACATTTTAACTGAGCAGTGATTCAATTAACAAACATGGTGATTATCCAAAATATACACAGTATATATACATATATATCCCCTGTGGCAAAAGGCCATCCTGATGGACTCAGAAATTCAGGCGTCTGGAAGCAGTCTTACGAAGATGCTCTCTTCTGTTCAGAAAAGGGAGATTCGTAGGCTTCCACTGGTGGGCAGGTACAAACAAGATGTTGATCTCCATATATATCATCAATGCGAGCGATTGTGGGCCAAAACTTGCTTTCAGGCTTCACAAATGGCTAAGTACAGAAGAAAAAAACCAACTATTTTAATTTTTGTACCAAGCAGGTCTACATAATAGTAATAGACTTTAGTATTTTTAAGAAAGACATATGCTGTAAATCTGGATATTTTTTTTTAGTGAAGTTATATTTCAAATCTATTTGCAGTCCCTGAAAGTTAACAAGCATGAATAATAGAATTGGCAGCCAAAAGAATATTTAGATTTTCTAAAAAAGTGTAACCATGTTCTATAACAAATGCTTGCAAAGAAGCATTTCTCATGGGATCAAGAAAATGATGACTCTGAGTAACTAACTGGCTTACAGATAGAAACCAAGGAAAAGTAGACGAGACTAGTGAGACTTGTGCTGTTCAATATAGTTATAATACGTAAAACACCACTGGTGCAGTTCAATTCTTCCTCTAAAGCAGCACATAGCAATAAAATAGATTCAATTCAGTTTTAGGTGAGAAAAGTTACACATATACTTGGCTGTTAAGGTTGTGGAAACAATTTTATGTGGTGCTCTGAAGAAGTCTGATATATCCAGCTTCTACATGATCTTATTTCTAGCAGGCCTACGCTGGTGTGGCTTGCCCCATGCTGACAGTGTCTATCACCAAACCCTCATCCAAGATCTTTGGAGCAGAGCTTTAAATGTCGGGATGTGGGACTTTAAGCCCCTGGTGCAGTATGTCAGAATTGTATGGGCTGTTTCTAACAGGACTATCTAGTACTCAGTTGCTGAGATTTGGAAGTCCAGGATTGTGCTTCATGTGTAAGAGACTTTTTTTTTTTTTTTAAGATCTTTTTTCTCTGTCTTGAAAAACAAAATTAATGGAACTACGGCAGAGCTCACACACATAAAAATTGAGCAACAGTAAGAATGACTCTGAAGTTTTTATTCTTGCCAGATTACTTCATCTCCTACTGACCAGAAAACCACAGAGCAGAAAGCACATTCCTGTATTACCACGCCATTAGGATCCCATTATTTACTCACCAGTGGGAATGCTGCCACTTCTCTGGAGTAAGGACGATCCCACTTGGAAGAAGTGACACAATTCAGAGTATGTGGTGACATCTAGAAGCAAAAAGACATGTTCAGGACATGAAATTACTTAATTCAGTTGGATAAATCAGTTTCAACCCTCCTTCATGTTCACATTGCTACACATAAAGTAATTACTACCTGGAGAGTCTCTTGCGAATACCATTTACCTCAGGGAAAATAGGTAGATATAAAACAGGAAGCAAGTCAGTATCTGGACTTTTTTCAGTGTGCCTGAAGATAACTACCCAAGGTTTGAATATCTTTCCATCTTTCCACAAACCCCCTTGGTATTTCAAGAATCAGTATAGCATGATAGGAATTTAACAGAACATGATTCTGTAGCAATTTTGTGTTTAGTAAAATAGTTAGTTCAATATTTTTTTACCATTAGTTTTCAGGTCATCCCACTTCCCTTCTTAAACCAGATACATAAGCATCCTTCATTCCTCTAAGATGGCCTTTAAAATTATAGATCATGTACTTGAATAACCTTCTTTGCTTAGTCAGTAAAGGCCAGATTTCTGACTTGAAAATAAAAATTCAAATTTTGAAAAAGTTTAAGGTTTATAGAAAAGTCAAATTTCAAGAAGTTCATGTGTTAACTGTTGCACACACTTATTTTCCAGAGTACTGAAAGACCAGGCACAGGGTTCACATAATCTCAAGTCTCAAGGGTTAAGATGATGCTAGTAACTTGCTCTACAAGCCATCTTACCTTTAGCGGGTTAATTTGTGGGTCCATCCTGCCTTCCTCTATGTCAGCAATTTCCTGACGAATACTGATCATTGCATCACAAAATCTGTCCAGCTCTGCCTTGTCTTCAGACTCTGTTGGTTCAATCATAAGTGTCCCTGCCACTGGCCAGGACATGGTTGGGGCATGAAAACCTGATAAAGAAGAAATCAGTCACTGACAATAGGTTATGAGTTAATATAGGCATTAGCTCACATTTGATTCACAAATTCAGCCCTTCGTATTTTCACAGGACTGAATTCATTGGTAGTTGTTGGCAGTATTCTTTAGAGATAAAAGACTTTTCAAGTATCTTATTTTTTAACAGTGAAGGGTAATGCTGTTGTGTTATTTAGAAGGGAGTCACACACAGATTTAACAAAATGCTCTTAAAACCTGCCCTTATGTTTTGTCACTTTTCAGCCTAAAGAATATTGTTTCTTTCCCAGTTATTTCTATTCCTGCTGCTTATTTCAGTAGCAGTGTTTTGTCACTTTATCATTTTATGACAGGCTGAATGGCAAAGTGAGATGGGTATAGATGTCTGCACTGGTAAGCAAGGTAAAAAGAAAAGCCTCTCTCTCATGACTCCTTTTCTGCACTACTGCTAATTACAGACTCATAACACTTCTCTTTCAGGTGCAGAAGATGGAACTTATCCTTGTAACTCATCTACTTACCTACTGAAAAGTTTCTTTAAAGTAGTGCATGCTATTTAACGTTACAGAAGCCCAATTACGAAGAGGAAGAGTGAGGGTTTTGGTATCACAACTGGGCTTTGGATTATTTCACTAATGAGGTATTACCTGGTTTTAACACCTTTTATGGATATTTGTTAGAAGCACAATGGCATAGGATGAAGCAGTTCTATGAAGTATCTTGTCTGGCAGCTGAAGAACAGCGATGATCAGATACTTCAGGGCATGTGCACAAAATTGCCTAAGCTATATCAGGACGGCAGCATTTAAATCCCTTTATCGTACTTTTTTCTTTTTTCTTTTTTTTGTTGTTGGAATCTTATTAAGCTCTTGACTCCAAACCACTTGCTCCAATCAGTTAAGAGTCATATAATTGCTAATTTGAAGGAGCAGTTTACAAAACTGGAGACAGCAGCATACTTGTAGTAGTTACTGTAACTCCATTGGTGCAAAATCATTCTTTAAGCTCTTAACGAACATTAGGAGACCTGAAATGTTCATAACAGGTTCACTATCCACAAGCATAGGACTAGAATGTTTCTGACTCATGTTGGAAAAGATTTAGGAAATTCTCACACTGCTATTTTTATAAAAAGACATTTCATAGAATCATAGAGTAGTTTAGGTTGGAAGGGACCTTAAAGATCATCCAGTTCCAAACCCCCTCTAGACCAGGCTGCCCAAGGACCCATCCAAACTCGTCTTGACCACCTCCAGGGATGGGGCAGCCACAGCTTCCCTGGGCAACCTGTGCCAGTGTCTCACCACCTTCATGGTGAAGAAATTCTTCCTTATGTCTAGGCAAAATCTGCCTCTCTTCAGTTTATAGCCATTGCCCCTAGTCCTATCAGTACAAGCCTTTGTGGACAATCTCTCCCCAGCTTTCTTGTAGCCCCTCCAGGTATTGGAATGTTGCTATAAGGTCTCCCTGGAACCCTTTTTTCTCCAGGCTGAACAACCCCAACTCTCTCATTCTGTCCTGTATGGAAGGTGCTCCAGCCCTCAGATCATCCTTGTAGCACGCCTCTGGACCTGTTCCAACAGTTTCCATATCCTTCTTATGCTATTTAACTTACCGTAATCCTGAAGCCTCTTAGCAAGATCTACAGCTTCAATGTTCGCTGTTTTTTTGAAAGGTCTTGTATCCAAAATGAATTCATGGGCTACATAACCTATAAAAAAAAAGTGTACAATATGTTTATTAACCACAGAATAATGCAGTCTACCAAGCAGTCTGACTGGTTCTGTGGAGAACATAGCAAAGTAAAAATATCCACTTGGGCAAAAACTCAAACCTGAAAAGTTATCAGATAAGAGACAGAAAACTCAGTATTTGAAGACTGGCCCTCTGAGTCCCACATCACATTAAGACAAGGCCTCATTTCCATGATCAGAACTAGGAAAGGGTGGTCAAAGTGGCTCCTGTAATTTACAATACTTTGAAACATAATTGGATCTGTGAGCGTCCCAGCACCATTTGGGTTTTAGGCTTCTCTGATTTAGCCGTGTACAAGACAATGAGTGTCATGTTATGCCAGAGAAAAACTCAAATCTGATGTTATAGAGAAGCTAAAAAACTAAGTTATCTAAATTTTTGTCAATGATCCTGGAAAACCTTTATCCATTCCATTACTGAAGTCTTCAAAATCTGCAACTTCCACTCATTTCTGTGAAGAAATAATATACTCACTTAAAATGCAGCCTGCGGGTATAGCAAAGATGTATTCCCTTAAATTTAAACGATATATTTTGAAATGCATACGTATTTTATTTGAATATTCTTTGTTTCCATCCAGTGTAAAGAAGAAAAATATTGCTTTCCTGTAACAGGTAACTCTTTTACCTCTTACTCATTACTTCTATCCTGCTGCAAGACTGGAGAGCCTCAGGAGGGATGTAGAATGTAGCTGAAGTATTTTTCATTGCCGAGGGGATTCTTCCCCATCTCACAAAGGAGAATAAGGAGCAGAAATGAGAAAAATTTCAGGGTATTTTTTCAAGGAAAGTGTGGAAAGGAAAGTACAGCTCCAAAAATTGCTTCCAGTTCATAAAATCTTGCGCCATTGGGAGATTTGGAGGTCTCAACTTTGTTGCTTCTCTTTATTCTATGCCAAGGTTTACACCATCTTTTGTCATCATTTCATCTAACTACAAACAGGCATTTTTTCTGTACTTTCACAGAAGCAGTGTGGCAGGTTATTTCTCTCCTTGTATATGAGATGCAGCTGTCACATAGCATTAGAAGAACCATATTGCAAGGCCATTTCTACACTAGAAAAAACAATTAGCTTTGCAGAAGGAAACAAATTGGCCAACACTTGCCTTTTGCTCCTCTGAAAAGGATTTTGTAGTGTTTCTCAAGCCTCTTTGCCATGTAATTTGCATTTAGTATAGCAATCTCAGAAGCGTGTTTCAAACCCTTTGCTCCCATTGTCTGAAAGAGGAAGAACATGAAGAAACAGATCTAAAAATACTCCCAAGCAAGCTATGTGTGTTCTTATACGGGTAAGCATGATAAATAACAGCACCTTAAGGCATCTGGCTAGTTTTAAAGCAGTCACATTGCTATTACACTTCTCCACATTACACTCATAGAAAAGCACTAGGTGTTACTTAAGAGCACCCTTGGTATATACAGCTTATGAGACTGCTTACTGTATAAGAATTTTTGCTTGAAGTCAACAATGCAAAGCTTTCCTCAAACTGAGAAGCTCTGAAGTGAATAGGAAGAAGTGAGCAGAACTCAAGAATGTCAGCAGCACACTTGTAAGAACTGCAGACACTGCCTGTCACCATCCTTACCCACAAGGAAAGAGCATCCAGAGTTGCCTATAAAGCTGTGTGTGCTATCTATACAGATCACCCCAGCAACAGAATTTCTGCTTGCTGCTGTCGTGTCACATGATACTGTGCTTTAATAAAGACCAGAGCCAAATAAACAGATGAACTTGCATCTCCGTTACAGCACAAAAAGACTGTACTGGAACTGAGCTGCAGTTGAATTTCTTAGAACTCCACTTAGAAGCTAAGCTGGCAAAGGAAAAAGCTGAAACAGCTTTCAAGATAGCCCCTGTAGATGGCATAGTGTAAACAGATGGCACGTCGCATTGTGAAGAAACAGCTTCCCCCAGAATTTACTATAGTTTAAATAGTCATAATAGGAACTAGCCTCTATGGGAGTTGTACCAGCTTTTATTTGCTCATTTCAAGTTCCAGAAGGGCTGGTTTTCCCAGGAGCAGAAGTTTCCGTGGTTAGAGTAGCAAACTGGCTATTTGGTACTCTGAATGACGTTGCCCTTATGTTCACCATTCCAACTCCTTCTCTCACTGAAAGCTTTAAATGTTGCTTCGAATCTCAACACACCTTCTTCTCAAAGAGAATTTGAGTCTACACTCATCTCTGTTGGCCAAATACTTCCATATATGTAACCAAATTGCAAGGCATTAAAAAAATTACATAGATCAAATTGTTGTATATCCAAGGCCAAAACTAAATTCAGTTTTCAAATTCAGTAAAATGCCCTGGAATTCAAGTTATTATTAAACAGACTTTGGTAAATTATATTTTAAATATGGGTCAAATATAACAATATTGCAGCATAAAACCAAAAAATATTCTTGGAAGAACAGTAATTACCACGCAGCTTTTAAATATGAAAACTTGACAGTCTAGGACAGTAAAGGAGTAAGCCTGCTAGCAGCTTTCTGCCTTGTGGCTGCTTGTCTCAAGGACTATTATAGACAAGAGAGAGAAGAATTAAGCAGGCTGCAGTTGTTCAGCCATCCTTTCCTATTGCAACAGATGACAAGAGGCTGTTCCACTGTCCTACTGAAAAACAAAGAGGTTCAAGGGTTGTAAATAACCTATGACTGTGCTGTAGTCATATGCATTTCAGTCTGTGAAAACATCCTAGAATGAGTTGCTCTTAAAACTGTTCATGTGGTTCCAGCAGTCCTCAAATTTCCTGAAACAGAAACATAACCTCAGCTGATACTCATAAAAGTTTACACACCTTGATATACACCCAAGAAATGGGCAATATAGCACTGGAACCCCAAGGTGCAGCACTGACAGTACCCAAAGGACACGCATCCTTATCCAGCTGTATTTTGATGACAGGGTGAGTGGGCAAGTAGGGAGCCAAGTGCTTCTTCCTAAAACAAAATTGTTTATTTTAGAACTTAAATGCATGTTCCTGTATTACCATTTCTGGACAGTTTCAGCAGTAGCTTCTCCTCACCTTCCTTCCAAACACAGTCCTGGAAGTCTAGACTGTCTTCAATAGAAAGGTTATTAACACAACAGATGATAATGGAGGATGGCAATCAGCTTTCAACCTATTACAAAATATTCCTGCAGCTATCCAAATCAAAAAGATTTTTTAAAAGAGTCAGATTATTTTCTTTTAAAGGAATATGATAGCCCTACAGGACAGATGCATGTAGTTCATGTACCACTCCTGCGTTCTGGACTACTTACAGATATCAGCCATTAAAGTCCATAGATCATCTCTTCACTTACACAGAAAATGGGTCTGTTGAGCAAGGTGTATCTTACACATTAAAGGGCCAATATAAAATTCAGGGTTTGGGAATACATGTGAATCTCACCATTCATGAGATCACCACATGACTGTTCTGGAGAAGAACGGAAGTTTATGAACAACAGGACACCTCTCCCAGTCATGGTTCTGCTCTTAAATGAACTGCCAATGAAGATTTACTAAGGTTTGGTGTTTTCTAAATAAAAGGCCAATAAAGAAATACCCACACTCCAATTGGTCCCATTCCAGGTCCTCCTCCTCCATGGGGAATGCAAAAGGTTTTGTGAAGGTTTAAGTGAGAGACATCAGACCCATAATCTCCAGGGCGACACAGACCCACCTGTGAAAGGAATAATCTGTCTCAAAATATTCTTTACGTGTTATTTCATACAAGAAAATAGGTTCAAAAAGATATTATATGTTTTTATGTTTTTCTTTAACATGATGCATCATAAATTAAAAAAATGATGCAAGGAATTCTTATTCATGTATGTAAAGAATTTCTTTGGAAAAGATTAGGAAGACTAATGCAATTTCTTGCATCTTAGAACACATTTCAGCGCAAAATCAGATAAAAGAGAACTATTTTCACCATCTAATTTTTATTACTGTCCTGGGAAACCTCACCTCCTCCTTCGGACACTGTGCCATCTTGCGAGGAAGTTGTGTTATGGTCTGAACTGAGTACTTCTGTGATATTCTATTCCAAGGAAATGTACACTCACATTTGTAATAAATCTGCTTAGAATATTTTTTACCTGGGCATTCATATTTGCTCCATCTAAGTAAACTTGGCCTCCATGTTTGTGAATCAGGTCACACACATCTCCAATCTCCTCTTCAAACACACCATTGGTGGAAGGGTATGTGATCATGATGGCTGCCAAGTTCTCTTTGTGCTTGTCCACCTGGCAAGGGAGGGAGGTAGAAAAAAAAAAAAAAGAGGTCATTGAGGCTCCTAAAACTTCTCAAGAGAAGGTTTTCATGAAAACATGTTATTAAGTTCATAAGATGTTTCACAGATGAGAAGCAAGTCTATCAGCAGGTAGCCTAAGTCACTTATAGCAAAAGATACTAAACTCTTTACTCCAGCAACATCTATGGAAAAATAGTGTTTTCTCAATGAAGAACAACTTCAAATCGAGAAAGAAGGCACAGTATTAAAAGAAGTATGTATAATGGTCACTTCTGGGATCTTAAGACAAGCCAAGTG
Source organism: Clamator glandarius (assembly GCA_033459285.1). NCBI lineage: Eukaryota > Metazoa > Chordata > Aves > Cuculiformes > Cuculidae > Clamator > Clamator glandarius. Next base: position 732,273 of record JAUNZM010000267.1, on the reverse strand, counting down.
AAATATCTGGCTTTCAAGGTAATGTGATCTAATGACCATCCCCCTGCTTTCAGCAATACAGTTTTATAACTAACATAAAGGCCAACTCAAATATGTATTCTTGGAAATGCGTCCTACAAATCCCTCGGATTCCCAAGATTCACCTGCAGCCAGTCTACTCCAAAAACTGAAAAAAAGTTGCCTAGCAACACCTTCCCCAGCAGATGTGGACTTGAACTTTGCTAAGCAAATGCTTAATAGCAGCTTCAAATGCTTCCCATTCATGAACACGCTTTATTCATGTCAAATATTAGCTGTAGACAAGAAAGGTCTTCTATTAGAGTTTACTATGTAGAAAGACATTCTGAACTAGTCCATAGATCCTCAAATTCAAGGAAATCTCACAAGTGTCATGTGGCTAGTGTCTGAATGAGCCACAAAAGGACAGACTTACTTATCCTTTTCAAGCATGTATTCACTATTATTACCGTATTTTCTTTCAAAGAAAAATCTGATTCAGCTACCAACACTATTACATGTAGAGGACAAGGAGTATTCCTGCCTTTAAAATCAAAGATAATCAAGTACTCACCATTGCTTTTAAATGGGAAATATCAATGCTGCCATTTTTATCTACTTCAATTGGCTGAATCTTCATCCCCACCATTTGTGCACTTGCTGGATTTGTACCATGAGCAGATTTAGGAATCAGGCAAACCTTAGGAGGGAAAAAGAAGCAGGAGCTGAAGTATAACTAGTTAAAAACATCTTCTGTGCCCAGCATCTCCAAGTGCTGGGTACAGAAGAGAAGTTATGGATTGGATAGCAAAGCCTATAAATGTGAACCGCCAGTTAATGTCGATACTCTTTTTCCACGAGAGGGCACCAAATCCAAACGCGGCCAACTGTAAAAGGAGCTTGATCTGCTGGTTTACTTTCTCCAGCCCAGGAGAAAAGTCATCTCAGTTGAATGGTTAAAATTTTGTGTGATTTCTCCCTTTCTTCCTGCTACCTCCTACTTTTTTCTAAGATTAACTTGATTTTATTATAACATTTTAAATCTGTAAAGTGTGAGAAACTGCAACAAGCCTGCAGGCTCTCTCTTCTCTGCAGTTAACCTTCAGGTATTTCTCATCACGTAAGGACTATAGACTCTCACAGAAGCCCAAAGATCTTGCACAGAACAACAGAAATAGCAAAGCATACGAGGGTAATAAGAAGATAACTACCAAGGAATAAAATTTCAACCTAATTTCATTTTCCAATAAGTGAAACTACTTACAAAACAAAGCTTGTAATTGTAAAGAGTGGATGATTTCCAAGAAGTTTGAGGTGATCTGAATGCAACGAAGAAAAACAGAATAAGACAACATTCACTATTCAATTTTAGATAGGTTCCTCACACAGAGATTATAGTTCCCAAGAGGTCAGGACAACAACCTGCAAACACAGACCCACCATCATTGAAGGAAGGGTTGGTATATGAACTATTACAGGAGCCTGGCCTCTACAAATTGATAGGGCGTGGTATCATCCACCCGAGGCTGTTAGGAGAGCTGGTTGATGTCACTGCAAGGCTGCTCTCCAACACCTTTCAGAAGTCATGCAAATCGGGGGACCTCCCTAGGCCCATTAGTCTTACTTCAGTCCCTGTGACAGTTATGGAATGAATCCTCCAGTAGACTATCACAAATCAAATGAAACACGTGACAGGGGAAAGCCAGCATGGATTCATCATGGGCAAATTATGCTTGACAACTCCTGTTGCCTTCTGCAACAAAGCAACCTGTTCAGTTGATGTGGGACCAGCAGTGGATATTGTCTACCTCGATTTTACCAAGGCTTCCAGCAGGGTTTCCCACAGCCTCTGCCTAGAGAAACTAAAGAAACTGATGCATTATGGTAGAAAGAAGTGGTTTTGTGGTGGCTAGGTAACTGGCTAAAAGGCTGCACCCAGAAGATGGTGGTAAACAGATTCTTTTCAAATTGGTGGCCTGACACAAGCGGGGTCACCAGGGACCAATATTGGACCCAACTTATCTTCATAAGTGGTCTGGATGATGGGATCAAGCGTACCCTGATGGAATGGAAAGCTGCACTTCAGAATGGCGAGCCACCCTGCTGGAAGATCTGGATAGGCTGGGAGAGTTGGCTAACAAGAACCTTATGAAGTTCAACAAAACCAAGCATAAAGGTCTTCCACTTGGGAAAACACAGACAGCAGTAGGCAACCCCCCTCCACAAATCCAGATGGGTCCTGCACCCTCCTATCCTGATAGCATTATGGTACACTGTGTACCAGTACCCACCAAACCCCTATTTCCCTGTAGATCCAATGTGCTAGGCCATTGAATCAATACAGTCCATTAAACTTCATTATCCTCTTCCACCACCTGGCCAGTGGCAAGAACTCCTAGTTCTGGTATTCACTCTCTGACTCCCATAGTGTCAGACAGACTCAGCAAGAGAGGCATTTTCAGCCCTTATTCTGTGTCTGGGGGACTGATGGTTGCTTTTCACTGCCTTGGCAGCAGCTGGTGTGGCAGCCTTCTTGGTTGGTTCCTTCTTAGCAGCTGTCTTCCCCGCATTTCAGGTACATGTGCTTCTAGCTTCGAGGTGAGTGCACTGTCCCTCCTCCATGTGTCCTACCCTAACCATGCAAGAACAACCAGAGGGTACCACGTGGTGTGCACCTCAGGCTCCCTTTCTCTCTGGTTTGAGGAGGCAGACTCCATAGAGTATCCCCAACAACTAAGACACTGCCTGTGGGGATGAGAAGCAGAGGGACGCTCTTTGAAACAGCCTGGAACTAGCAAGACAGTCTCTCCACGGTCGGTATGTCAAGATGTGGCCAGTCCATCACCACCAGTGAGCTGGCATATGGCATGCATTTTTCCACAGACCTCTTCCACACAGCCCATGTATACTGGATGTCACGCAGATCTGTGAAGACCCATTTGTTGTCTGGGTCACTTTAGACCACCTCCAGCATTGCTAATTCTCTTAGATACTAATCACCTTCCTCAGCAAGGGTTCAATTGCCCCAATAATTAAAAAGATCATTCTTGAGAGGACACCTCACACTCAGTAGCAACCACCTCTAGAGCCTGCAGACTGTCAACTGTCTTCTGATTCCTTTGTTGATTTTCTGGTCCCTTACAAGATATACCAGTTGCTGGGCTTCCCTGCCCTCAATTCCCAACTATCCCCTCCAACATCCCAGTATTTGAGCAAGCATAATTGCTCTGTGTGTCTTGGAGCTTGCTCAGGGTTAGGGATGGGGTGGTTTCTTGCTCTTGGATGACTTCTCCTTATGTTTCTTTGCCAAAGGACTGACTTCCCAATCAGATCCTTTCTCCTCCTCCTCCTCCTTTACTAATTGATGGTACAGTCCTGTTGACCTCCACTGCCAGTGATCCTGTTTTACTACTGCGGCAATCACTGTGGTTGAGATTGAGGACCCTGTCTCAACCACTGTGTTCTCAGAGGTAGAGGCCAACTTCCTCATGCTGCTGTGACACTGCTAGACAGAAGACAGGCCAAGCTCCAAAACAGTGCTAGGACCTGCTGTGTCTCAGTGGTGGAGGCAAGGCATCTTTCCATCAAGCAGTGTGCCAATTCAGTGGGTTTGCATGCTGGTTCATGTGTAAAATCCCAGGTTATAGGAGGAGATAACAGCTAACACCAAGAGCTAAAAGTAGCCACTAACAAGCCCTAGGCTCTAATATGCAGTAAAACAAGTAAGCTCTGTAACCCACACAGGAGCCTGCCAACTACAAATTAAAATCCTTACATTAAAACTGTCAATACTTCAAGCCTCACAATGGGTGGTAAAAAAGACTGTGATGGGTTGGCCTGGCCAAACTCCCACACAGCTGCTCACTCACTCCTGTCTCTCATGGGACAAGGATAAAATAAAAGTCAGATGAGAAGACTCATGGACTGAAAGGATGACAGTTTAATAGGGAAAATAAAAGCGGCACGTGTGAGCAAAGCAAGAGAAAATAATTAATTAATTACTCCCTATGCCCAGCCAGATGTCTAGCTACTCCTTGGAAAGCATACAATTGTAGCTCAGGAAGAAAAAAGCCTTACCTATGACCTTCTCCACTTTGCTTTCCTTTCCCTGACCTTTCATTGCTGAGCATGACGTTATATAGAATAAAACATCCCTTTGCCCAGCTGAGTCAGCTGCCCTGGCTGTGTGTCTCCCAACATTTTGCCCTCCCCTAGCCTGCTCCCTGGGGGCAGGACATGGGGCCAGTCAGGGCAGAGTGGGAAAAAGAGAAAGCTTTGACATTGTGCATGCACTGTTCAGCAACAGCCAAAATAGCCCTGTTTAATCAACACTACTTTAGCCATAAATCCAAAGCACGGCATCATAAAGGCTGCTATGGAGAAAATTAATTAACTCCATCCCAGCTACATCCAGTAATCATGCTTTGATGAAGTCCTCTTTCATCATTCCCACTGTCTATAAAGAAAGACTTTTAAGATTGTATCAATGATCCACAAGGGAAGTGGGTAATACCGAAAGCTTGTCAGAGGTGAGGTCACGATCTAGTATCTTTTCTAGGTGAGTCCTAGCTGCTGAATCAACTCTACTTTCTCCACTTTCCACCCAAAGCTCTACCACACATGAGTGTTGACACTTACAGTTCTATGACGTTCTCCTTTTGCATTTAAATAAGCTTTGATTGCAGCCAAACCTGCATACTCTCCTTGGGCTCCACTGCAAGAGGAATACACAAGCCGTTACATAAGCACACAAACTAGAAAGTGCCAGCTGTCTCCTGAAGCTTCAAAATTGTCCAGCACTAATCCTTCTCAATGGCTTTAGGCAAGTATCAGCAAATTAAAAGACATACATCCCATGCAATAAATTACAAATGGACTGCACTAATTAACAGCTCTTGACTCTTCTGCAATCAGTAGGTTAAAAAAAAAGTTATGCCATTTTTTGTGTTTATACTGTAATGTTAAATCCCTTTGGTGACTGAGTTGATCTATATTTCTGCACCTAGCAAGGGGCTACATGCTTGACTACAGAGAAGCAAAATAATAATGCCATTTGTAGTAAATACATCCAGTGACATCCTAAGTGTACAGTAAGTCCTTGCTGCTTTTTTTTGTATCAAAACTACTAACAGACATAAACAAGCTTCAGCATTACTCATCTGGCTCTGCTTTATTCCAGTAAGCATTCAGATGACAGTGCATCAAATGTTAGTTTCAACAATTAAGTAATTGCCAGCTCATACAGCTTATTCCCATTTAAAATCTTTGATTTTAGCTTCTAGGAGAGTATGAGTAATGCTATCATCTTAAGCAGGCAATGGTGGGGAAACCTGCCTTCATATAGAAGGAAGACATGTGAAAACCAATTAAAAGAGTAGAAAAAGACCAAATCACTAAACTTCTTGAAAACGCAAGAAGATATAAAGTTCCACAGTTTTCAAAAAGCAAATCTTGTTTTCATAACCTTGCATTCAAGGTTTCTTTTTGTCAAATTTCATTTTAGAAAATTCTTCCATTTTTTGGCTTGCACATTTTCTTTAGAGGTAAGTATTTGGAACCACGTTAAGAAAAAAAATTGTACCTGTTTGGTTGGAATGAGATTTTGTCATAGCCAGTAATCTCACACAGGTCCTTCTCTAAATCCTTGAAAAGCTGCTGATACCCTTGAGCTTGATCCAGGGGCACAAAAGGGTGGATGTTGGCAAATTCCTTCCATGAAATGGGCTAGTTTTAAAAATAAAGGCATGTGCTAGAACAGAAACTTCTGCAGATAACTCTGTTTCATTATTAAACTCTATGAAGGAAAGAAGCTGCCCTCTGCTCAAAGTAAAATGTAACTTTCCTTATACAGTGAAACAAGTTCCCAGTTTCACTGGAGGATGTGGTTTGAGTAAAAAAAGAGATTTGGCTGGAGCTTGGGAAAAAAAGAAGAGCGTTTATGACTTCTGGAAGAAGGGGCAGGCAACTCAGGAGGACTGCAAGAATATAATGAGTTTATGCCAGGAGACAATTAGAAGGTCCAACACCCAACTAGACCTTAATCTGGCTACTTTCACAGAAGACAATAAAAAGTGTTTCTAATAAATACATTTAGCAGCAAAAGGCGGACTAAGGAGAATCTCCAGGCTTTTATTAGATGTCAGGGTTGATAACCGTGACAAAGGATGAGGAAAAGGCTTAAGTACTTAATGCCTTCTTTGTTTCAGTCTTCATTAGTAAGACCAGTTGTTGTCTGGGTACCCAGGCCCTTAAGCTGAAAGACAGGGAGCAGACATTTCCAATGGGAAATGGAAATGTCTTGAACACACAAAGGCCTATGGGGCCAGATAGGATCCACCCAATGGTACTGAGGGACTTGGTGGAAGCTACTTTCCATCAACTATCAGTAGCCCTGGCTAACCAGGGAGGTCCCAGTTGACTGGAGGTTAGCTAAGGTGATGTCCGTCTACAAGAAGGGCTGGGAGGAGGATCCATAGAACTACAGGCATGTCAGGCTGATGTCAGTGCCAAGGAAAGTTATGGAGCAGATCATCCTGAGCACCATCATGCAGCATGTACAACAAAACCCAGTCAGATCAGGCCCAATCAGCATGGGTTTAGAAAAAGCAAACTAACCCGATCTCCTTCTATGACAAGATGGCTCATCCAGTAAATGCAGGAAAGGCTAAGGATGTTGTTTAATAAGACTTTAGTAAAGCCTTTGACATAATTTCCCACAACATTCTCCTAGTAAACTGTTTGCTCATGGTTTGGATGGACACACTCTTCACTGTGTTAAAAAACTGGCTGGACATCTGGGCCCAAAGAGTTGTGGTGGATGGAGTTAAATCCAAATGATGGCCGGTCATAAGTGGTGTTCCCCAAGGCTTAGTACTGGGTCCAGTTCTATTTAATATCTTTATCAGTGATCTCAATGAGGGGATTGAGTGCACACTTAGAAAGCTTTCAGATAACACCAAGTTGGGAAGGAATGTTGATTTGCTTGCAAGCAGAAAGGGTCTTCCAAGAGATCTGGACATCTGGATCAATGAACTAAGGCTAATTATATGAAGTTCAACAAGGCTGAGTGCCAGTTCCTGCACTTGGATAACAACAACCCCATGCAATGCTACAGGCTCGGTGAGAAGTGGCTGGAAAGGTACCTGGTAAAAAGGATTGGGAACATTCATCGAGAGGTGGCTGAACATGAGCCAGCAGTGAGCCCAGGTGGCCAAGGAAGCCAATAACATTCTGGCTTTTATCATGAGTAGTGTGGCCAACAGCACTAGGGTAGGGATCATCCCTTTGTACTAGACACCAGTGAGGCCACACCTCAAATACTGTGTTCAGTTTTGCACCCCTTACTGCCAAAAAGACATTGAGATGCTGAAGCACATCCAGAGAAGGGCAAAGCTGGTGAAGGGACTGGGGCACAAGTCTTCTGAGGAATGGCTGGGGAAATTTGTTCTTTCTTAGCCTGGAGAAAAGAAGTCTCAGAGGAGACCTTATTGCTCTCTGTAACTACCTGAAAGGAGATTGTAGCGAGGTGGGTGTTGGTCTCTTCTCCCAAGTAAAAGGTGATAGGACAAGAAGAAATGGCCTCATGTTGCGCCAGGGGAGGTTTAGACTGGATATTAGGAAATATTACTTCACCAGAAGAGTTGTCAAACTTTGGAACAGGCTGGTCAGGGAAGTAGTTGGGTCATCAGCCTGAAGGTATTTAAAAAATGCACAGATGTGGTGCTTGGGGACATGGTTTAGTAGTGAATTTGGCCGTGCTATGTTAACAGTTGGATTCAATGATCGTAAAGGTCTTTTTCAACTGAAACAATATTATGATTCTATGATTTCCAGTAACATTTTTTTTAACATTCAAAAGATAGTTTACTCCTGTGTGTCTCAAGTAAGACAGTATCATTGCAACTTACTGTAAGTTCAGACGAACTATTGAGCTTCATTGTGCAGGACCCCTAAAAACAGAAACACATTTGTCAGTATTTATTGAACATGTCTGTGAGTGCCTAATTTTTTCTCTTTTTTGTAAATACCTACCAAAGGAATCATGCTGTGAACAAGGGAAATATCTCTGTTTTCTAATCTTTTCATGTACCGCACAATATTTGTCTCAGAGTGATAGCTGGAGAACACAAAATGTAGTGTTAAGGGAAGCAGGTGAGCTATACCAGTTGATCTGTGCTCTAACACAGGAAAAGCCATAAAAAAGAATTAAGATTGAGGAAATTTTTTCATAAATACTAGGCACTTTTTTATAATTAGGTATTTTATGCTTGCTAACAGCAACATGGATGAAAAATGCTTATTATCATTTACACCAGAAATACTGCCAGGAAATACTGTCAGTAAATACAGAATCTAAGGGCTCTAATAAGTCTGTCAATTGTATATCCTCAAAGACAATGTTGTACATTGTAGCAAATTAATGGAAAAACACATTTCCCCTGGGAGGAAGAGTGTTGCCTTGCTCATTTAAAACTTGAAAGCTATCTAAAAATGCTACTAAACAGAATAACAAGTAACGATGTGAATATAGCTACAAAACTGTCTTCAACTGACTCCGGTACCAATTTCAAAGGAGACACTTTTAGATTACATTAAAATATCAGATGCACAGCTATTTCACAAACCTGTTGAAAACCTGATGTGTCAAGAATCTGGAAGTTCTCTTAAAAGGAGTGTTATAGATGCCTTTGGTTTCCTCATCCATACCCTCAGCAATTAGCTCCTTTGACACAAAGAAACATTAAGTCAAATACTTTCACAGAAATTTCTCTTTTCACAGTCAACTTCCATAAGAACTAACTGGGTACTACGAGCTTACCTCAGGATTTAATTGGCTCTTTAGGTAAGAAAAAAAATTTATTAGCATAGATACCTTATCTAGCACAACAACAGCTTTGTATTAAAACTGAGTACAGATGTCTCAGTAGTCCTCATCTTGTAAGTATTGCTGTTAATTACTAACGACATGCAACAAAAATTCTAGTGGGAGAGAAATAACTGACCACCATGTCCTAACCCTTGCTAAACAAGTAACAGCCTAAACACAAGATGTCCAGGCTGACTGAAAAGAAAACAGCACTACTCAGTTATATGAATCATTGTTATCTCATACTACCTCTTTCTTTAAAAGAGGATCTGAAATTCTCAGTATTTAACAGATGCATATCATACAGACATCCACTGTCCCAAGTTTTGCTTTTCACTAAACTTACGAAACAATAAGATAATGACCTATTGTCTACTTACAGCTGAAGACTCGCAACCAAATACCCATAATATGTCATCTAGGTCTTTCTCATTTACAGTTTCATCAAGTGATACTCCAAGCTATGGATAAAAGCAACAGTAATTACTCAAGGCTCTTAATTCCAGAGGTACAGCATATTTGTTCTGGTTGAGAAAATACATTCCAGAAACACAGGAGGAAAAAAAAGAAAACATCAACCTACCCAACAATATTTAAATGCTGCTCCACTTTATATAACAGATATATATTTTATTTACATAAAATTTTCCAATTCCTACCTTTTGCCTTCTAAACCATCCAAGCCAGATGGTGCAAAAGCTTCAAGACCTGTAAACTCACTTCTAATGTTCCTAAGAGTTTTCCATCTGCCCATTTTGCTAGGCCTTCCTTCCCATTTTACAGAACACAGACTTTGCCAAAAGTCCTTAGTGCGTACAAAAATGCAGTTTAGATTTCAGTCTGTCTTTAATCACTGCCACGGGACCCAAATTCTGTAGATTACCTTGGATCTCATCATCAAATTCTAGAATCTCTCCATTCTAGCCCTTGGTAGAATATTTAGCATGAAACAATTAGTTTTTTTTTAGTAGACAAGAAATGAAAATACAATTATTATTTCTGGAAGTTCAGTACATCACTTAACAACTTCATTCTTTATAATACTTTATAACTGATCGATATGTCAGTCAGTTATAATTACCAATTACAAGAAGTTTTAAATAATTTTGTTCCGTTTATCACGTGTAATGATTAGAAACTTAATGCAGAAAAAGTCATGCTATAAAATTTGTGAAAGGTTAGGGAGTTGCTTACTCTGCCATCACTATAAATCCGGAAATTGATCTTTCTAAGAGCTGCCCTGTCCAAAACCTCTTTGACAGAGCATCCACACGTGATTGTCAAGGTATCAAAGAACAGATCATGATGCAGTTTATGACCAGCTCGCCTGAGACCTATAAAAAACAGTAAGTTAACTCTATTAGTTGCATATTTTATTGCTTGCTTACACAGTACCTTGCATAACAACACTATCAATCTCATGAGTAAATGCTTTTACATAATGAAGCAAAATATTGCCCTTGTGTAGAGGGCAGCAAATCACTAACTTTTTAGTGAAGTATCACTGTGCATGAAACGCCTCTAAATCAGATTCAGACCTAATTAATAATGCAGATTGAGTCTACAGAAGACCATTCTGATACATCACATTTGTAATATATACAGTAGTAGAACAGGTGTATGAATACAATAAGGACAAAATCACAAGACTGTAAAGCAAAATTTTATTATATAAATGGATATTAACCATCAGGGAGCTTGCCACAATTAAGTTTACTTTTAGTTCATTTCACAGCAGCAAAAGGTCTTCAAGCTAAGCTTGAATAATAATAAATATGACACAGATAACTGGTGGAAATCATTTCTCTGTTCCTAGCATTCCAGTTCTGCACAGAGCCTTCTGATAGCAATGACAATCATGCCTGTGAAAAAAGCTATCATACCACATAGTTCAGCTGCAAACTTTATTTTCCATTACAGATTCTGTGCTTTCAGTTATCTGTTAAGTTTTGGTATTTCAATGCTCATGATACTCCCCTTTCAACTGACATGTATTAATAACATAGCAAAATAAGTAATAAATGACATTAAGAAATCTGTGCAGATTTCTGTATGCAAACCAGGATGGTCCAGTAAGTGAGGTACAGAGCTTGCAGCTGGAAAACAGCATAATTTTATCATCTAGAGACTTGCTGTAGGGGCTTCTATTAGTTTCACAAGAAAAGAGAAGCAAGTTCATATCCCATAAGATACCTATATCTTCTATGCCATTATCTGAAGTATACAAAAATGTTAGCTATGAATTCTGTATTAAAAAGTTCTTTTGGCAAAAATCCCCCTCTAAGTTTATTTAAGAAAACCTGCCTACTACTTAAGAAGATATAAGGGTTTAAGAACATTAAATACTCACCTTCAGCCAAGATTAGAGTAGCATTGTGTACTCGTTTTGCAATATGTATTAATCCATCAGACCCATGGTAGACACCAAACATGGCTGCCATGTTAGCCAGAAGAGCCTAGGATCCAAATATAGTTCAGGACATTATTATGATCATTATAATTATTATCAAAGATTACCTCTTGTTAGTTTAGTGGAAAGTGTCTTTAACACACAGGGACAACCACATATCCTCATCTAATGTTATATTGATTACATGTTGCCTACAAAATAAAAAGTAAGAAAGGCAAAATACTTTTGTGAAATTTTAAGTGCCAATTATGAATTCAATGCCCTTTTAAAAGTAACTGTCAGCAATTAGCATGAACTTAAATTCAAATACTGCAACAAAGAAATTTGAAGACTCTAAAATAAAGCTAGTTCCTTAGCAAACTCATTGTTTAAGACTGGTACAAAACATTCAAGGAATATCTCATGAATACTAACTCGGCTTGTTTTAATATTGATAATCTCTCCTCAAAATCTGGTATAGTATTACAAGCATGATGAAAGCATCAATAGGAACAGAAAGAAATATGAATTTGTCTGTCTGAAGGTCTGTGGAGGCATACTAAAGAGAACTATTTTGGATAATTACTTACTCATGGTATTTCCCTTGTAGAGATAGCTCTTTGGCAATGCAATTTTTTTTTGCATGAAATCACACAGACAAGAAGTTAAGAGGTGACAGTTTGAACAAGAACTTTTAGAATTAAAAATGGATTTTTTTTCCCTTGAGAAGACAATTTCAGATATTTAGAAATCCCTTGTGTTTTATTAAGAAATCTGTGTCATTCATAATAGAGCACTATACAGAGGTGTTCGTGCAATGAGACACAGGAATAAAGTCTTTATTAAAGAAAAGAGATATTAATACAGTCTTTTCAAGCAGAGTTCCATTTTTCAAAGGACTCAAAACGAATACACAAACAACCAGAACATTTAAATGTTCTTCATTTTTCTCAAGAATTTAACTCAAATTACTGTTACGTTAGGACCATAATCTTACAGTGTAACTTGTTCCTTTCTACTGCAGAAAATAAAGCATGACAAGTTACCTGGGCTGTGCAGATGTTGCTGGTAGCTTTATCCCTCCTGATATGTTGCTCTCGTGTTTGCAAAGCAAGTCGATATACCTCTTTTCCATTTGCATCTCTGAGTCACAAAAAAAAAATGTTGCTTCTTTTACTTTAAAAATGACAGTAATTTAGGATATTTGGCTCTCTGCATGTTAACCTGAAAGTAGTTATCTATCCTCATAGACAGAAAGATGCGAGGGAGAAAAAGCATAAATCAGGACAGCTGTGATATCAAACAGAGAGTGAGACTAAAGTCTCTAGATTTCTACTTACATCATCGCTGACAAATGTGCCACATCAGGAAGTGCACACTGAGTTTTCTAAACACAGTACACCAAAACTTGATATTTGCTTTAAAATGCCACATATTATTGTAACTGTTTAAACTGAATATTAACCCAGAAATGTATACGTTATCCGAACAAACACTGAGAAGACAGCATCTTTTCTAATTATTTCAAATAAGTGTATGTTGAGTTTATAAAAACAGGCTGTCCAACAAGGTTATGTGAGACAATGGAAAAGGGTCTTGCCAATCTACCCTTGAAGAGATCCTTTAGTAGTGTTTCTAACATGTTAACAGTGGAAAGTTAAAAGTCAATTTAATATCCTTAGAAGCTACAAAAACTTCCAGAACAGCTACAAAAATAAATAGACAAACTATGTACACACACATACAAAAATATATATATATATGTGCATGTATTTGGGGGTTGAATAGCTAGAACATTTGCCTCAAGTACATGCATTATATATACAGTTATATGATATTTAAATAATTTTCACCCTAGTAGTTGTTTCGGGATTTCGACTATACAGCTTAGTTTATCATCAGTCCATCCAGAGGAACCCTGACAGGCTGGACAAATGTGAAATTCAACAAAGGGCTACTGCAAAATGCTGCCCCTGGCCAAGAGCTTCATGCACCAGCTGGAAAGCAAAGATCTGATAGCAAAGATCCTGGGGAACACCAAGTTGAATGTAAAGCAGCAATGCACCCTTGCTAACTATTGTCTAAAGTTTAAAGACATCCTCAGAATAAGCAAGATGATTAAAAATATATTTGAAGGAATATTACTTTGCAAATGAAATATTTCCAAGCTTACTGATAACTGTTAATGTCATTAGCTATTTTGGTTATTGAAGCGCTTCTGAATAGCTTCTGTGCCAAAGACATGCAGTCTTTCCAGCGACAATTACTTTGCATTTCCACTATTCCCAGTTAAATATCTCATCACCAATAACAAGAATCACAGGTAAGATTTTGCTGGCTATTTCTACTCTTTGCTTAAGCTTGACTATATTTGTTTGAAACTAGATTAAGTTCCTTCTGGATTATTTTGGAGGTTTACTGAATTTTCTACCTCTTTCCATTCATGTTTTGAATGACTGAACTGACACTCAGGAAAAAAAGTATAACAAGCAGAATAAGTTAGCTTGCAATGCCTCATGCCATCACAATTAATCCATTCTGCTGTTGGGGTTATCTCTTCATCCCACATTGCAGCAAGCACTATAGACAGCTCACAGCTTCATTCCATACAAATGCAGTTCTTCAAGTTTGTTTCCTAAAAGCTAAAGGAAACTTTTATTCTCCTAGGTTTCAAGAAAAAGATGTTCAGTACACAACCACAGTAAGCTGTTATTCATAAAGGCTGCACAAGATAGTCATAAAGTGTTTTATTTAAATTTTCCCAGAAGACACTAATGGCAAGGGCAGCCCATACCTTGTAACGCCCACCATTCTTCCCGGCATCATTCTCACTAGATTTTCCTTGACAGCAAAGAATGCAGCGTGAGGTCCCCCATAGCACAGTGGCACACCAAATCTCTGGGAGCTACCCAGGACAACATCAACCCCAAACTCTCCAGGAGGCTTCAGAATACAGAGAGCCAGAAGATCAGTAGCACAGCAGGCAAGAGTCTGAAAACAGAAGTGCACAGAGCAGTCAGTCTCCTTTCTGAAGGAATGATGTTCGCATTAGAGCCAAATCTGAACAAGATATAGCTTTGAGCAGTTCTATTTCACTTGCACAGGGCTGAGGTGTAATGGTTCTAATGGTTATCAATTATATGCAGCTGAAGAGTAATATTTCAGCTGGTATCTTCTGTAACAGTTTCTAGGACAATGGCTGGCTGATGCATCAGACTGAAATCTGTCACATGAACAAAATTTACTTTACCCCATTCTGATGAGCTCTTTCAACAAGTTCAGAGAAGTCTTCCACCTTCCCTTCAGTGTCTGGATACTGAAATAATACTCCACTGACATCCTTTCCACTGAAATCCATCTCTTTGGGTAATCTGAGCTCTGTAGTAACGCCTGTATAGCTGGAAAAGAAAATATGCAGAAGACAACACATTTAAACCACTTCCTGCCTTGGAGTGATAGTTAATGTGATGTTTTCATGGACTTACACATGACTTCTTTCTTTAACATACAGAGTTTAAACTGCTTTGCAGCGATAACATTGAGAAAGTTTCATGACATAGTATATAGTACAGAACATTAATTGCATTTCATATCATCAGAAACATGGAACAAAGCAGAGCACAGAATGCATAAGCTATCAACACTTGCTGCTATAGTGTGTTTGATATGGTTGCTTTAAATTGTAATTTTAAAATGGATCTACCTTTCATTAAAAAAGAACTCTTGTTATAGGGTAATTAATTTCCTAGTTTGAAAAAAATGACAAGAATTAATTTAATAACCAAATATGTGTGTGTCTATATATATATATGTTTTTGCAAACAACCTAAGGGGAAAATTAAATATTATCTTTTATTAGCTGTTTAGTTTCATTTTAAATGTCCTTAATTACTTCACAGTTGTATTTGAATGGAAAAGTAGAAGCAACTTCAAATGTTAACAGACTTCTGCTTCTATTTTGCAAAGAAAGCATGATCATATATTCCCAAAAAAGTTAAGTATATGGTGAAGAAGCATAGAGAAAATATGATTCAATGTAAGTGAAAAGACATAGGGGAAAATGGAGAAAATCATTACTTTGCTCTAGTTTGGACCACTGCTATAGTTTGAGGGTGGCATCGGGTATCTACATAGAACTTCCTTCTTTTGTTGTGCCTGTTAGTGAGAAAAAGAAAAAAGAAGGGTTACATATCAAGAACATATGTTTTCCATAAAAATAGAATCAATTGATTCTCTAAATCTGAGTTTTCCTAAGTCAAAAGGCAACTCTAAGTTACTACAACCAAATTAAGTGTAAGATTGAATTACGTTTCTGATCCATTTAAAATAAGAAAGCTCATTTCAGACACTCCAATGAGATTCACACATGACAAAAATTAAAACTGCCTATGAAACAGAACAAAAACTAACTTAAGCAGTTGCAGGAATGTTTCCACACACACATACTCTTTTAAAGTGGAGAGTAAGACATTGCCTAGATATCTTTGGTAAACAAGATTTTGTGTCAGACTGATGCTTTACACAACTGAACAGTTACAACATGGTCTCTCATGGGTAATCTCCTTCTTGATATATAGTCCTACACTGACCTTCAATCATGTTTCAGATTTCATTTGATTTACAGATCCCTTTCAAATGCCTCTACAATACCAATCCCTGGAAGTAAATTTGGATATACCAGCAACAGTATCACTCCTACCAACTTAGGACTGACATACTTCACCAGTTTTTAAAGTTCCTTTCAACCACTAGTGGAAAAAAGCAACTCATATCTTGTTCATTGCTACACGAGATCCCTGCCACAGACTGTTAGGTTATATAATAAAAGCAGCTACACGCACTCACAGACGGCACATCAGAGATCCACCTCCAAAATCAAAGAGGAGCATAGATACCCCGAGGCAGGTGCTAACTCTAATGAATTAATTAAACCAGACAAACACACTGCCTAGCCCGCTCTATGGAGGAAAGACACTATGGGATGCAAGGTAAGAGCATTTTGGGTCTTTAGGGGCTTATTATGAGATGTTTAGGGGGAAAACAATACAGCTAAGTGATTCTGGGAGGAACAAGTATAAGAAAATAGAAGGTTAAGGGGATAAACAGGGCTAGTCAAAAATAAATAGTTGTTGGTTGATACACTTGCATCCAGCTAATGCAGTCTGTCCTCTCTTCTTGTTGAATTCCTTTCTAAATTTTTTAACAGGTGAGGGGACCTCGTATGAAGGGGTTGGGTGGTGCATACATATGGCTGGCTGGGTGCCAGCTATTGGAGTTAGACCACAAAGCACCCACACCTCCATGGGGCAACAACTGGCTTGACTGGAGTGAGTGGACTTCAGTGCCAGTAACTGAGGCAGCATCTTGGCTATAGAGGCCCATTTATCTGTGGTGTTAGCAGCTGGGGCAGGTGATCATTGGGGTGCCAGCATCTCGGCAAGTACCACAGGCACAGCAACTATAATCTCTCCAATAGGTCTATGTCTCTCCTGTCCTGGGAAACCCAGAACTGAGCACTCCAGGTATTGCCTCAACAATGTTGAGGAGAAGGCAAGCATCACCTCCATTGACATGCTGGCAACATTCCACCTAAAGCAGTCCAGTACACTAGTTATGTTCTTTCCCACCAGAGCACATTGCGGGCTCATGTTCAGCTTGGTGTCTCCCAGGATCTCCAAAGTCTTTCTGCAAAGCTGTGTTCCAATCTGACAGTCCCCAGCAGACACCTCATATGCCTTGATTTGTTTCTTATCATTTTGCACTACCCCTTGTTGAGCTTCATGAGATTCCTGTCAGCTCATTTCTCTGGCCTATCGAAGTTCCCCAGATGGCATTACAACCCTCTGGTGTATCAGCCACTCCTAGTTTTGCATCACTAGCAAGCTTCCTGAGGACACGCTCTGCGTCATCATCCAGATCATTAACTGGACCCAATGTTGACCCTGGGTACACTGTTAATAACTGGCCTCCAACTAGACTTCATGTCACTGATTGCCACCTTCTAGGCCCAGACACTGAGTCCGTTGTCAACCCACGTGACTTTTGCCTCATCCAGCCCATACTTCTCCAGCTTCCCTGTGAGGATTTAAGGGACAACACCAAGGCAGACAATACCCACCGTTCTCCCCTCATCTACCAAGCCAGACATTTAACTGTAGAAAGTCATCAGGTTGGTGAACCATGACTTACTCTGTGAGAATCCATGCTGGTGACTCCTAATCACTTTCTTATCCCTCAGATGCCTGGAAATAAGTTTCCACAACTAGCAGTTCCACCATATTTCAAGGAATTAAGATGGTAGTTCCCTGTATCATCATTCCAACCCTTCCTGAAGATAGGAGTGACATTTGCTTTCCCCCAGTGCTGAGGTACTTCTAGTTGCCAAGACCATTCAGAGACTATCAAAAGTGGGCTCACATGACAGCAGGCAGTTCCCTCAGCACTCATGGCTACATCACATCACAGTCCACGGACTTGTGTATGTCCAGCTTGCTTAACTACTCTCTAACCTGACTCTCCTTCACCACCAATAAGGCTTCCCTGCTCTAGACTTTCTCCCTGGTCTCTAGGTCCTTAGGTTTCCTAAGGTCTTAAATGTCTGAGTTACAATTTCACATCAACTGGCAGACCCTCTGAGGGCTTAATAACACGGTCTATAGTTGTTTAGTAATCTGCTCACAGTGAAAAAGCCACACTCAACTTCAACCTGCTTCATCTATTTATGCCTATACTGGTGAGATGACTTTTAAACTCCAAAATTCCTTCCTGCTGTGATTTTATCATACATTTAAACATATTACCTGTGACATAATTGCATGGCTTCTGCAGCAGCTGTCCCCTCATCCAGCAAAGATGCGTTAGCCACATCCATTCCTGTAATATCACACACCATAGTCTGATAATTTAGCAGGCTCTCCAGCCTGCCCTGGGAGACCTCAGGTTGGTAAGGAGTATACTGGGTAACCCTGTAAGAAAAGCATTCTGAGTTTGCATCCAGTAAAACAAACGTGTAACAGAACTATGCCAACATGTAATAGAACTATGTCATAGGAACTAAAATATAAAGCATAATTCACTAACATGCACATTTCTTAGAAAACAGGTTTCAGGTGGCTGTAATTTATAACTGTCCTGGAAGCCTAAGAGTGTTTTCTCCTCTGGTATTGACTTGAATTTTTACAGGTGAAGAATTCTATTTCTCCATTTCTAAAGAAAATTACTTGTAAAACAGAGGTGTGAGTGCATTTCAGGGAAAAGGAAAGGAGAATTGGGCACAGAGTATGGCAGAAATGAATCAAGTCACTATATGCAAATGAGAATGCTTTGAGAAGTCACATCTAGGGACTCCCACTACCTTTCAATGCACTATTTCTGAAGCACTTTACTTGCCAAGTCTTCTCCAGTCCTATGGGAGGAAAACCACTCAGTACTTTGCAGGATCAAGCTCAGAAATACGCAACTTCTTGTGAAATGACAGTTGTATTACAAGGTAGTAAAGGGAAGTGAAACCAATTTGAGTTTTATCTGTTGCCATTTGGAGAACAAAAGAAGAGAGGTAACATAAGCAACAAGAAAAGGCAACAATGTAAGGGAAATACCAGATTATAACATTCCAGAAAAACAAAGCAGCATGGGTCCAGAGATGCAAGGCAGGAACAAAGATCAGTCCCCTTTCACTGCTGGAAATTTGCATGCTGGATTCCACAGTGGTTCAGGAGAGACTTAATGCCAGTTTGAATTCAGACTAGCAGCCAAAAACCAGTGGGAACATGCATGGCCTCTGTTTACAAGCAACAGAAGAAAAAAAGTTTGTTTCCTGAAAGGGCAGTAGTAAGACCTAGATTTTTGAAAAACACTTATGGGAGAAGTTATCAACTTTAAAGAAAGACTGAAGTATTTGGAAATTCAAATCTCATGTAAAGTCAACAGAAGATAAGAAACATTTTTTAAAGAACAAGCTGCAGATCTGATTTTATAGAGCAAGATGACAGTAGCAATAGAACAGAAGCAACAGAGATTGACAGAACCTCAGAATGGTTTGGACTGGAAAGGACCTTAAAGATCATCTAGTTCCAACACCCCTGCCATGGGCAGGGACACTAGATCAGGTTGCTTAAGGTAGGAAAAGAGTCCTGACAAAGAGAATGGAAGACCTAAAAAGAAGGACAAACTCAATAAGTGAACTACAAGTGTAATGTATCATGTTAATGTATTTATGGTCTATTTAAATGACACATCTGCTCAAATTTCTCACATATACTACTACTCAGTATAGTGACTGAAAGCAACAGCTCTCTAAAAAATGAAATAAATATTGATGATTCTTCCTAGCTATTGAAGGTTTTTCCTGCTTCTTGGCCAAGTATAATGCCAAATTATTTATCATCATATACTTGACTGCATGATTCACAAGTGAGACCATGTCCTGGACTGCATGCAACATTGTTCATCTCAACAGCAATGTTTTTCCCCTCCTTCATGGTTGCTAAAGGAAGTGTTCAGTTTGTCAGATAAACTTTCAGTCTAGGAGAATAAAGATATGTTTTCTGGGCGGATCCCCTGCCCACCCAGTTCTCACAAATAATAAGAGTCATCCCCAACTCCTCTGCATGAGCAGTAAGTTTTCTTGCTTAACTAAAGGAATTCCTCTGCACTTGAAGCTAACAAGTTTACTTCCTCATTTTTTTAAGCTAATGGCCTTTTGTCACATTATAACTAGCCAGAGGAACTAGAAGTAGATTAATAAGAATTAAAACACTGAGATTAATCAAAATCCTACTCAGTGCATAAGAAAAATAAAATCAAGAATCATTGGTTAGTACTTGCTAGAATAATCAGTTAACAGAAGTGAGATTTTCATTGAAGTTGAATACACTGGCTATTGTTCATTTTAACAAAAAATTGTTTCATTAAACCATTACTAGTTATGGAATGATGCAAAATGAGAAAGGTAGGAAAAAAAAATCATTAGCAGAGAAGCAAAATTTTACATTAAGCCTGGCCACAGATTTTGCTAAAGGACATTAAGTTGGAGTTTCTTTTCAAAGACAAAGCATCTTTCTTAAAATGTGAGTAATGTTCACAACTCCTTACTTGATGAGAACGCCCCTTTTTAAGATTTTATCTTATGTAATAGATAGACTTTGCAATGAATGCTTCAAAGCAGAACACTCAAGTTAGCTATCCAGAAACCTATTTTAAAAGCCTCAAGAATCTCCACTCATAGGTTGTGCTCAAATGTTTTTTTTAAATGAAGTTTTTCTATTGTTTAAAATTAATAAATACATCTATTCCTAAACTTTTACAAAGTAGCTGCTGATTTGATGGTTCCCTTGAATAATTTCAATCTGTGGGATAGTACAACACACTACAGAAGAGAATTAATGAACCTTTGTGATTTTGATGTTGCTTTTGAGTGGTAAAACAGCTGAAGCAAACCCAACCAGCTTCAGAAAGGATGGAAAAAATTCAACCAAGAAACCTTGAATTGCACTACTACTGCAGATTATGATGCATGAAGTTTAACAGTTGCACAGGTGAAGACACCTTTTATAACATAAGAACACTTCTTCAAATGCATTTTTTTGGAAGGTTGTCTCACACTATTTAAGCACCTAAGTATTTTAATATAATAATTCTAATTCTCCACAATTTCTTCAAAAAAAATAGCTGAGTTTAGTCTGCACTCTGACTTCTGCCTGAACCTATATTACATGTAAAGTGACATTTTAACTTAAAGTTAATTAAAAGCAAGTTCTTTAAATGTAAGGATAATTTCTAATATAAACTTTATATAGATCAAATCTCTGAAAAGCACAATAAATCCTCTCTCATTGAAAAAAAACCTCTCTTCTGCTTAAGTTTGTTCATCTAGCTATTCTGCACATAATTAGAGTCCAGTATCAATGGTACTAAAATGAAAAAAAGACTTTGCACTGTGACTAGGAACATGACTACAAACTACCTCTTGCTCAATCAGACAGGAAGAAAATATTATTTCCAGCCAGCTTCTGTTCTGATGAAAAATACTTCTGCAGACAAACACTCCAAAGTTAATTTAAGGCAGTTTAAGGCAGTTTAAGGCAGTTTGAGGCCATGACACAACAAAACCTTTTCACTAGAAGTCTGTGGAGGGCTTTTTGATTCAGATTCTGATGATCAGGAGTTTGGTAATATGTGGCTTCAGTTTTTGTATCTTTCATAACTCTGCTTTAGTTTAGTCTTTCATCATGTTCCTCATCCGACACTCAAAAATATTTGTATTAATAACAACTTGAAGATACTGATGAGGGTTTTAAAAGATCATGAAGTACTAATGTGTCCCTAGAGCAAAGAAAACTAGCATTGACAGACTGGCACAAGAGAGCAGCATCAAGGAAGCACACTTGCAGCCAAAAATGAGGCCACTCATGAAAAGACCTAGCTTACAAAACAGCAGCTTGTGTATTTAGGAGTTGAGTTTGTTCTATGTTTAGCAACAAATCAGAGATTATACATTAACTGGACTTCTTTATACTAAAGTTACCTCTTGCTTCCATGTAAAGAATCAAAAAATTCTATTATCAAGCATACTAATCAACTAGTTCCTGATCAGCATTTGTACAGATACAGTGAATAATATCTCAGACTGTCTAATTAATTTCTTAATATACAGTAAGTTCTAGCAAAACAATTCACCATATATCTTCCTTAGAGATTCACAGAATCACAGAATAACCAGGTTGGAAGAGACCCACTGGATCGTCGAGTCCAACCATTCCCACCAATCCCTAAATCATGCCCCTAAGTACCTCATCCACCCTAACCTTAAACACCTCCAGGAAAGGTGACTCAACCACCTCCCTTGGCAGACCGTTCCAATGCCTAACCACCCTCTCCATGAAGAATTTTTTCCTTATCTCAGGCCTAAATCTCCCCTGGCGGAGCTTGAGGCCATTCCCTCTTGTCCTGTCCCCTGTCACTTGGGAGAAGAGGCCAGCACCCTCCTCTCCACAACCTCCCTTCAGGTAGTTGTAGAGAGTAATAAGGTCTCCCCTCAGCCTTCTCTTATCCAGGCTATTCTTTCTATAATTTGACTAAATCTCTGGAAAGTTAATTTATTCATAATCAACACAATACTTGTATCTGCTATAAACTACATTCTTGCAGTTTTAGACATCTGCAAAACTAACTCCATGCAGTGGCAGAGTTAGAACTGACTTGGATTTCCAGTCATATGTGGTATTCTTTATGACACCTGACAAGTGATAAGATGAAACAAACTTAAGGGCAGGATAGATCACTAGCACCATCCAAGCAACATGAGACACAGTAAAACAGAACTCATATATCTGACAACAATGGAAAACTGAGACTAAAGTTCACTCATGAACACATGAAGTTTTTAAATTTTCTGACTTACATGGACTGGACATCACTGTTAAGGCTAAAACTGAAACCAAACAAATCATTAAGTATTACAGAAAAATACTAGATGTAAAGCTGTAAAACTGGGAGCCATACAACTACAAGTAGTTCCATCCAGCATGTAAAATTCCCACATGGAGAGTTCCAGATGCCTCACTTGGTACTTTATGCATCTCAGTTATAAATGTAAGCAGTTATAAAATGTTCCCAAAAGAGTATTTTACCCACAGATTGAGAAAGCTGGATAGTCTTATGACAGGGCATGGAAACATGCCAGTTTCCATTCAAAGCATAAACACTGAATTTAGTGCCAACTTGGCATGCTTTGTAGTTGCTTGTGCAGCTTTCCGTAACCAGGTCTACAAGTAGAAACCAGCTGTGCAATGTTTCTTTCAGATTTTTGCATGGTATGCAGGAATATTCAGAATGCAATGCATAAATGCTGAGTGCTAATATCTAGCAAGTTTAATAAGTTACACTACTGAGGTAAAGATTGCAGGTGTCCTTGGTACGGGTACTTTACTCTTACATTATCTTAATGTTTCAGCTCCAAGAAATCATGTGAGCTGTACTTTGGAGACCTCTGCATCATGATCCATTTATGGTATTAGTGTCACTTTAAAGGCCTTCTTGATTTTCCAGGCCAAACAGGTATTTTTACACATTTAAGCACCCAAAAGAAATACTATACTGTTTTCACATGTATGCTAATTAGAAGTCTACGTGTAAGCCGATTTCTGAAGCCAATGATTTTTCATATCTTCATTTATTCATTTATGTTTATGGCAGGCACAGAATTAATTAGGTCTGCTACTAGGGTTAAGAGCTCAGCACACTGGTTATGTAAAAAAAAATAATGAATATGTTAACATGGGGTACATCAGAATAAAGACTATGCATCCATGCCAACAGCCAGATGACAGGTATTCATACATTTGAGTGGTCTATGCTGAAAGTCATATAATTGGTGGTGTGCCCTAACAGAAATCCATTTGCCTGCATTTTAGAGTTGAAAAGTTCCAAGGATAAATTAAGTTACACAATGGCCTGCTATTTTCCTAGAAAAAGCAGATTAATATTTTTGCTAATATCAACTGAGTAGTGTGTGGAAAATAATTCTAAGACTTCCACCCATGTTACCATAGCATTGTTAGTCACAGATTGCTATGAACAAGGAAGTGTTAGCTGCCAGCACGCAAGACCAAAACGAAATCAAGTATCAAAAATAAAGGATACTTATCCTTCTGTGACTAAGTTAAATCCGTCAGATGGGAGCCTGGAGTTTTAACTGCAGATTCCAGGTCCATGACAGAAATTTCTGCCTTTATTCTACAACTTCCAATCAAATTGTTCTTTGAATAAAAAGTTATTTGAAAAATATCTACCCTAAGAGTTTTGAAATGGCTTCATCCATGAATACAGTAGAGGTTAAAATGGGTTCCAGACGTAAAAGAAAAGGATGTCTATGCTGTTCTAATTCAGAAATTCCTAAATGCTGACTTCCCAGGCACTTACTAGTGCAAAGTTTTGGTCAGACAGCTTTATCTCACAGTAATTAGGCTATTCAGCTTTTACAGTGAACAAAGATATTACAGATCACTGTCCACATGCTTCAAAAAGAAGCAGTGTTGGGTATCTTTCTTTTCTCAGAATCTGAGCTTTGGAAAGACTTGTGGTAATCTTCTAAAGAAAGCAGTGTGTGTCAGCAGTCTCACTTTCAGCTGAAAATATATTTTGCTCTGAACAGTTTCATCCTGACATCTACCCCTTTGCTTCCTACCTCCTCCTAGCAGGTCCAAGTGTCTGAAATACTGTGATGTCCTTCACTTCAATGTTCACAGATATGTACAAACAATCTTTGATAAACCTATGTTGTATTCAAACACAAGCCTTGCCCAAAGAAATGCCAAGCAATGACAAACTATGAGTCATGTGAGAGAAGCAGAAACAATAAGCCTGCACGTGCAGCACTTCCCTTGGAGCTGCAATGTGAAGTGTATTAGCACAGGAACTGTTACACATTCAGTAGATCAAAGGAAAGGCTTTATTTCTTAAACAGATTCCATAAAGTCTATACAGCTAAAAATTCTGCCTTTTCACACATGCACATTCACATATTTTCACCCACTGCCTGTGGGTGAAAATCAGAGGAACCCATGGGCAGGAAGGTATTGTGATGGGAGTCTGCGATAGACCACCCAGCCAAGAAGAAGCAGCTGATGAGCTCTTCTACAAACAACTGAGTGTAGTCTCAAAATCACTACCTCTAGTCCTTGTGGGAGACTTCAATTTCCCAGATATAGGCTGGGAGTATAATACAGCAGAAAGGGAGCAGTCCCGGAGGTTCCTGGAGTGTGTGGAAGACAATTTCCTCACACAGCTGGTGAGCGAACTGACAAGGGACGGTGCCCTCCTGGACCTGCTGTTTGTGAACAGAGAAGGATTGGTGGGGGATGTGAAGGTTGGAGGATGCTTGGGGCAAAGCGATCATGAGATGATAGAGTTCTCAGTGCGGGGTAAAATGAAGAAGGAGGTTAGCAGAACAGTCGCCCTCAACTTTCAGAGAGCAGACTTTAGGTTGTTCAGAAAGCTGGTCGGAAAAGTCCCGTGGAAGGCGCTCCTTGAAGGAAAAGGTGTTCATGAGGGCTGGGCGCTCTTCAAGAAGGAACTGCTAGCAGCTCAGGAGAAAGCCGTCCCCAAGTTCCGGAAAAGTAGCCGGCAGGGTAAGAAACCAGCGTGGTTGAGTAGGGAGGTCCTAAGAGACATCAATAGGAAGAGGAGGGTCTACGACCTCTGGAGGAAGGGGCAGGCATCCTGGGTGGACTATAGGGAGGAAGTGAGAACGTGCAGGGAAAAAGTCAGGAGGGCTAAGGCCCAACTAGAAATGCGATTGGCCAAGACTGTGAAAGACAACAAAAAGTCTTTCTACAAATACATCAACAGCAAAAGGAGGGCTAGGGAGAATCTCCAGTCCCTAGTAGATGCAGAGGGAACAACAGTAACAGGGGATGAAGACAAGGCTGAAGTGCTCAATGCCTACTTTGCCTCAGTCTTTAACAGTAAGGAAAATTGTTCCCTCTGTGCACAACCCCAAGGGTTGGAAGAGAACTATGAGATTCCCAAGGTCCAAGAGGAGGTGGTTAGAGACTTGCTTGCCCAGCTAGATGCCCACAAGTCTATGGGGCCGGATGGAGTCCACCCAAGAGTTTTGAGGGAACTGGCGGATGTGCTGGCCAAACCCCTTTCCATCATCTTCCAGCGGTCCTGGATGACTGGGGAGGTTCCGCTGGACTGGAGGCTGGCTGATGTCGTGCCCATCTATAAGAAGGGGCGCAGGGAGGATCTGGAGAACTACAGGCCTGTCAGCCTGACCTCGGTACCGGGGAAAGTCACAGAACAGGTGATCTTGAGTGCGATCACAAAGCACTTGCAAGAGAACCGGGTGATCAGGCCCAGTCAACATGGGTTCATGAAAGGCAGGTCTTGCCAGAGTAATCTGATCACCTTCTATGACCGAGTGACTAAACTCTTGGACGAGGGAAAGGCTGTGGATGTGGTCTTCCTGGACTTCAGTAAAGCCTTTGATACAGTTTCTCACAGCATTCTGCTTCGGAAACTGTCGGCCTCTGGCCTGGATGGGTGCACACTCTCCTGGGTGAAAAACTGGTTGAATGACCGGGCCCAGAGAGTGGTGGTAAATGGAGTTAAATCCAGCTGGAGGCCAGTTACTAGTGGGGTTCCCCAGGGCTCAGTGCTGGGTCCAGTCCTGTTTAATGTCTTTATCAACGACCTGGATG
Source organism: Clamator glandarius (assembly GCA_033459285.1). Lineage (NCBI taxonomy): Eukaryota > Metazoa > Chordata > Aves > Cuculiformes > Cuculidae > Clamator > Clamator glandarius. Next base: position 705,818 of record JAUNZM010000267.1, on the reverse strand, counting down.
AAGGCATTGAGTCCTCCCTTAGCAAGTTTGCAGACAACACCAAGCTGGGTGGAAGTGTGGATCTGCTGGAGGGTCGGGAGGCTCTGCAAAGGGATCTGAACAGGCTGGACAGCTGGGCTGAGACCAACGGCATGAGGTTTAACAAGGCCAAATGCCGGGTCCTGCACTTGGGGCACAACAACCCTAAGCAGAGGTACAAACTAGGAGAAGCCTGGCTGGAAAGCTGCCAGGAGGAGAAGGACCTGGGAGTGTTGGTTGACAACTGACTGAACATGAGCCAGCAGTGTGCCCAGGTGGCCAAGAAGGCCAATGGCATCCTAGCTTGTACCAGAAACGGTGTAACCAGCAGGTCCAGGGAGGTTATTCTCCCCCTGTACTCGGCACTGGTGAGACCGCACCTCGAGTACTGTGTTCAGTTCTGGGCCCCTCACCACAAGAAGGATGTTGTGGCTCTGGAGCGAGTCCAGAGAAGAGCAACAAAGCTGGTGAAGGGGCTGGAGAACAAATCTTATGAGGAGCGGCTGAGAGAGCTGGGGTTGTTCAGCCTAGAGAAGAGGAGGCTGAGGGGAGAACTTATTACTCTCTACAACTACCTGAAAGGAGGTTGTGGAGAGGAGGGTGCTGGCCTCTTCTCCCAAGTGACAGGGGACAGGACAAGAGGGAATGGCCTCAAGCTCCGCCAGGGGAGATTTAGGCTTGAGATTAGGAAAAAGTTCTTCACAGAGAGGGTGGTTAGGCATTGGAATGGTCTGCCAAGGGAGGTGGTTGAGTCACCCTCCCTGGAGGTGTTTAAGGTTAGGGTAGATGAGGTACTTAGGAGCATGATTTAGGGATTGGTGGGAATGGTTGGACTCGACGATCCAGTGGGTCTCTTCCAACCTGGTTATTCTGTGATTCTGTGATTCTGTGATATACCCTCTCACCAACAAACGTTTCAGCCTTAATTTTAGTCATCTGAAAGTTTAGCCTTCAGGCACCCCGTTGGACTTCACTGGACACTCCAAAACCAGATTTTTTTATAGACCTTCCCAGTTATTTTGTAACACTTTATAATTTCTCAGGATTTAAAAATATACAGTTCACTTTGGTCTACTTGTTTTTTAACTGTTCTTACTTTTGCCTCCAACAACTGATTGATTATTTGTTTTGTGGCACTGTACTGAAATATTCAGATTGCATATTTTGTAAAAAGTGGGTGTTGATAAGGCCAAATAAACCTTTGATGTACTGCGTCAATTCCTTGAGTCCAAACAGAGCAACCTTGTCATCAGTTCAAAACTTGAGATTCGAATAGAGCAGAGCAGTCTAATAATACATGAACTTGGAAGTCTACAGATACACCCATTTATGTCAACACAAAGCACAAAACATACAGTGTCTAAGTAACAATGTCTATATCACACTGACTAATTTGACTCTGGTTGGTTGGTTAGTTGGGAGTTTGTAAAGATACATACAACATATAAGAAATGACTCAGTAATAAAGATGACAGTTATTAATTTAATACAGTACAAAAAAAAGGGATTTTACTGACTAGAGATAAGGGCACTTCTAAATCAAATGAGACAATACAGGTTACTAGTGGTAGTCAGTCTGTTGGAAAGCAGGAGTTCACATTAAACTTAGTTTTTCTATTGCATCATTTCTGAGTTACAATTCTTTAGAAAAATGATCCTATCTCCTATTTACAATCAAGCCTCAGTGCCTGTGCCAGGAAAACTCCATCAAGAGACAAAATCACATTATTATTTAGATTAATGTTGTTCATTAGACAAAAGTTACTGCACTAAAGTATTTTCCTTTTTGCATATAAGTAAAAAAAAATAACAACAACAAACTAATAACATTCAAATTCAAGTTTGTCAGACAGGCTATTCTTTCATTTGTCCCAGAATACCTTAAACATCAGCAGCATAATGACAACAAGGTACAGTATTCTCAGACTCTTCAGAAATGAATTATCAAGTATTGCTTTCTACCTCTTTTCAGGCAACAGTGAATTATGTGTTCAGAGAAGAATATACTTTATGGATACACATTTGAACACTTGAAGGTCTTTGTCTTCAAAAACCAAGAAAAATACTTAGAGAAAAGCCTTTAACATTTTCAAGGCTTCTTACTTCTTCATAAGAAAATCATAATCAGAGTATTGCATAGTATTTAACCACCTCCACCCAAAACTGCATTTACTAGCAGAGGAGGGACCTCGTTTAAGTTTAGGCAGAATTTAGGAAATCATTACTTTAGTTCAGGAGGGGTTAAGTGCATACTTCCTTAGAGCAAACAAATAATCTTGGCTTAGTTCATAATAAATAGGAGCTGTAAACAGAAACCACAAAACCCAACACAATATTTTACAGGAAAGGATCTTCTAAATCCCAATGTATTTTTTACCTCCCTAGCTTCAGCATGAATCACACAGTTCCTACACATACACATCAGTATCAAATATGTGAAAGTTTTAGTCAAAAAAATCCAGGTTTGGGGTATATTTGCTAAGCTCAAATGAACTTCAAATGTATATTGACATATACAGATTTAAAGGAAAAACATTGTACATTACCATCCTGCATTCTCCAACAAATTCCGTGCAATGGGCTGAGGCACTGAGCAGTTGTAATAACCCATGCCTATATAGGACCTCCATATCTTGTTCTTGCTTGCAATATTGTATAGAGTTTCAAGGATTTCATTTTCACCTAATTGAAAAGAAATTATGTCAGAAAACAGTAGTTACTTATAATGCAGACAGCTTTTATCTGAAATGTCTTTTACTCTCAGTAAAACAAATGCAACATTAGTGATGCAAGCATAAAGAGCGGCTGACTAAGGTTCAAATTAAGAATAGTAAAGATAAAATAACCTGGTAAAATATTCTGGGAAAGTTTAAATTCTGCCAAAATGCTTGGAAAATGCAAGAACTGAATAATAACAGGGTTTCAACCAACATGGAAACAATAGTGAGAAAAACAGCTGCAGGCAAACAATATATGAAGCCCTTAGCATTGTGCTACTGCAATGTACATTCTGGGCTTCTTACACTTGCATTTAAATATATCTCAGAAAGCACCTTTTATTAGGTAAACTTTACAGAATCAGCACTGGATGAAGCCACAGCCATTCAAAACTACGATTTAGTGTTTCTAACAGAATCATATTTGTACAAACTGGGCTCACAACAAGCATCCAGAACTAAGTTCTTAGCGCTGAAGAACCTTATTTTTTTCCATTTTCCCTAAATACTGATATATGGAACAGTTCTTTTCACTCAATTATAGTATGCTTCACCACTTTATTAAAAACAAAGTATTTCCAGCTTAAGAAATTCCATTTAAAAGTAACTTTTAAAGGAGTCCATCAATCTAGTTTGAAGATATTACAATGGGATGCCTTTGAAATGTTCATATGGCAAGTATTTGCACACACTCTCTCCTCCAAGTATACTTTAGTCATTGGTCTTGTTTCTACTTATTTCTTTGTGTCCTGAAGACTGTGCAAAAATAACATTCAACCTGTCCCTAGTAGTCAATGAAATAAATTATCCAAAGTCTGCCAAAGGGAAAAACTACAAAATATTTCAGTACTTGAGGATGTAGAAAGATGGGTCAGCTGGCTGCTTGAGGTTGGGCAGAGAGACAGTCCTGCCCAATCTAACTGACCTGTGTGGAACCGGATACCCACCCTCCTAGGTGAGGTGATTAGATATTCCTCCCCATCCCCCACAGTCTGACCCTGGAAAATGCTATACTAGGACAGCTGCATTGAATTCTGTTCATTCTGCACTGCAGCCAGAAAGGCAGACTTTGGAAAATAAGGCTACAAATCACCAAAGCAAAATAGCTTAGGCCCTGGCTGTCTCAAAACCAATTTTCATTCTCTAAGTTACCCCAGCAAAAGAGATCAAGTCAAAACAGATAATGCTCTGGAACATGGTGACAAATAAGTCTCTAGGTTTTGAATTACTTTTTTCTGCAGCCATAAGAAAGGATATTATAACTTTAATTTAAAATCGTTTCTCTCTTCCTTTTGCTCTATGTGCTACTATTGCATTCCTTGTATAAAGATTAATTTTTTAAAAAGTCTTCTGGTTGTCCATTAATTCCTTCCACAGTCACAAAATACCTTCCACAAAGTTATTTTTTTACTAATCATCAGTTCTCACTTCAAGGTTGATTTCTTCTCGAACTTCTATTCAATATTACTATTATAACTAATGTATTAAGATTAATTTCTTGTTTTCAATAAACTGCATTTTTTTTCTAGAGACTCAAGAGTCCTGTGTTTATCATACCTGAACCTGTCAAGATCCAGGGCAAAGTTTCTAAAGTGTAGTGAGCAGCTCACTTTCCCATACTCCTCCCACTCAGTTTATTGCAGACAGAGGCACTTGTTTATTTTACACAAGAGTTTTAACACTGCAGGTAACTTCCCCTACCACTTGTAAGCCAAAAGTCCGATGAAAGATAGTTTGGGTGTCATTCGAGAGGGAGGCTTACTCTTACAGAATTCAAACATCAACAAGTTTTGTTAAAAAATGTAGTGAACTTGCTCATTCTATTCCAAATGCAGCTGAAGCCAGGCTACCACTTAACTTGCTTGCTACCTCAATGTCACACACAAAAATGCATTGAGAGTGTGAGTTCTGCAATAAATTCATAATACAAACATTGTACCATGCACCAAATAATATTTCCTTTGTTTGCCTAACTGGATGTTTCTTCTAGAGAGTAATTTATCAGTAAATATAGCTAACAACTACCACATGAAGACACTGAACTTGTGCTGGAAGTCCCTGAAATAACACCACTGTTTCCAAACTGATTCAAAACACAAAGCCGAAAGCCTAGCAAGACTGTGAGCAGCTTATGTAGCAATTAAACTTAAGAGTAGAACTACATCCCACCTAGAAGAGCTGTGCTGCCAGACCCCAATGCTGAATATACTTTTAGTCATTACATTTTTATCAGCTATCTGTGAAGACAATTGCACTGCTAGTTTTAACCAGGGTGGTGGAATGCTGGAGAGCACCCTCCCTCTTCTCCTGCTTTGCCTCACTTGCCTTTGTAGTGAGCAAAGGAGTAAGGTAAGAACAGTAGCACAGCTCAAATACACCCCTCCCACATTTGGCTTGCTTCTTAGGAGAGACCTGGGATATCTCTGATATCCTACACTGGCTTGAAGTAGTTCATCACAGTTTGTTTTAGGGAGATATCAGATAAGGAACTGCATTCCTAAGTAACATAAGTCAATAGCCCCCGATTTGTCTGTACAGTCTATCTTAACAAAGACCAAACAAAAGTCCATCTAGATTTATCATGATTTAATTTTCACAAAGTCAGTGCTTACTATACAGAAATATGGTTCATAATTCAAGCAAAACTAATGCAGACTGGTGTGCAGAAAGTAATACATACATTGAAGTCCAAGGGCCAGAGAGCAAGGGAAGGAAACCTTTCTTAACAGCACCCCTGCCACTGACAAGAGGAATGGAAGAGACACAGCCAAGCTCTTCACAGCGGTGTGGGGCAGGAGAGTCAGGCTGGGGACAAGGAGGAGCCTTTCCTACAAGGACAATCCAGTGGTGGGGTGAACTCTCCATGCTTGGGGATTTAATGTCCCAACTGAGGGAAGCCTTCAGCAGGCTGGTCTGAACCCACAACTCGCCATGCTCTGGGCAGTGGTTGGATATCTCCCCCGGTCCCCAACAGCCTGAACAGAATCCTATTGCTCTGTCAGTAGCTGTATTTCCTATTCCATCAAGCCTAGTTATAACAGTGTGTTCCCATAATATTGTTTGTGAAAGGGGTTTAACACTATATAGGTCTAAAAGTAGAAGAATGCTAACCATAAGAGTGATCTTACGTATACTTAAAAATTAATTTTCAAATTCAAAAAGGAATTGCTGTATGGTTGTAGTGGTTGATAGGAATGGTTGGACTCGATCCTGTGGGTCTTGTCCAACCTAATGGTTCTGTGATTTTTTTCTGTGGTTTGGTCAACAACGGTGTCACTAAACCCAGAAAACTACACAGACTTTTTCTGCTGTATAAAGTATAGACCCGGGAGCATGCATAGCAGAAACAGTGTATTCAATGTAATAAATAAAAAATTCTTTATTTATTTAAAGGTAAAACATACGAAGACTAGGATTTCAGCAAATTTCAATGCATGTGGTTGAAAAAAAATACAACTTGCAAGATGCTGTGTTAGATTTTTTGTTTTCAAATTCTCCCCAGCAACAGGTGAAATAAAGCAGCAATATCCAAAATGGGGAAATAAAACAGAATTTTAAAAGGTGGATACTGTTAAGAAATGGTTGGAAACACGCCCTCACAGTTAGCTGTTTGTTTCCAGTTTTCTAGGTCAACGTAGTGATACACTTTTACCTTGAATTCATTTTATTGAGTGTCGACTATGAATTCATAAAGAACATTGTTGGGCAAAAAAAATAAAATTGCCAGCTCAGTCACTGCAGTAGATCTTTATTCTCCTCACCAAGACATTAGGTAAAACGATCAAAGACAGTACCCAGTATAAAGTTCGATGACCTTGCAGTACTGCTGTCTTAGAATCGCAGAGAGAAAATTCACTAAGGCTCCCAACAGCAGTTCTGTGAGGACACTTCATGACTCTTGCACTTACAGGTAGAAAAGGCAAAACATAAAAAACATAGCAAGGAGGAGTGAATTACCAGGTTACAAAACAATTATACTGCTATTCCTGCTACTGTTTTAGTGTTTAGCACAATAGATTTGCCTTGAGCTTCCAAGATATCTGCAAAATAATATGGTACCCAAAAGAGAGAGAAGTCAAGACAGAATGAGTTATAAAACTTAAAACACAATGGGAAAGCAGCTATTTGTCTGACCTAATTTTGCTAACATTAAGTTACGTCTTAAAAAAAAAACATCTAGCATCTGAGATGAAGGAAGTAAGATCTTCAGAACAGGTGATATAAGGAAAAGGGGGTTAATTTATTTCTCTTGCTTTAACAATTAATTTGATCTCTGTTAAAAAAACAGATTATATTGAAGCAGAACAGTTTGAAAACACTGTCAGATACATAATAATGCTGCAGGACAGCACAATAATGTCTGTTTCAAGTGCAGAGCCCAACTAGCAACTTCCCAAGTGAAGGGCAGAAAGCCAACATCATCTGTTGCCTTTCCTCCTCTTTTCAGTCAGGCCACCTGCACTCACCCAGCCTGCCTGGGCAGTAATGTCAGGGCTGAGGGCCAGCAACATGTCTGTCCTTCTCCATCCTACACCCAAGTGCTGCTGCCTTTGGGAAGAGCAACAGCAGAACAAACATGCTGTGAGGAAAAAAGTGGCAAATTCCTGCACAACCTGCCTGTGACAACACTCTGGAAGGTAACTACCCCTGTTATTGCCATCCAAAGCATACAGCATGGACTCCAGCAGAAGGGAATCTGAAATGACTAAATCAACTCTAAAATTCTGACTGACATTAGGAGCAAATTATAAACTCACCCAGAATTAATTTTTAAGCAGCATTTTAAAGACCAAACCATAGATAAAGTAGATTTAACTGCATGAAGAGTAGTTCAATTTGATAATACAAACAGTCTCTCTTACACTGTGACTGCTTCTAAGCTGTATTGCTCTAAAAATGTTTAGACTGGTTAGGTTTTTTTACACAGAGTACCTAAACTTATGTTTATAAACTCTAAAATTTGAGAATGTAACTGGGAATATTTTGCTAAGAAACTCAGAGCAGAGTATTTTTTAATTCAAATTCTGAACAAAAAAGCAGAAATAAGTAACATATGTACAAAGCCTACCCATTAAATAAAGATGGATATACAACAATAGTATTATAGGGATAACTATGACTGACGCAGACAGTAGGTTTGCAGGGATAAAAGAAAGAGGATTTGTCTTACGTAAGACAATCCGTTCTTCTGCTTCAAATGGGTCAATCACTACATTATGTGCTAAAGCACCTTCAATATCTAAAGAAAAGCTATTTGTTATAAACTTGCTTACTCGGGTGCGGGGGGAGCTCTGATACTTAGTTGTGATCAACAGGTATTCCAAACAGATCTTAAGTCTTGAAAATTCTGAATGAAGACACATGCTGAAATAAATTTTCCCTGGACAACATCTGCAAAAAATGCTGACAGTAGAAAAGCACCCCTTTCACAACTGGTTGAGGTACAAGACTGCAATTTACTGTTAGGGCAATCAGACATTGTGCTGTTTCACACCTACTGGCTTTCAGTCACATATTCAGGTGGTTTTACAACACCTGCAGCAGACACCTTTAAAATGGCTTTTTTTTGGTCAGAACAGAGACAAAGGTATTGCTGTCATATTACAACCCGTTTCAGAAACTTCTTAGCTATTATTCCTTCTCACTGACCACATCTGTATGAGAAGAAATCTACCAATACTGGAACACTGACAAATATTGAACAAGTGTTTCTAGTGTAGATGTACTTGTACCAGCAAAACTTGACATTTAGCAAAATGGCTTTTTTCATTCACACAGAAGCAAAACAAATGACCAGTTAGGACTAGAGGCTTTCCCTCTCAATGTGTTATGTCCTTCAAGGAAGTAATGAAGCTTGATTCTTCCACGGAGGAGTAGAGCTGAGCTTAAACGTCTACAGAATACAACCTATGTACAGAAAGATTGTGCTTCTACTATAATCAAAGGTTTTAGTTATGAGCAGTGGAATATGTCATACCACTTGAAACAGCTCTTTAAGCTGCATACACAGGAGGATTTTTGTTTCAGCTATTGCATACACATAGCCAACTGATTTTCTGTCTTTTAGACAACTTGTTACATTACCATGGGAAGAATCTGTAATGCAAAACAACCTTTCCTACTGCCACACCTAATAAAAATTTGCAGATATGCATATACATATACATCGCTGTGGGGCATGGTTTAGTATGTGATAGGAATGGTTGGACTCGATGATCCGGTGGGTCTCCTCGAACCTGGCGATTCTATGATTCTATGATCAAATGTACACATCTGAGAAAAAGCCTAAAGCTCTGGATTTTTTTAAAACTTTCATAAATACAACCGCAGAGACCTATGAAAGCCATAAATACTCTTTATATGTGTATGGCTTTCTTGGATTGCATATAAATTCTAGTAGTAAGCACTGATTTCAACAAGACTTCATTGGAAGCTCAACTGTGTTTTCTCATACATAAGTCTAGCTCAAGCACAGCCTATTTGTATAGCTGCACTCTAACCTGTAGAATCACTATGGCTGTGGGTTTTAATTGAAGTTACAGAGAAGTGGAAGTGTAAATTTAAACCACTAGGAACTGCAATATTAGATATTTTATAAAGGCTGAAGTTGGACAACACATTTTGCATCACCTTGCCCGGTTCTCTCATTGCATGTATGTTTGGGGAAATGTGGGAGCAATGGGAGCAAAATTGTCGTCATACATAGGAAAAAAAGACATTTAAAAACTAATAGGAAAAAAAGACATTTAAAAACTAATACAGTTCTCATGACACTTTCCCAGTTTTGCTATTTCACTTTAATACAAGTGACATGACAGAAGTAATATACCGTACTCGCATAAGAAATCCCACCCTGCTGGTCAGAAAAACAGCACTCTCTTTCATGGTACATTAAGGAGGAAGCAAGTTTTATTCCGACTACAGTGTCCTAGGTACAAGATGTTCAATGTGAGTTGCACAACCTTAAGCTGAGGCTTTTAACTTTTCTTATAAAAGTTGTCAAATTTTCTCCTATGAACACAGTGGAAACTTAGTGACAAAATGATACACAATAAATTACAAAAGACAGTTCATTACACTGGCTGCAGAAGAAAACCAGTAGTGTGCAGAAAAGTTTCCTGTACCTCATCCAAGCTTCTCTTTTGAAGACTCACTGTCGCATGCCATGCAATGTGTGATTCTGTACCACAATCACATTCAAAGTTTACTCTCATGGAACAAGAGCAGCATAGCAAGTGGAACAAAATGCCAGTGAACTGAACACACTGTTAGCTAATGAGGCCCTCTTGCACAGACAGAACTTGGGTACACCAGGACACCACTAATGCACAGCAATATAGGAGATGTCCACTTCAAAATTGCTATGCAAATGAACATGAGAACACATAAAAGTGCATTAAGATTTTGACTTAGGGTGACATAACAGCTTAGTTTTCAATCACGTATAATTGTTTTAATACCCAACTGCACTGTATCACTTTTACAAGTTTTAGTAATGTAAAACTGCATAGAAGCATCAAATGCAAAATAAAGAAGATAATAAAAAAAAAAGAAAGAAGAAAGGGTTTTAAGAAGTAGTTATTAGTGATAATCTGCATTTAATTCCCTTTGCAGACCTAAAAATATAATTATCTGATAAGTCCTTTCCTCTGAGGAAACATGAAAAATCACCGTCTGTCAGGGAGAACCCAGATTAAAATACATTAATCATAGGAAAATATGCCAAGCAATACTTTCACCAATTACGCAGACAGAAGAAGGTGATTAAATTCCAATTCTCTACCTCCCTCTCTCCATTTTATTAGGATGGGGAGTTACCAACAACTAAAATACCATTGTACCAATAAAACTTCTAGAAGGAGAGACTTTCAGCCAATGACATATGTCCTGGCTAGAATCTGATTTTCAGGCCCTGGTTTTCCTGGTTGTTCACTGTGGTGCTGCCTCTCACCTGTGATGTCATCTCAGAGCAGCTAGACTGAACTGCCCAGGAACCTCACCAGAGCTCAGGGCCCGGAGTTTACATTCAAATTACAGCCAGTGAGAGGTATCAATTTTTTTACAGATCAGGCAAAGGATCTTGACACAAATATAAAGTTAATACTGATGTAATTGACTCTGCCATCTGAAAGGCCACAAAGTTTTGTTACTATCAGCAGAATTGTTTAGCTAGATCCATTCGCAAGTGTTTCTTTCACTCACAGGATTTCCAGTATGATGTTCACAGATATCTATCAAGACTACTGTTACACAGATGGAAACTTTGTGCTGTGATGGCTAGCTTTTAAAAATGTTAATATCAAAAAACTGATCAAATCACATCAGAATTTGCCAAGTTATTGCAGTGCCCCAGCTGCTGGCTCAGAGGTTTTGTGTTAGTGTACAGTGTATCCATCATGAGGAGACAGAGCTTTGGCACCTTATTGGAATACTCGGGTTATTATTGATGACCAGACGACAACAAAGACGCTACAGGAACAGAAGAGCCAACAAAAGACGGCGGCACCTCTCAGAGCACAGCAGACACTGTGGCAAAGACTTTGCAACGCACTTTCCCCTCTGTAGCAGCTCTCTGGGGAAAGTGAAAGCACAGCACCTCTCAAGCTCAAAAGCAGTGTTTACGGGAACGCCTCACAAGTTTTCCAGCATGAGAGTTGGACACAGAGCAGTTGAACCATATCATCGAGTTAGCCTGCGAACATTAAAGCCATGCTGCTGCCCAAGTCTTGCCCTGTGCTCTGCTTTGTGGCGGAGGTGAGCTCGTAACACCCAGGGGCAGCATCCAACCTTTCGGCGCAGAGGGAAGGAGGTGAGGCAGGGGCAGAGACAAGGGAAGGGAAAGGAAAAGGGGGGGGGCAGAGACAAGGGAAGGGAAAGGAAAAGGGGGGGGCAGAGACAAGGGAAGGGAAAGGAAAAGGGGGGGGGCAGAGACAAGGGAAGGGAAAGGAAAAGGGGGGGGCAGAGACAAGGGAAGGGGAAGGAAAAGGGGGGGGCAGAGACAAGGGAAGGGAAAGGAAAAGGGGGGGGGGCAGAGACAAGGGAAGGGAAAGGAAAAGGGGGGGGCAGAGACAAGGGAAGGGAAAGGAAAAGGGGGGGCAGAGACAAGGGAAGAGAAAGGAAAAAGGGGGGCAGAGACAAGGGAAGGGGAAGGAAAAGGAGGGGCAGAGACAAGGGAAGGGAAAGGGAAAGGGGGGGGCAGAGACAAGGGAAGGGAAAGGAAAAGGAGGGGCAGAGACAAGGGAAGGGAAAGGAAAAGGGGGAGGAAAGGCAAGGGAAGGGAAAGGAAAAGGGGGAGGAAAGGCAAGGGAAGGGAAAGGAAAAGGGGGCGCAGAGACAAGGGAAGGGAAAGGAAAAGGGGGAGGAAAGGCAAGGGAAGGGAAAGGAAAAGGGGGAGGAAAGGCAAGGGAAGGGAAAGGAAAAGGGGGAGGAAAGGCAAGGGAAGGGAAAGGAACGGGTGGAAGGCAAGGGAAGGGAAAGGAAAAGGGGGAGGAAAGGCAAGGGAAGGGAAAGGAAAAGGGGGAGGAAAGGCAAGGGAAGGGAAAGGAAAAGGGGAAAGGAAAAGGGAGAAAAGGGGGGGGAAGGAAAGCAAAGGGAAAAGAAAAGGGGGAAAGGAAAGGAAAAAGGGGAAAAGGAAAAGGAAGAGAAGGAGGGGGGAAAGGAAAAGGAAGGGAAAGGAAAAGGAGGAAAAGGAAAAAGAAGGGAAAGAGAAGGGAAAGGAAAAGAGGGAAGAAGAATGAGAAGGGAAAGGAAAAGAGGAGCGGCAGAAAGGGGAGGAGGCAGAGAGGAGCGGGGGTCGAGCCCGGCGGCCCCGCGGTCACTCACAGACATGGTCCTCCATCCTGAGCGGCCTCCGCAGGCGGATGCTGGCCGGGACAGTTTTCTCGATGAGCTCCTCGACGCTCTGCAAAGAACGGGACGGCGGGGCGCCGTCAGCCCGCTGCGAGGAGCTGGGGCGGGGGGGTCCGGTCCCCGCGGCCCCGTCCCCCCGCGGGCACCCACCTGCACGCAGAGGGCTCGCAGCATCTCGCCCTTGTCGCGCTCGCCGGGCCCGATGTGCCGCCGCGAGAAGTCATCGTGCCGCGGCAGCAGCCGTTCGACGCCCCTCCGCGCCGCGCCGCCCGCCCAGCGCCGCCGCCCGACGCCCCGCGCCGCCGCCTCCAGCAGCCGCCGCCCGCACCGCTGCATCCCCGCCCCCGGCCCCGGGCGCCGACAGACGCCGGCCCCGCCGCCGCCCGCGCTTTGTGCGCTCGCCTGGCCAATGGGGCGCGGGGGCGGTGCCGCCCCGCCCGCCCCGCCCCGCGGCGCCCCCCGCGCCGGCCCCGCGCGGCCCCCTCCTCCCGCGGGCGGGACCGCCGGGCCCCGGGGCGGGTCGCGCTGGGACCTCGGGGGCCACCGAGCACCGCAGCGCCGCTCGGAACAAAGCGCAGCGGCGTCGGGGACGCTCCTGAGCATCAGCGTCTGAACGGAGGGGCAGCGAGAAAGATGAGATGTAAAACGAAAGGTAAAAGTATATTCCCGACGTTTATTTGCATCAACGTCGAGGAGGTGCGTTTGTATCGAGGTCGAGGACGTTTCCTTGCATTAAGGTTTAAATAAAGTGACCATGAGAAACACGAAAGGTAAATGGAAAGATAAAAGTATATGCCCAACGTCTATTTGCATCAACGCCGAGGACATTTCTTTACATCAATGTTTAAATATGAGCAACATTGAGAAGGAAGAAAGAAAAAACGAAAGATAAAAATGTATTCCCAGTATTTCTTTGCAACAATGCCCTGGACATTTACTTGCATTAATGTTTTAAATAGAGTGACAATGAGAAACACGAAAGGTAAAATGAAAGATAATAGTATATTCCCGAAGCTTATTTGCATCAACGTTGAGGATATGTGTTTGCATCAACGTTTAAATAGAATGATAATAGGAAAGATGAAAGGTAAAATGAAAGATACAAGTGTATTCCCAATGTGTATTTGCATAGATGTCGAAGATGTCTGTTTGCATCAGTGTTTAAATATATGCGACAATGACAAAGATGAAAGGTAAAATGAAATATAAAAATACATTCCTGGAGTTTCATTGCATCAACATCGAGGAAGTTTCTTTGCATCAATGTTTAAATAGAGTGACAATGAGAAAGATGAAAGATAAAATGAAAAGTAAAAATATATTCCCAAAATGCACATTGATTTCATCTTAATTGCATCACTGCACTTACTGCCTGTTTTCTGGGCTTAATGAGAAAATTAATCGCTAATTCTAGACCTGAAAATAAGTTTGCGGTGCACCAAAGATCTCCATTTCTGCGGTAAACATGGACTTATTCCTCTGATATAATTAGAATTATATAAAATACTTTGTTACACTCCCACAACTTATTCCAGCATGCATTCGGAGCAACAACTTAAGTCCCCAGTTTCCAAGCAAGAGACCCCGAAGTTATACATGAAGCTGAGCTGAAGCTGACTTCAAACTACAGAGGTGTTTGTTGAGAAGGTTAGTTATATAAATCCCATACTGACTTTAACAGATTGCTGCTCAGAGGTAGTCATATTTCACTTTTCACTTCTATCATTTGTTTCTTTGTAACTATGAAAGAAATTAAAACTTTGTTATGACTTTTAAACGACATAATATAACAAGACTGAATAGAGATATTAGAAAAAGACATTAAAACCACAATAGTAACGAGTTAATTCCTGTTATTTCTTCCTGTTATGGATTTCTACCTAAACCAATTTCTTTTTAAAGCACTTTCAAAACTTTGCAAAACAATTTGCAGATTTTTGCCCAAATGTTCTTGTAGAACTTGTCCAAACAATAAGAGTTCCTTAAAAAACTAATCCATTTTCTCTGGCAGATAATATTGAGATGATATTTCATGCAAAATAAGCCATTACAGTCAACTCACCTGAAGCTCTAATGTCATTAAAATTGTTTCTTCAGTGTGGAATAGAGTATTATTTTTGCCTGTAGCGCTATAGGAAGTGAGGTCTGAAGGGAAGATAGAAGCATCCCAAACCCCCCTAACCGTGTGTTTTCTGTCCATATTTCTGTTTTTTCCAGATATAAACCCAGTTTTGGTTCCATTTGAAAACTGTGATCGATGGGAAGGAGACTGGAGAAATGTGCCTGTGAGCAGGGCTGTAGGGTCAAGGCATACCCGCTTCATCTGGAGAGTACCACATCTGGAGTGCTTTAATGAACCATTCTACATCTTTCTTCTTCAGAAACTCAGCACAGATTTCATGGACTACGTGCAATCGCTGTGGCAGGGATAAAAGCCTGGCTTATGCGCTTGACCAGTTACCCAGCTCTCTAGCTGCCTTCTGAAAACTGGATTATGACCTTAGCAAGCAAAACAGAAATCTTGAACAAGAGATGTGACAGAGAACAAAGGTTTGATGTCAAATGTGAATAACACCTTGCTATCAATTCAACAAAACCTAGATAATCTTGTAGTTTCAAATAAATCTATCACTTTGAAGCACATAGCCAACAAAGCAATCTTTTTTGTTTGTGTACATTGACAAAAGGAGGGTGGTTCCCTGGAGGAGAAGACAAAATAGCAAGCTGGTGTCTTGCTATTAAAGCTATTAGCTGAGAGCTCAAAGATGTGCATATCTTGTTCTAGTGAGCTGATGTCCCACTAGTAACTCTGCAGCTGCTAGGGATGTCAGTTTTGTTAAGACAGAGCACAGAACTCTTAAGAGGAAAGCCCTATAAATTAAAATTACACAGTGTATGTGCTCCTTTTAAAGCTGTTATTTTTTGGCTTTATTTGAATGATCTAATTACAGTTCTATTCATAACTGCAGGTTCATGGCTGTTGGAACTACCGTTCTTTTCTCCTCATAAGTCATGAAACATCACAAGAAAACTGTGCTGTATTCTTTTAAGGTGCGCTTCAGTTCCCTCCTGTCACCCTAAGCTAAAAGTCTATTCCTGCTGATAGGCTGCTGCACCACTGTATCAGAGGAAGCAAAGACTGGGTTAAGTCTACAGTGTAATCTGTAACAACAGCCTATTCCTGACACTGGCCAATTACAGTTACCTAAGGAGGAAAACAAAACTAGTTCAAAAAAACAGATACCACTCCGCAGTATTTCTACTGCCAGTTAGCATACTGGATTTCTGCATTTAGGAGTTCTCAATGTGACTTTTTCCCAGTTTTGTTCATATGCCAGCTGAACCCATGTCAGCTGTTAGTGGAATATGTGTAACACCTTATTATTCACTTGCTACCCTCTCTTTCTCCATCTGCTATTCCTTAAAGTCATGAAAAGCACTCATAATGTTAAGGACATTGCAACAAGTAGAACAAAATAAATCATGTGGATATCAGTACAGACTGAGTCCACTGTATGCTGACTTCTGTCCTGATGAAAAATTCTTTCTGTAGAAATTCCTCATCAAAAAGTAGGGTGTTAGCAGGTTACACTACTACCTGCGTTGCCTTTTCTACCAATATTACTAGCCATCACCAGTGTTTTCAGAAGTGTCTACCAGATCATGCAAGGAATACCTACCAGGCTTATCTGAAGTGTCAATCCAGATAAAGGACATCATCATTAACACTTTACCTTTCTTATCATGAAATAGCCTTAATGTACAGAGGCATAAGAGGTACAGTGTGTTTCTTTCAGTTTAGCTATATATAATTCAATACTGAAAATAATCTGAATTTCTACTGATAATGATCTGGAGGTTTTTCTACTATATATATATATTTATATTTTCCTGTTGCTGATCCTTAAATATATAAATGAAAACAGATTGCATAAATATTTTAATGCATATTTTATACATATGCTTCTTATCAAATAGATGATTTTAGTCCTTACAGAATAAAAGTTAAAATACACATTTGTTCCTTCTTTGGGGTTTGTAGTGTTTAAAACATCTTTATAGAAGTATTTTCTTTTGACAAAAAGTTTAAACTGTAGTATAATTCTTTGCTTAAAATAAGATTTGTAAAGCACTATAACTGCTGTTACATAAAGAACAATACAGATGTTTACCTAATATATCAAGCCAAGAATTACTTAACTTCATTCCTAAACTTACGGTTTAAGTGAAGCAGTAATATATCCTTTCTCTTTCACAAGCAGTTACCAATTGATACTAGTTGGAGGGAAACTACTTCTGGCTAGTACATCTGCATGTACTCAGTGAGGGCTGAACTGCCACCTGTTAGGTTTTTTTCAATCCCTTTACACCAGCAGACTTTAAGAGCACCATGGATTGCATGCAATATATACCCAGGAAACAGTTTTCATGTTGCTAAACTTGATAGAATAGTTTCATGAAGTGTTCTTTTGATACTGAAGCATCAAAATATGAAGTAGGATAGACAAGTTGTGTTCAGGGCAGATAGCCAGTCAACAACATATTCCTGAATCCATAATAGCACTCAGAACCTTATTGCAGTGCCTTTTGCCAAAGGAATCAGGAGCCATTTTTTGCAGTCTTTACCCACTGCTATTCTTTCACTGACCACACATGGATCATAGAACAAAATATACATTAGTATATAAGATAACATGGTTGATCTGGTAGATTTCTCATGGGTCATAATGGTTTGGGTTTAGGGCTGCTGTCCTATCAAAAGTCTGTCACACCAGATATCACTAGTACCATGTTGCTCCTCTAGGAGCCATAGTCAAGGTCCACTAGTGAGGAACTGCGTAAACAGCTTGGTTTAAGATTAATACACATTCAAGCTTTTAAGTATACCTTCTTTAACTGACAGTCCCTTATTTAACTGATAGTCACTGAGTGATACAATCCTGTTTGTTCTGAACTCAGAAATATCACTGCAGCTTGGTAAGAGCTAACATTACACGTGATTTCAGATCTTGTTTATTTTCAGTTTTTTGATAAACTGGATTGACTGTGCTTGTTCCCTAGGAAGTGTTTTTACTCACATACACACCTGTACCTTCAGTATCTTCAGGATGCAGCTTTCATTTTCGTTGTGTTGGAAATACAGTTCTTAAGAAATCTGCTGTGTTCCACACTTGCTAAGTCAATAGAGCAGACTTAGAATATTCTATGACTCCATATCATAAATCATAAAGTATATTTCATATCTGAAAGGCATAATAGTTAAATATTAGTACAACAATTTGTGTAGAATAATATGCATTTCTCCTCTGTGAAATGAATGTAGCAATCAAAACTATTTAGGCTCTGTGTACATTTCTTGGATATATGTATAATGATGAATGCCTTTCCTATTATGTTTAAATATTCAAATACAGTTTTCTTTTCCTTAACAAATAAATTACTAGTATGATCTTTTTGGTAAGGGAGAATGACACGGAGGGGTCTGATAAGTACAAGACAGTGAAGACAGGAAGGAAAGGAGAACTGTTAAACAGATACTTATTAATTTAGAAGACATGTGGAAGACAGGAATGTCTAGGTATCCTTAAATGTAAACCTTGGAGAAAAGTCTTTCCAACCCCATTTCCCCTGGGGGCAAATGGCTGAAGAAGGCAAGCATCTGGAGGTTTGTAAGGTACCAAGTGCTGTCAGTGTGGTTTTTCTGTTTCCCTCAGATCAGGTACTCCAGGAGTAAAGGGTGACCCTGGAGCAGGCAGGGTCATCCATGGCAGAGCATGGTTGCAGCAGAGTGAGCCAACTGCTGGTAGCAGGATCCATTGACAGTCCCAGGCAGTTGAATCAGGTCCATCCAAGGACCCCAGGCAAGAGCAAAGGAAGATGAGACCAGAGATAGGACTAGAGACAAGATTTCAGCTCGAATACAAAGTCTCTTTTAGCAGACAGAGCTAGAGATAGTGGACAACGAACATCTAAGGTGTTCATCCAGAAGATGAGCTAGCTATCATGTAGGTGCGAGGTCGATCCAGATAGGGCCAGACAGGTCTGGTGACCAGCACTCTCAATACAGCTGAGGGCTCGAGGGTGAGGTGAGATGGAGACTCTGGATTCATAGGCAATGTATGGATGCCCTAGGTGAGGCTGGCCAGTGCCAGTAGGACATACAGGTGCACTTCGGTGCCTGATTCTCTCCTCTAACAACTGAAACAACTGGTTATGTAGGGACTTTCTGTAGAGTGGCTTTGCTCACAGACTTTTAGATTGTTTTACAAACTCCTGAATTAATCCAATCTTCTGTCTAAAAGTGCCTTACCCCTTCAACATGAGTTAAACCTTTTTTCCTACTCCACTTCCTTTTACATTTGGAGTTGGGGATATCCAGAGAAGATATAATGTGGGTTAACTCCAAACACCACTGCTTTGTTCTCCGTCTGCCATCTCGCTAAACTAACTAAACTGCCAGACATCTCTGAGACAGATAGCCAAGCAGGGCAGCTGCTGCTGTGTCTCCATGACAAACATCTCTCCTTCCTGAAAATTCTAGGATTGCAATCAAATATGTGTTTGTTTCTGGTTTTTGGTGGTTTTTTGGTTTTTTTTTCCCCCCCCCCATTGCCATTTCTAAGAGATATATTTGTCAAAATCTACTGTTAATTCTCACAAACACCTAGCACTATCCTCTATAAACCTCCCAAAGGAGAAGGCCAGGAATTATTTCTTACAAAGTCAGAATTATTCATTGCTGAGTGGATGATTTTCTAGTCTTTCTTTTTGTCTCTTGCTCCTTTTTAACTTCGTTCAAAGGTAAACTTGATAGACCATGAATGCAAATTCAGTTATTTAATATTGGATACATTAAACATCTTATCATGTTTATTGTGTCCATTGGCTTTTAAATACTGAATGTGGCTATATGATTAGAGCATTGCCTATGCAAATACTGTATATCAGTACATGTTATCTATTACGAATACGTATGCAGTAGACATTGCACTGCAAGAATTTCTCTTGCCCAATCTAGTTTTATTAGGCAATAAAAAAGTTCTCTCTGGCACAGAGAGAACTGTATACTGTTGACCCTAACAGGTGTATCATGACGACAAGGTACTGAGATATTCTTTGGGAAATAAACATTTGACCTCTCTTATTCTTATCTAGGAGCTAAAGACATTATGCAACAGAGTACGCGGATTTTGAAAATTCAGGAAGCCTAGAAGGTTGTTTTTCAGAAGCTTGCTTTTGCCCTGACCCAGGTGTAGGACCTTGCACTTGGCCTTGTTGAACCACATGAGGTTCACACAGGCCCACCTCTCTAGCTTGTGCAGGTCCCTCTGGATAGCATCCCATCCTTCTGATGTGACAACTGCAGCACTCAGCTTGGTGTCATCTGCAAAACTGCCGAGGGTGCACTTGATCTTGCTGTCTATATCATTGATGAAAATATTTAACAGCACTGGTCCCAGAAATCCCTGTGTTCTTGATATATATCTGCAACTGATTAGATATTTTAGTATCTGATATTTTGCACATTCCTAATGAAAATGGCTAGGTGAGCTCTTAAACATAGACAAAGACTGAATCAGCGCTGAGGAATCTGGCTCCAAAATCAAAACCAAATAAACACCTTAAAGTTACATAATGTCTTAGTTAACATGTAACTTGGAAAAAACTTGAAATGTTGCAATGCCTTAGTTCTGGTATTAGGTGTGTTTTTACTAATTCTGTTTTAAAAATTGAAAGTAAAAGTAGCTAAACACAAGCTTTAAAAATGATCAGTTCACATATACTTACTAGAGACTTCTTAGAACTCAGCTGTATCTTCTGTAAACTTTCTAGCTACAGTAAACATGCTTCATCGTGGGACGGCATGATCTGACCATGGCTTACTGTCCACTGCTGCTCCCTGAATCTCTCAGGGATTGCACATGATTAGTACAGTCATGATTCTGCAGCTCTGGCCAAAGAACCATGCAACAGAGTAGTGCTGCATTAACATACCTCTCTCCTTAAGAGGACTCCTTAACGTGATAATGAACCTCAGCTGATTCCGGAATTTGTATTTAGTGCAGTACAGTAAGGCAAAATCCTGAATCAGGTGGAGAAGGAACAATGCTCAGACTTTGGGGAAACAGCTAGAAATGTAGACTGCAGCAAGAAGCTGAAAAATGCATCTTGGGATATCTATAGACCAATAGATAGAAAATGCTTGTCACTGTCAGTATGGTTTTTGTGGGAGGAGGTGATAGAACAAGTGATGCTAAGAGCAGAGATCAAGACAGGACCGACCAGTGGTGAAGAATAATGAGAAAAGAACTTACAGGAAGTTAGGAATAATAGTAACTGTAGTGGTGAACAAAAAAACCAACCAACCAAAAAAAAAAAAACAAAACAAGAAAAAAAAAATAAAATAACTACCTATTTGTTAAATAAGGGTTGTGTCCCAGAGAGACAACAATGACTTTAAATTTGCTAAAAATAGATTATAATGCATATATCTAAAGACAAGATCAAATATGAAAAGGAAATACTAAATCTTTAATTATTTTCAGCACTTCATTTTGTTTGAATGTAAAATATAGCATGTTGTTCATAATCTGTAATTAAAATAGCATGGCAGCACACAATGATGCGGGAAGCTGAGAAATCTCAGATGCTATTAACAATTCCTTTCCTGTACTTTAACATGATCATGACATAGAAGGACACACTATCTCATACAATTTTCTCATTACAGCCAGTCTTTCAAAGAATGACATGGCAAAACTTTAGCTAGGAGATGAACCAAAGAAAGAGGGAATTGAATGTCCATAGTAACAGTATCTGAAAATTATATTGCTTCATATTGCACCTTCCCTTGTGGAACACTATACCAGTTACCCATTGATTACTCTGAAATGTGTATCTTGATTTTCCAATGGACACAAAGTTAATTAAGTAGTCTGTTAATTTATTACTGTAATGATGAGAATGTTAGAGATCACCATCTTCTAACAGTGCTAATATATTAGCTTGCCTAAGTGCAAATATTTGAAATGTATCTCCTCTGTGCTCACATTTACCAGTTGCAAAATGGCATTAAGCAACTCTGTCTTTGGCAATCTTTTTAAAAAGCTGAAATAAATAGTATGATCAACTGACCTTTACTTTCTACTCAATTAAGGTTAACATCACCCAGAAAGAGGGTCTCTGAAAATTTTGCGGAGGGAATCACTAGTCTGAGTGATAACTGCTTTCTAGAACACTGTATCGCCACACTAACCTCTGCCACATGAGTATAAGGGGCTTCCAGAAGTGAGAAAAAATGTGATCCTTTGTGATCCTTCTTACTACTTTAACAGAACACTTGCTCTGTGTTGATCAACATCAACTCCAGGATATAATTAAAAGGCAGAAATATGTCTTTCCAAAAAAACAGTAAAGGCTTATTTGTAGGGGAAAGACTGGACAAGGAGAATAAAATAATACAATCTGTATCATCTCACCTAAGTAATTTTTAATCAAGGTAAGCAATATGCACTGTTAAATGGGACTTAGTACTCAGAAGGTCTCAAAGTAATAAAATGCAATAGTGGCAATGAAATACAAATAATAGATTCTTTCTGCTTCCTTGATCATATCTCATTGTATTAACTCTTTTAGTAATATATAAAATTACTGAAGAATAACCTAAGAATAAATTACCTGAGGTCATCCATTATTAAAAAGCAGATAGCAGGATCTGAAATATTATTACCTACCATTTAAAATTTCTAACCAGTACCAAGTAATATGAGTCATATTTCTCTATTAATTTTGTTTATAAACTATCCAGAACATCTCAGTTATTACAGAAAACAGAAAACAACAGAAGAAAATAGATAGATAATGGATGAATAGACTTGAAATAATTGCACAGAATTAAGAGAATTTAAAGTAATAAAATCATCTGTAAAGCAAGAATAATTGATCTATGAAAGCATATATGAATAGTAAAATTTATGAACACAATTAAATGCTCAGTAAAACAGAAGGTTAATCAGTGAAAAATGGAGAATTTACAACACTGTTTAAAAAAAAATTAAAATCTGAGAATCCTAGCTTAAGGAGTCTGTTTCCTTCCAAAATAAATTTACTCCTCTGAGATTTTAGTCCTGTTCAGAAGTCAATGAATATATATCCTTGACAACAACATAAAACACTTCATGACTCTCCCTGTGTGTACCTTAGTCCATTCGCATAAGTATATTTGCTGCCCCATAAAACATGAAGTAAATTGTTTACTAGTAAATAACATAAAATGGGTATTTCTTTTCCCAGTTCTCCTGAATGAGATTCTTCATCATCTTTTTGCTTAAAAACGACCCAATAAGGGCCAACATACGATTGTATAATACTAATAGAGAACAACACAAAACTACTAGCAAGAAATAAGAAGTTAATGAAAATCTAACCTCCCTTGTGTCCTTACATCCCCATCTGCCCGTGTCTGTGTCTGTCCTCCCCATACCTTGACCCTCGATGACCCAGTCATATTTCACTATGTGCTCCTCTGCCCTACAGAACCTATTTTGACAGTGGATTTAGCAGCTGGACGCTGTTGGGTTGTAAACCTCTCCCTGTGATCTTGCAGGCTGAATAAATCACAGAATCACAGAATCACAGAATGACCAGGTTGGAAGAGACCCACTGGATCGTCGAGTCCAACCATTCCCACCATTCCCTAAATCATGCTCCTAAGCACCTCATCTACCCTAACCATAAACACCTAATCATAAGCCTCTTCATGATCTCTGCCTTCCAATATATCTCAGTATTCCTCTTTGCCAGTTTTTGAGGTTTTCAGGGAACTAAACAGCCAAAGAAAGGCTGCTGGGAGAAAGTCAGAGATGGCTTTTGGTGGTAGGGCATCTGCCAGGTTCCTTAGTAAGTAAATATTATCAGCATGCACCTGGGTTTGTGATAAAACAAAATGCTAAATTTGACTGCCACTTTGTGCTGATTCAGACACAGACAAAAACAGTTGACAGAGCTGTAATGAATACCATGCCAGTTTTAAAAATAACAGTGCGAAAATCATTTGTTTCATAGCTGTTTTTACAATCGAGAACAATTTCCCAGAAATCTTATGCATATTCTATTACTTTCCAAGGACAAATTTTAATGCTATTATGAACTTCACAACAGTCAAATCTCTTGCTAATTTGAAGCTTTGGATCCAGCTCTTTGTCTGACCTTGCATTTGAGATAGGAAAAGACTGCAGAGGTTGTTATATGAGAGAATACATCTGCTCAGCACGGATCATACTTAACACAAGATGTTATCATCTCCAAAGAATGAAAAGTGTCTGGCAAAACACTGTTTGAAAAAAACCCATGCTATCAGTGGTCTAACTTTCAAAAAAAATACAATTACTTAGATGAAACTTAACTCTACTTCAGCTTAAATCAAAATATTCCTCTTTTTGTATTATTAACTATATCTTGTATGAGTTGAGCTTCGGATGACAAAGCAAAAACAGCCATAAAAAGCACAAAAACATGCCATGAGTTACAAAAAGAAAATGGGAAGAGGTTAAGAAATTAACTAAGCAAGAAAGGGATCTAATACTTGTGCATTTCTACCCAGGATAACAGGAAGGATACTGAAAAAAAATTTCAAACACTTCTTCTTCCTGACATAAATTCTGTCAAACAAGGAAGAAAGTTACTTGCTCCAATGGCAACCTTTTCCTGTAATTAGTGCTTTTGTGCAGGAATAACAGATTGGTGCTCCTCCCTTGAAACTCTGTTCAGGCAGCTTGCAACCAGCAGGTATGCTGCACGGCAGCAGGCAGGATTCCAGAAATCAGAAGATTTTCCTTCCATGCTTGAAAATGAAAAAAATGAAAATGAATAGGTCTTTGTATTTCAGAGAGCCTACCTTCTACAAAGTATAATTATTCTTGTCTTAGTTAGTTCTGTTTTTCCCTTTGTATACTCTTCCTTTCTTCTGCTTGTTTTGGTTTCTCAATTCTGCCCTGCCATCCCCATTTTCCTTTTGTTTTCTTCGCAGTTCCAACCTGGTGATTCTGTGATTCTGTGATTCTGTGATTCTGTGCCTTAGCTCTGTTATTTCCCTTTCTTAATCACCTTTATCTTCCTTCTTCCTTCTCACAAGCAGAAACAAGAGCCTGACACCTCACTAAGCACAACCACACACTCTTTATTTACATTTTATCTTCACATATATACTACTTACTAGCTCCCGTTTTTCTGTTGTGGCTCTGTGGATAGCAATGATTAAGCCTTCTTCCTTTCAAAATCATAGCCATGAATTTTAATACACATGAGTCTCTATAGAAATAACTCTAATATTTGCTCTTGAAAACCCTTTCTTACATAAACAATACCTATCAAGAATAGTTATGATTACTACATTCCTCTTCTGTCTAGTAATAGATTTCACTGGTACTACATTATTTGGGAAAACTATCTAAGGTGCCCTACAGTACCATAGTATTGTACTGATAAATAATACAGCATTACAATTTTTGTAAGTTAACTGTAAGTTATTTGTTGATAAGACATGAATAATCTTATCTCTAGCACTGCAATATGTCACTCATGTCAAGAAAGAAGAAACTTCATCTTTCCTTCTCTCTTTTTCCATGTCTTCTTCTGTTCTCTGTTGAATGTTTCCTTCTTCCTTCAATGATGAACTATTTTATCTTGCTAATCATGTAGGAAATAATCTTACTTTTTCTGAATTAATTTTCTGCTTAGTTAATGAGTTTGATTAGATAACAACAAAATCTACTAAGTGGTGGGAGTGTCTCAAAGTGAGAGAAGGAGAAGCATGAGCAACAAGCTGTTAGATCCACACGATTTATCTCTTGAAATTGCAGCTTTAGTATTAGGATTTCTATTTGGTGAAAACATATACAAAGTAGTAACCTAGAATGCCTGAAGTCTCTTTCAATAGTTTTGGCTGCAGTGGGAACAAAAGATTTTGTTGTACAGGAGTGTTTACTTTGCTAGAGTCAGGTCCTCAGTCATTTGAATTTCATTCTTTGTAAAATGATCTGCAAATTAACCTGAGAACTCTTACAAGATATATGGAAACAAGCATAAGTTGTCAGCCAATATTTTTTTTTGTAGCATTCCACTTGCCCCAAAAGGAAGAAAAATATATAAGGCAAGTTCATGCCAACATACTGGAGTAGACTGTTTCACAGCTTCATAAACAGTAAACCATGTCTTGCCATTTGCTCTTACAATGCTGATTAGTATAATTTGGTGATTACTATAAATATGATGAGCATTCAACAATGACACTCAGGAAATTTGCTGTAATACCATTCAGACCTAACCCTTATTTATACTCAGTGTTACCAGTGTCTTGTCAGCATCCCATCTATTTGAAAGTTTGCCTTACCGTATTTTTTCTTTAATTTCTCTCTCTCTCTCTCTCCCTCTCTTTCCCCTCCCACCCCCCACCTTTTTCCTGGCTTATGAAGTTCAGTTTGTGGATACAATGGCAAATAAGCAGCAAAGTTGCAGGATGCAGCAATGTTGCAGGGTGCAGCACCTGTTATTACTTATAAGTATTTACAGCAATTTAACAAGGAAGTCTGAGGAGGCTGAGGTTGTAGTATATCAGGGAAAATGGGGAGATCAGAGCACCTCATTTAATTTCTGTATAAATTAAAGATGTGGCATCTCTCTCAACACATACATCAAAAAAAAAGAAGGGACGAAAATGATTTCTATCTACAGCTGGGTGTTTTTAACAGTACTTTTTCTAAAGAATGTAGGAATTCCTGGAATGCCTTTTAAACTGGAAAGCAGAGGAGGACAGCCTACAAGTATAACAGGATTTAGCTGTCTTTTATCCAGTCATGGTTGTAGGATGTGAAACTCTTTTCGTTAATCAGATTTCTTAAACATATCTCTCATATTGTTCAGACAGTTTTAACTCCTTTGATTTGTAGATAAGTTATTCAGAAAAGTGCTATTTTAAAATTTATTTTAAAACTTTGTAAAAAAAGGTTTAAGAGATCAACAAATGTAATGTTATACATAATTAAATAAAAAATACAGATAAAAATGAATGGACAATGAGAACATACAACCAGTGATGGCTTGAACTGATGACTATTGAAAATAAGACATCTCCCATACTCTTTTGTTCACACCAGGTGCCTAGTGCTTTTATGTCATCTTTGAGTACTGCAAGACCCCCTACTAGGTACTGATTCAATCTCCTAGTTTATCAGAAAGATTATTTTTTTTTATTTAATCACTTGATTAGCAAGTTGAGTTTGCTCAGATGGGGGCCTAATAACTTCCAAATGTAATCTCATCTCAGTAGAAACAAGCTGTTGGCTTGACCTACTCCGTGTTAAGAGAAATACTCTATATACAAAATAAACACTACTCCCTGCCCACCATGTTTAGGAGCAGACATAAAAAGATGACAGTGTGTACTGTGAAAATGTTCAGCATCTGGAAGACCAATGGCATGCTGGCTTATATCAGAAATGGTGTGACCAGCAGGTCCAGGGAGGTTATTCTCCCTCTGTACTCAGCACTGATGAGACCACACCTCGAATACTGTGTTCAGTTCAGGGCCCCTCACCACAAGAAGGATGTTGAGGCTCTGGAGCGAGTCCAGAAAAGAGCAATAAAGCTGGCGAGGGGGTTGGTTTGAAAGGCAACAAAAGGATGTTGAGGTTCTGGAGCTAGTCCAGAGAAGAAGCTGGTAAGGGGGCTGGAGAACAAGTCTTAGAAGAAGCAGCTGAGAGAGCTGGGGTTGTCTAGCCTGGAGAAGAGGAGGCAGAGGGGAGACCTCATTGCTCCCTACAACTACCTGAAAGGAGGTTGTAGAGAGGAGGGTGCTGGCCTCTTCTCCCAATTGACAGGGGACAGGACAAGAGGGAATGGCCTCAAGCTCCGCCAGGGGAGGTTTAGGCTGAACATTAGGAAAAAATTTTTCACACAAAAGGTCATTGGGCACTGGAACAGGCTGCCCAGGGAGGTGGTTGAGTCACTTTCCCTGGAGGTGTTTAAGGGATGGGTGGACGAGGTGCTGAGGGGCATGGTTTAGTGTTTGATAGAAATGGTTGGACTCGATGATCCGGTGGGTCTTTTCCATCCTGATGATTCTATGATTCTATGATCTGTTTGATTATGCCTTTGAAATACACTGAATGTCACTTCTTATTGTCAGCCTACATTTTGAAAAGCACAGTACTTGGCTGCAGCTCAATATGAGGACTTGCTCTTGTATTTTAGCAGTGTAACTGTATTATTCTAATCGGATTACTTCACCAGTGCTACAACTAGTTGTATGCACATTTCCCTAATATTCTTTCCTCAGGTTAATACTCTTCATACTGTTGCTCTTGGGCTGGAAGAGTATGTCTGGATGTTTACTGCAATACCATACACCATTTCATTCATCTATCACCCCGACTAACAGTGTTTGCTTCTCTGTCATTCTTTCCTGGTTTTCTTTGTAGTCAAATATCCCCTCAAGAACATTTGAGCACCTGTTTGGAGCATGCACCTTTTTGTACATGCTGTAGTTTTCTGATGTAGCCTTATTTCTAGTGTTTGCAAAGACTTTATCACCGTGCTAAATGGGGTGGGGAGATTTTTCTTTTTTGCTATTTTTAGTATCAGTGAAGCCAATTAACTGTATGTATGTTTGTGGAAGAACAATTTGGCTCAATGTCTTTGACTTCTAGCTGTTAAGAGCCATTCTTTATTTCAGACATAATGATTAAATTAAAAGAAAGTGATTGCACCAAACTAATCAGAAATTGAAAAATGGGGATCAGCTGGCACCACAGCTCACAAAGGAATTAACAGACAACATTGCATGACTGAAAGCATTTCACTATCTGTACTTTGCAACACATGGACGAGGTCACTGAAGTGGTAAAAGAGTCACAAAGAAAAAAGAATAAAAGACATGCTAGCTATGTCTAGGCTAATATCACTTGTAGCAATAGGTCCTGAGATCAAACGATGAATTTGCTTCTCTTAAAAAATCAAATACAAGGTATAAACACAGTAACACAGTGTGTGCTTTCAAACACCTGCATAGTTAGTTGGCCTACTCATTTTAACGCAAGTTCTAATTCGAGGTCCTAGTCCTATAATTAACTGTATGACATCCTAACATTTTGATCTGGCTAAAAAAATTGGAAGTTATGTCAGGTGTGCAAGTCCCAATAAAATAGGTTTGTCCCAAACCTAAACAAAAACCCCAGCCCACACTCTTTGTTCTCATTTGAATATTCATCTTCATCTCGTCCTTATCCTGGGATTCTCTCTAATGCATATAAAACCCTCAAAGTTCTGTGAAGTCACACAGGTGCTGCAGAGAAAATGGGCAAATTTCCTCTTCTCTAAATCCCTTCTGAGAGAGTAATTCCAGAAGCAATCCAATGTTTTCCCACTATTTTATTTATACCCACGACAGAGGGATTGTATTCTGCTTTGAATACATCTCACAGAGCAGCAAATGGGAATTTAGAGCTAAAATAGTACTCTGCGACATTTTGCACATTTGGGTAAAAAGGCAGAAATACAAGAGAATTAAGCTAATGGAAGACTCTTGGTTTTGTGGAAGTTCTGGCCCTTTCTTATCTTTCCTTGGATGACCTCTGCATTGGAGCTGTCACTGATATCATTCAAGTAAAAAACTATGGACTAGTGTCTCTTAAAATGTCATCATTAACCTGAGCAGATGTTTGAAAGTCCCTTTATGTCTTAAAAACCAAGGCACGAATATACACAAGAACCTGCTTTTTGGAAATGTTACATGCTGATAAATGTCATGTCAACATTCAGCAGATTAGAATATACTGTTGCACAGTGTGGGGAAAAACAATAACAACCCCCAGCCCCCAAAGCTCTGAGCTCATCCCAAATTGCTGTCATTAGAGAAACCTGTTCTATTGCATATTGTAGTACAATATTGGCACATGAGGGTTCATAATCTTTTATAAGTATTGGCAGTTCACATGGGAAGGTATAGAGAAATAGAATAATAATAAGCAACCAATATAAGAAGCTGTGTTCTTTTATTTCACTATTTAGTTACAATGCATTAAGTCTCAAAAAGATCAATCTTCAAAACTTCAACTGTAAGAAGATTTATCCATTTCATGCGCATTCTCTAGTTAAGTCACAATTTATTTACTAAAGTATGCTGTATATGTAAGTTGAAGTTAGCTAAAAATTTTATGATTGAAACTGAATTATTTGGTGTTTGAAAAAATATCTCAAAGGCAAATTTGAGATTCTCGGCTTTGTATTCCTTTCTTCTACTTATGCTAATCTTTTCTGTCTCCCTATAAGTTACTACAACTTAGAATTTAAGTGAACAATTAGAAGTGTGGCAACTCCTTGCTAGTAAAGGTTGTATTTAATTTCTAGTTTCTTATGAAAAATCTCAGAGCAAATTCTAGAAAATAGAATTCTGAGGCAACACTTTGGGCTGTATATACTTGGTTAATGCTTTTCCTTTATACTAGTTTTGTGCAGCAAACCGAAGGCTAAGTTATTTCAGCTACTTCTTCTATAATGACATAAAGAGGTTTTAAAGTCAAAATATGCTATAATAAATAATGTAGGTGAGGAGAGAATTTTTTTTCTTTTAAATAAAGATTCTTTCTTATTTCCAGTTATGGTCACAGGAGCACTAGACTTTACTTTAGGCTGACTTCTCGTGTTAGTCCATTTGTGGCAGAGTACAGATCTATAAAGTTTTGGGGCTTTCTTAAATCAATAAGCTAAGTTTGATGACTGTTCCATGCATCAGGCCAACAGGTATCTTCTTTTGATCGTAGAAAGTTGGCAAACTGCTAGTTTCTGCACTGCTTTTGGAAAAAAATACAGTAGTATACAGCAATCACACAGGCTAAAAAAGACTTCTACCTCTTTCATGGTATCCTGCAGCCAACGCTTGCCCAGTTAGCATCTAGTATTTCCTCTCAGCTTCTTTGTTACCTTTCTTGGGCAGAGAAACACTCTTCAAGATAACAATGAAAAAAATATCTCTCATTCACCTAGTCAGTTAAAAAGGATAGAATACATTTCTGGGTGAGTGCTTTATAAACGAGCCTAATTAATTTTTCTCTGTTCAACCCTCAAATCAGACACCTGCAAAACAGGCCAGCACTGGTAAAAATGCTGCTTTTTTTGCAGGCTCATGTCTGTCAGAGGCTGGATGGATGCAGTGGACAGTTTACAGAGGTTAAATTTATTGTTTAATGTAAACGGTTAGATTACTGACAGAACCAAGCCTAACTGTCTTTCTGTTGTTGCAGTCTAAGTACATCAGTCATTCTTTACTAGGAAGAAAAGACGTGATAACTGCTCGTGGACAAGACAAACAAAAGATAAAGACTGCCACCTATTGCATCCTGAAACAAAATGCAGTTTCCTCGTACAGCAAAAGAACATGCTGGCATTCCAATGCCAAAACCAAAACAAAATAAGCAAACATGTCAGAACTTTCTTTTATAGGAGCTGTTTAATGCATTAAAAGACAGTTCTTTTCCTCTGACTGTCCCGAGTTCAATGCTTCAGTTCAATGCTTTCACCTTCCCAATAAAAAGATTTTGGTTCCCCTAATACATGACTTAACTGAGCAGGATGTGCCTTAACTATATGTCTAATTCGCAAATGGAAAACTTTTCCTTTCCTATATTTGAGTTGCTATTGGCATCAACAAATCATATTCACTGCAGATATAAAGTATGTGGATGACATATTTAATTACAAGATGTATTTATATTTAGGAAAATCTTACATACATTAATTCTTTATATACAGTGGAGGGAAAGAAAAAAATCTCCATTCTCCATCCTTCTTTGAGCATTCATCTTCAGCTTGTCATTATCCTGGAATTATCTTTTATGCACAAAAAATTCTCCAAGCTTAGTGAAGTCACATAGGTGCTGCAGAGAAAATGGGTAGATATTGTGAAAATAGAATACTACTAAATATATGACAGACATCTAACTGTCCTGAAAGGAACACAGCTTCACTGACACGGAGGGAAGACAAGGCGACCTTTCATCCCTTTAATACTGCGGCACAAACAAGATTTTTGACCATCTGTCCAGTACTAATCGATATTAGAGTTATATTTTTCATAAAACTAACGGCAAGAACATGACCAAAGAAAAATCTCATGTCACTAAATAATGCCTTGTAATTTAATGTTTGCTCTTACATAACCCTAAGGAACCTTTGACTGCTCTGCAGTTGAGCTGAACTTGTAGATTAATTAAATCTGCTGATTACAAAAAGAGAGTTGAGATGTTTGTATACAAAGCTCACACACTATGAGGGAATCTCATACTTGTTAAACTAATGCCAAAGGAACCTCTTGGCTACTGTTCCTGTCACACTGACATTATTTGATTCTGAATTAATTGTACTAGAGTAGAAACAATGAGAACCTGAAATTTCTGAAATAAGTAGTTGGGAAAATAAGAAAGAGAGGACGGAAGGAACTACTTGAATGTGGCAAGATAATACCAAAACCAAGAGATGGGATGGCAGCTTAAACCCACCAAGCAAGGAAATACCAAGTTAAGCGCAAGGGAAAAAATAGACTGACTAATGAAACTTTGGGTGAATTATCCTCATTAACATGTATTTATAATAGAAAAACACACCTCCTTGGGAAAGGTAACCTCCCTCCTAGAAGACACCCTTAGCTACTAAGAATAAGGACTGGAAATCTGGAAGAAGGCTCCTTTAAATCAAGGCAAGGAAAGAAACAATTGATAAGGACTGGGGTAAAGGGTAACCCAATTGAATATTTGAGTTTCACTAATGTAAATGTAACACTCATGCTCCTCATGAGTGTGCTACCTTTGTGGAATTACCACCTAGCATCTATCTTTGTGCAAACATGAAATAAGTGAATATCTTGACTCTATGGACTTCGATTGGCACTTCATACACCAGGTACACAAACTCAACTGGCTGGGACACCAGAACGTAGGCCTCTGAGACTTTACACTCCAGTAGACTTGCAATCCACTGTTCCAGCACTACACCTTGCAGAGTTCATAGGCATTCTTCAACCAGTATATCATAGGCTCTCTATTTCATCCTGACAATTTCTGAGGAAAAAGCTATTGGCTGAAAGGAACACTGTCTAGATAAGTAAGCCTTTTAATGAAAGGTATCAGTATTAAATACAGTAAGATTTCCTCTGTTTAATATGAAATGCCAATAATAAATGTAACAAAAATGAATAGTTAATATGAATTCTCAACTCTGAATTTGTGTGTATGATTATCCAGTCTGGCCTTTATAACAGGTGCAAAAATATTCTGGTAATTTGTATGCTAAGCCACTAACTTCTGATTCAGAGCACTCAAAATACTTTTAATGCTGATATAACAACACTAATGGAAAGAGGCTACCAACCAACTATGTCCCTAGGCGAACTAACTCCCTGCTTGTACTGTTACTGTTTTTAGTGCACATCAGTCCCAGTTCAAACATGCCTCACTTTATCTTCATGTCACTGAAGTGTGTGATAGCTACAAAAATCCATAAGTGAATGAATTTCCAGAACACTGATAAAAGCTTGCATATTGCTATGAACATTTTTAAGATGAAGACATGATAACAAAACCATCAAAATGACAAAAGATATATGGTTTAAAAAAAAAAAGTTATATATATGTGTTAACACAACATATATTATGTAACACTGCTTAATTGCACACTTAATTAAACATACAGTTGTAGCCAGGATAGCAGTTGAACAGCCAGCACTCATGTCCTGATTATAACTCAATGCAGTAGAATAGTAATTGCAGCAACCTGTACAGTCTGGACAGTACTATCGAGAAAACGGCAAAATCTGTCTCACTGTGAACAGAGTCTCTGCCTTGGGCTAGTAGCGCTTTGCTGCTGGTGTCTGCTGCCATCTCATGTGTTTTAAGCAGTACTGCAGTGGAACACTCCAAGAGAACTGCTTCAAATGTGAGTTTAGATAACACGTTGCTTAAAATTGTGAAAAGATTTCTTAGTATTATTGCTGCGAGAATTAATTGATAAGTTTTGCTGCAGCTCGTTTATATGTTTAATTATCTTGTCATATAAATCTGTCTTGTATCAAGAGACAATATGCAGACAATCTCCAGACATGGATAAATAACCCCCAGAAAGAAACTCTCTTAGAGTTGCAAGAATGTATTGATATGCTTAGTTGCCTACAAGATGTAGTTGTCTTAGATCAAGAAATAACCTGAAGGAAGTCTCCAGATATGGTCTGATCATCCAAAAAATAATGAGCATTTTTTAAAGATTTGTATGGTTCTTTGTCTAAAACTAGTCTATATACCCACTGCTTTTGTAAGAGGTTATGCCTTTTTTAGAAGGGCATATAATTCAGTCCTGAATTATAAAATAAAAATATTATTGCCTTTGCATTGAAGATTTTGTCCTTTCCAATACTTTGCCAGTGAATGAGTGTTTCTCACAAGCTTGGGGCTTCAGGATAAGTGATCCTGTCTCTGTGGGACAGGACAGCCAGAGCGGAAAGGCGCACCCTGCTGATTTTAGCAGTCTCCAATCTACTGTCCTACCCTGTGAGGAGCAGCAATTCTTATTTGCTTGGAGGACTCTCGAAGCAAAGAAGGGGAGAGGGAAATATAATGAATTAACGGATCTGAATTACATGCGGCAGCCAAGTAATCCTGTACACGGGGCCTAGGTAAGAAAAGTTACTGTTAAGTATTATCTGGGCAGCTGGAAGAGCAGGATTGCAAGTGTATGTGTAAGTGAGATGCAGGGGTCCCCATGAAGCAATTGTGAAGTCCTACTAACCACGGTTCCATATCTCTGCGAGGAAACTGGCCAGTGAAGGGACGAAAGTGAAGGGGTTTCAGGTGACCCACGGGATGAAAAGTATAATGGGAAACAGGCTCACTAAGAGAGGTTCAGTTAGGAGAGAGGAATCTGAGGATCCCTCTTCGAGCATTCCACCTAACAGTCCTTTAGGGGTGATGCTCAGGGAATGGGGGCAAAGTAGCACCCACGGGAAAGACAAGTCCAAGATGGAGTGTAAAGGTATTCTTGAACGGAATTAAGTTTGGGGCTAGCCAGGAGACATCCTGCATAGTGCTGGTATATCGGGTACCAGAACCCAGAGTATGCCTTTGGAAACTTTGAATTTGCAGTGCCGTAGGGACTCTTTGAGAATAATTCAAAGAGCCTTACTGACTGAAATCACATGATTTCTTGGGTTTTGGTGGCATGGGTTAAAGTTCCCACTGTCTTGTTTTTGTAGCAGGGTTTAAGGTTCACACTGTCTTGGCTTTGGTACAGGGGCTCTGGGTCCCACTAATAATTGTTACAAGAATTGTGTGCCATTCTGATTTTGAACTCGGAAAGTATAATAAGAAATCAAGTATTGATAACTTGATTTTAACTTTGGTATACTTTGTACATTTGTATGTGTGTTCCTGAGACATAGAACTGCTATGAAGTGATTGTGGTTTTGAACTAAAGTCGATGGGAGGAGATGAATGAAGTGAGTGTAAGTTTTGTCTTAGAATTTTTATGACTTTGTTGTTAACCTAATAGCTGTTGCACGGACAGCGTGAGAAGAACAGAAACTGGTAAATTATGTCAAGAAGTTTGGCTAAAGACTGTGGCCACAAAGACTTTTAATCTTGAGCAGTGTGAAAAAAAATAAACCAAAAAAACCCCACAGCTATGTGTGTGAGTGCCCCCCAACCCCTTTCTTTTTCATGACTGTGAAGGTTTGTGTTTTTTTGGTTTGTTTTTTTTTTTTCTCCTTCTTTTCAGCTTCTTTGCTGAGTCTGCAGGAGTTAACTGTGTTATATCTGTAGGGGGATACTGAGTCATGAGCAATTTTATTTGGATAAAAATAATGAGCATCCCAGTGATTACTGGGGATTCTTAAACAGGCTTTATTAAAATATGAGGGAAATGACCCTCAAAAATTTTAATAGAATGCCAGCTACTGATTTATCCAAAATCTGTTGTGTGATTATTTCTGCTGGCAGTTTTGTCGTGTGTGTATAACTGGGGAACAATATGCACAGGTTTAGTATGTGTGTATGTATTTTATATGTATCAATAATGTAAG
This sequence comes from Clamator glandarius, assembly GCA_033459285.1. NCBI lineage: Eukaryota > Metazoa > Chordata > Aves > Cuculiformes > Cuculidae > Clamator > Clamator glandarius. Next base: position 670,118 of record JAUNZM010000267.1, on the reverse strand, counting down.
AAATATTGAACACCTGCCTAACTGGCAGAGGCAAAACTTAATGTAATTTAATAGAAAGTGGACCAGTGGTGGGAAAAGTATGTGAAGAGAAGGAGAGAGAGAAAAGGGTTAAGTAGTAGTAGTCATTGGTTGTGTGTAAAAGGTTTAAGCAACAAAGGCATGTGCCTCTGATTTGTAAACTTTTAAAACTCTGATCACTTTTTTAGAATGTTGCTGAAACGCAACAGAATAGTCTCAGCCACAATAAATTTGGTAGATGTTCCTCTGGCAACTTAATTGCTTTGATTGTTTTTTTTCTAGCCTCAACCATCCAAGCACTAATATAAGAACTATTAGATTAACATCTGGTTTACTTTTCAAGAGATTTAATGAAGATTGATCATTGTTCAACAGTTTACGTGTGTTTCTGGGAATGGACTTTTTAGTCTCCCCTAACCTGGAGAAAAATTTGAGTATTTTTGAGAAAGTTGTTTCAAAGTAGATGTGTGATCTTACAATAAAAGGGTTTGGGTTTGGTTTTTGGTGGGTTTTTTTTCCCTCCCTTTCACAGCAAATTGATTTAGTAACACTCTGCATTCCAGTCCCCCTTATCAGATCAGCAACAGCTGGGCTCTGGCACAGACAACAGCGAATGGGATTTTAACACATGCTAATGAAAGGAGTATGCCAGAGACAATATCCTTTGAGATTAAAAGAATGCAAAGGAATATAAAGTCCAATTAATAACTTTTTACAGCATGGAACTATTAGAGGAATGCAAATCTGACTAGTGAAAGAGCTGGATAGAATTTATGATGCAGTACAGGACTTGAGAAAAAGACTGTCAAAAATCTGCATCTTGTAATGGACAAAATTAAGAGTAACCAGTTATAGTTTACAGTGTTAGATCTAAGAGATGCATTTTCTGTCTGCCACTAGCCAAAAAAAGTCAAAAGCATTTGAAGAAGGGAGTCCTACCTCTTGTAGAAAAGCCCAGCTTACTTGGATGGTGTTACCTCATGGTTTTAAAAATATCCTAATAATTTTTGGAAATGAATTCGCACGATAAATTGAAGCATGGGATTCTCCCTCTAGAGATAAATCCTTTTTACTATATATGGATGATTTGTTAATAGCAACTGAAACAAGATCTGAGTGTAATCAGTGGACTGTGAGTTTGTTTAATTTTCTTGGAATAAATAGACACCGAGTCTCTCAACAGAAATCCCAAATGGTGAAAGAAGGAGTCATGAACTTGAGATATGGACTGTCCAGGGAACAAGGAGAACTGGGAACTGAATGAAAAGAAGCCATCTGCCAGACTACACTCCCACAAATGGTAGAAGAAATCAGGACCCTTCCAGGAATGACAGGTTGGTACTGTTTAAGGATCTACAATTGTGGAGTGATGGCAAAGTCATTAAACATGCTGAAGAAATACTTTGCCTATTGGAGGCAGTACAACTACCAGCTAAAGTAGCCATCGTGCACTGTCAGGGGCATCTGAGAAGTAACACTGACCAGAAAAGAGGTAATAAATTGGATAGCAGAACTGTTGTTACCTGCAAGCTTGGTCTGGGAACTTGTCAAGAGGGAACACGCACACATTACTAGGTAAATTGAATAACCACAAAAGAAACTGATGGTACAGTAGAGTGTGTTGGAAGTGGCAGCTCTTTGAAAAATCTAAAAGGTGATTTCAGGTATATGATGTGCATTAAGCCAAGGGCAAGACTGGGTTAGCTTCTCTATTGCTGCTGAGAAGCATCTAAAACTTGGCTGTTGGCTGCAATTCAATAGGCATTGAGTGACGGAGATATATGCTATACCAGACTGTGGCGTATTAAACACGGCCTCTGCATTCATTTCAAGCTGAGACCAAGTTTATTGTTACAATCTCATCTTTATACCTTAGTGAAATGTCAACAACAGTCCAGCAAGTCCTTCATAAAAATATCCACAGCTGTTCTTCTTCCCAGCTCCTCATGACCACTGTTATTGTTTCTATGCCTTCTTGTTTTTCCACTGATGTTGAATTTTCTCAGGCTGGAGGCTAGCTGGTTATCAAAGCTCTCTGCAGTCTTATCTCTAGAGGCTCTGCAGATTCATGGTCCTTTTTGCTCAGCATCATTTCTGACACCAGACTTTGGCTTATGATGGTTACCTGGACTCTCCTACTTTGGGTTATGCTCACCTCCAGTTGTACCCCAGGTTCTCCAAATGATGATGGGTGGCAGCATTCAATGAGCAGCCCAAGCACCGTGGCTGGGTGGAGTTGGGAAAGCCTTAGCTCAGAGTTTATAAAAGATTATAACGACTCTGTTGTGTTATGCAAATGAGGAAGCTGGCTGTTGGAGGCGGGAAATGTACCCTGGCAACATGGTTGTGTGGTTGGGCTGTGGCCAATGAATGCTTGTTACTAGGGCAGAATCGACCAATCAGAGTTTGGCGAGCTTGGGGGTATAAAGGTAGCCAGTTAATCCAAAATAAAGCAGCTTCATTTGGATCATATTGATCGTTGTGTGTCTTTCCATTCCTTTTGTCATCACAAAACGAATGTTCTAAATGTTACCAACATCTACATGTTAGGGGGGCTTTCCGTCTTAGTTACTACACTCACATAAGTAGGTATTGTTATGACTCACAAAGCTTAACCACTTGGGGAAAATACAATTGTAGGTGGGAAAAAAATTTGGGAAAAGAAGAAACAAGGCTGGGAATAGGGTGTCTTAAGGGAGAAGAATGCATATGTCTCACCAAGGAAGGACATTGGGACAAAATCTAGCTAGGCTCATTAACCAAGCTTTAAACTAGATGTGAAGGGGGAGGGGGATGAGACCAGGTTAGATGGGAGTGAGCCTGAAAATGGGACACCAGTGTCTCAGAGAAGGTGTGCTAGTGAGGGCCACAAGTACATCACCACAATGCAAGTGGGGGCAATTACACCTGGGGACGGTAAGGAAGAAACTGGCACTCTTGGTGTTAGCTACTCCAATGACCAGCCAATTGGGAATAAACTCTATTCTCTTTATGAGGGCTGAAGGTTTGTCAGCCCAGCTGAAGTGCATTTACACCAATGCACGCAGCATGGGAAATAAGAAGGAGTTGGAAGATGTCATAGGGCAAGGAGGCTATGATGTCCTTGCCATCACAGAAACATGGTGGGATGATTCATATAACTGGAGTGCAGCTATGGTGAGGTACAAACTCTTCAGGTGGGATAGGAAGGGTAGGAGAGGAGGTGGGGTAGCCCTCTATGTAAGAGAGGACTTTGACATTGTCGAGCTTGATTATGGTGATAAGGAGATTGAGTGCCTGTGGGTTAAAATCAGAGGAGCCCATAAGAAGGCAGATTTTGTGGTGGGAGTCTGTTACAGACCACCCAGAGAGAAGACACAGCTGATGAGCTTTTCTATAAAGAGCTGGGGATAGTCTTTAGATCAATGCCTCTTGTTCTCATGGGAGACTTCTATCTTCCCAATATCTGCTGGAAGAACGATACAGCAGAAAGGAAACAGTTCAGGAGGTTCCTGGAGTGCATGGAAGACAACTTCCTTGCACAACTGGTGAGTGAAACGACAAGGGAAGGTGCCCTCCAGGACCTGCTGTTTGTGAACAGAGAAGTTCTTGTGAGGCTGTGGTGGTAGGAGGATGCCTGGGACAAAGTGATCATGAGATGATAAGGTTTTCAGTTCTAGGTGAGGTGAAGAGGGTGGTTAGCAAGACAGTAGTGTTAACCTTCCAGAGGGCAGACTTTGGACTGTTCAGAAGGCTGGTTGGCAAAGTCCCATGGGAGACAGTGCTTAAGTGCAAGGGAGCCCTTGAGGGCTGGGAGCCCTTCAAAAAGGAAATCCTAGCAACTCAGGAGAAAGCCATTCCCATGTTCCAGAAAAAGAGCGAGCGGGGGAAAAGAACAGCTTGGTTGAGCAGGGAGATCTTGAGAGATATCAAAAAGAAGAGAAATATCTATGAGCTTTGGAAGAGGGGACAGGCCTCTTGGGTGGACTACAAGGAAGTGAGATCATGCAGGGAAAAAGTCAGGAGAGCTAAGGCCCAACTAGAAATCAGACTGGCGAAGCCTGTGAAAGATAATTAAAAATCTTTCTATAAATATATTAACAATAAAAGGAGGACTAGGGAGAATATACAGTCCCCATTGGATGCAGAAGGAACAACAGTGACAGGGGATGAGGAAATCCTGAGGTACTTAATGCCTTCTTTGCCTCAGTCTTTAATAGTAAGGAAAGTTGTTCCCTCTGTGATTCTGTGAAACCCAGGAGTTAGAGGAGCAGAATGAGGCTCCCATGGTCCAAGAGGAGGTGGTTAGAGACTTGCTTGCCCAGTTCGACACCCACAAGTCTATGGGGCCAGTTGGGATCCACCCAAGGGTATTAAAGGAGCTGGCAGATGTGTTTCCTAAACCCCTTTCCATCATCTTCCAACAGTCCTGGATGACTGGGGAAGTTCCATTGGACTGGAGGCTGGCTGATGTTGTGTCTATCTACAAGAAGGGTCACAGGGATGATCCAGGGAAATACAGGCCTGTCAGTCTGACCTCAGTGTCAGGGAAAGTCATGGAACAGGTGATCTTGAGTGCTATCATGAAGCACATGCAAGAGAACCAGGTGATCAGGCCCAGTCAACATGGATTCATGAATGGCAGGTCTTTCCAAACTAATCTGATCGCCTTCTATGACAAAGTGACTCGACTACTGGATGAGGGAAAGGCTGTGGATGTGGTCTTCCTGGATTTTAGTAAAGCCTTTGACACAGTTTCTCACAGCATTCTGCTTCGGAAACTGTCAGCCTCTGGCCTGGACAGGTGCACACTCTCCTGGGTGGAAAACTGGTTGGATGGCCAGGCCCAGAGAGTGGTGGGAAATGGTGTTAAATCCAGCTGGAGGCCAGTTACAAGTGGTGTTCCCCAGGGCCCAGTGCTGGGTCCAGCCCTGTTCAGTGTCTTTATCAATGACCTGCATGAAGACATTGAGTGCACCTGAAGGTTGTTTTATAAGACTGATTTCCAGTGTAGCTGAAGGAATTCAGCTAACCAGTATGCTGACAAATCCATGAATGGCAGCCTCAAGATGAAGTGAGACAGCCTAGAAAATTATGTTGTTGAAGAAAAGAGATTAGAAGAAAGAAGAACAAGATGAGAAATTACATTTAATATTGTGTAAATTAGAACAAAGTTATGGGCTTCAGCAAAAAATGTAATAAGTAAAAGGGGCTGAACTGTGAGAATTAGCTGATAAGTTTTGCTGCAGCTGGTTTGTGTGTTTAATTATCTTGTCATATAAATCTGTCTTGTATCAAGAGACAATATGCAGACAATCTCCAGACATGGATAAATAACCCCCAGAAAGAAACTCTCTTAGAGTTGCAAGAATGTATTGATATGCTTAGTTGCCTACAAGATGTAGTTGTCTTAGATCAAGAAATAACCTGAAGGAAGTCTCCAGATATGGTCTGATCATCCAAAAAATAATGAGCATTTAAAAAAGATTTATATGGTTCTTTGTCTAAAACTAGTCTATATACCCACTGCTTTTGTAAGAGGTTATGCCTTTTTTAGAAGGGCATCCAATTCAGTGCTGAATTGTAAAATAAAAATATTATTGCCTTTGCATTGAAGATTTTGTCCTTTCCAATACTTTGCCAGTAAATAAGTGTTTCTCACATTGGTATACAATGTGGAAGTAACCTACAATCAAACATCAAAATGGGATGTTCTGCACCAGTTTGGGTGAAATAGCATGCTGTGTCCAGTTTTCAGCTTTTCAGTATGTGAAAGACATTGACATACTTAGCCCACAAGACTGCCAGGGGCTGGAGAATGTGACATACGAGGAGTCACTGAATGAGATGGGTTTGTTCAGTCCTAGGAGGACAAGTCTTCAGGATGATCTTATTGCTGTTCACCATTCCCTAGTGGGAGGACACAGAAAACTTGGAGCTTCCTTGGAAACACACAGTGATAGGATGTGGCGTATTAATGGGCATGGACTCAGCTTTCATTTCAAGCTAAGACCAAGTTTATTGTTACAAGCTTGTATTTATAACTTATTGAAAATGTCAACAATGGTCCCACAAGTCCTTCATAAAATTTTCCACAGCATGTTTTTCTCCTTCAAAGCTCCTCAGGACCACTTTTATAGTTTTCATGACTTCTTTTTTTTTTGCCACTGATGTTGAGTTTTCTCAGGCCAGTGGCTTGCTGGTTATCAAGCACTCGCGGTCATTTCTTGCTGACCATCTCTTCTGACAATAGGACAAGACAAAAATATAAACTTCAGCATGGGAAACTCATTATACTAAGTGAAAAATTTTCACCACGAGTGGTACAACACTGAAACAGTGACCTGGAGCTGCCCTGATAATTTGCTTAAACAGACATCAACTACTTAAACAGGAGTGGCTTCTGACATCTGCCAAGGAGGATGAAAGACAGAAGATACACTATCATATAGCAGAAAGGACATTTTTTGGTCAGCAGCTTAAAACAAAGGTGAGTGATTTTACAGGTTATATCCTTTTTCCTGAGTAGCTCTGTTGATGTAAGCAGGGTTTTTGTTACTAGACAACACTAACCTAAAGGCACTGCCTAAAGGATGAAAGGCAAGACAAAAGCATAAAAAACCTTACCTAAACTTCTGTAAGAAAAGAATTATTCTTGACAGCTTGAACACATCAGCAAATCCACAGATGCTTTGAGATGATCCCACTAAATACAGAAGGTGGTCGGCAAGTACTGAAGGCACTGTGCCACAACAGTCTAATAAAGCTAAAATACTGATCTATTGATTAACTATGTATAGCTACACGACTGTTCTGAAGGAGGTCGGTGTCCTTACTTCCATCTAGCAAGGCAGAGGTGCTAAGCCGCTGGTTTTGAAGAATGATATCAAGGCATAGTTTTCCATACCTGCAGCATGCTCAGGTTTAATGTTCTCAGACAGCCATCTGCACTCTCAATCCATCACTTGGGAGTGCTAAGCCAGTGGCAGAGAGGTGCTCTGGCGATACTGTTGACACACACCAGGCACTCAATTACCTCACAGATATTTGTAACCTGAAAGAACACCAGTTGAGGAGAGATGCTGACTCAGCACTTTCAAGAGTCACTGCCATGCTTTCTCTTCAACAAATATGCAGCAGGTACCTCAGGATTATATCTGAAAATGATTGCAAGTCTTCAGTCTTCTGTGCTTTATAATTGAATCAATGAGCAGAAAACAAACTGAATGAGAAATTGCATTCAACTGCACTGCTTTTCCAAAAGCATTAAGTAATGTTGTTTTTCATCCCCTGAAAGGCTGCAGGAAGGCAAACAGCTTCTCCTGTTTCTCCTACATATATTCACTGAAATAAGATATAGGGGAAAAAGATACAGTATACACAGCACTACTCTCATTTAATGCATAGTATTGTGTCCAAATGAAAAAATAACCCGAAAGTCTCAGAGTACTGCATATTTATAGCATAAGTACCTTAAAAATACATATTTATATATAAACTCTGTATTTTCTTGTTCCATTAATACTGAATAAAAGACTTTGCCACATTAAGATAAATTCAAGAATAAAGACTTCCTTAAATGTAACATGTATGCTTGAAGAAACAACTCTAAAAAGCACCCCCCCTTTACTTATCTTCTGGTCATTTTCCCCTGCTTTCTTGTTGACCTAGCAGCTTGCTCAGACAGATCCATTCTTTCTATAGATCAGAAGTTCCTTGCCTATTAAATATGGCAGAAGTTAATAGAGCAACTTTGTAACTTTAGGGCTTGTGCCTTCCTCACTTTTTCTGGTAGGTCTGTTGTCTGACAAGTTGGATTCATTACCCGGCATGCAAATAGCCGATCTAACACACCAGGTTGAGGCTTTGCTTGTATTACAAAGTTGCACAAGTATGGGTACTTGGTAGGTTTCCACAGAGCTTAGCACACCTGCGAGGCACCCCAGCGCTCAATTTATTACAAAAAGATAGAAAGAGAATACATGCCAAGTACTTCTCTCTACAAATGATTTGTTAGTTATTATATAAAGCTATAGTTGATTTTATCATGCATGCTCCATAAGTATAGGATCCAGTTCTGGAGGATGCTTCTTATGTTCCTTTGCCAAGCTGGCAGATCTGCTAACATGGCCTGATTGTGTTGTCCTCCCTAATGCAGATGTTCAGGATGTTCTATAATCAGATCTTCTGGGTCCTTTATTCTCTGATTGGTACAAGGCCCAGATGTACAGGATGTAACCAGGATGTATATTATCAGATTCTCTGGGTGCTTTATTCTTTTAATTAACACATAGTTTGCTATATATTTTAATATTAACATATGTTCCTCTGCTTATTGTGATATTTAGAACAGCACTCTCTTTGGCAGCAGGCAGTGGAAGGCGATGCCAGATCCCTGTTCTGACTGGCTGCAATAATGGTAGTGGCACATCAGGAGCCATGGAATCACAGAACCACAGAATGGTTTGGATTGGAAGGGGCCTTAAAGATCATCTAGAAAGGATCATTGGGCACTGGAACAGGCTGCTCAGGGAGGTGGTTGATTCACCTCCCCTGGACGTGTTTAAGGCATGGGTGGATGAGGTGCTAAGGGGCATGGTTTAGTGTTTGATAGGAATGGTTGGACGCGATGATCCGGTGGGACTCTTCCAGCCTGGTTATTCTGTGATTCTGTGATTCTGTGATCTAGTTCCAATCCCACTGCAATGGGCAGGGATACCTCCCACAAGACCAGGCTGCTCAAGACCCCATCCAATTTGGCCTTGAACACCCCAAGGGATCCTAGAGCAGATCATGGAATACATGGAGGATGAGGAGGTGATTAGTGGCAGCCAGCATGGATTCACCAGGGGCAAGTCCTATATGGCCAATGTAGCAGCTTTCTATGACAGGGTGACCACAGCAGTGGACACTGGAAGACCAACGGATATCATCTATCTGGACTTTTGTAAAGGACGTGGTCCCCCACAACATTCTTCTGTCTAAATTGGAGACATATGGATTTGATGGGTGGATGGTTCAGTGGATAAGAAATTGGTTGGATGGTTGTATTTGGAGAGTAGATGTCAATGGCTCAATGACTAGATGGAGATCCATGACAACTGGTGTCCTTCAGGGGCCCGTACCAGGGCTGGTGCTGTCTAATATCTTAGTGCTGTTTAATATTTTCATCAATGGTATTGACAGTGAGATCGAGTGCACCCTCAGCAGGTTTGTAGATGACATCAAGCTGAGTGGTGCAGTTGCCACACTGGAAGCATGGGATGTCATCCAGAGGGACCTGGACAAGCTGGAGAAGTGGGTCTGTGCGAACCTCATGTGGTTCAACAAGGCCAAGTGCAAAGTCCTACACCTGGGTCAGGGCAATCCATGGTTTAAATACAGGAAGGGGGATGATGTGATCGAGAGCAGCCCTGCAGAGAAGAACTTGGAGGTGATGGTTGATGAGAAGCTTGACATGAGCTGGCAATGTGCGCTTGCAGTCCAGAAGGCCAACTGTGTCCTGGGCTGCATTGAAAGAAGTGTGGCCAGCAGGTTGAGGGCGGTGATTCTGACCCTCTATTCCTCTCTTGTGACAGCTCATCTGGAGTACTGTGTCCAGTTCTGGAATCCTCAGCATAAGAAGGATATGGAGCTGTTGGAATGGGTTCAAAGGAGGGCTACAAAGATGATCCGAGGGCTGGAACACCTTCCATATGGGGACAGGCTGAGAGAGTTGGGCTTGTTCAGTCTGGAGAAGCCTCCGAGGAGACCTTATAGGGACCTTTCAGTACCTGAAGGGGCTACAAGAAAACAGGAGTGGGACTGTTCACAACGGCAAGGAATGACAGGACTAGGGGCAAAGGCTACAAACTGAAGAGGGGCAGATTTAGACTGGACATAAGGAAGAATTTCTTCATCATGAAGGTGGTGAGGCCCTGGCGCAGGCTGCCCAGGGAAGCTGTGGCTGCCCCATCCCTGGAGGTGTTCACGGCCAGGCTGGATGGGGCCTTGGGCAGCCTGGGCTGGTGGGAGGTGTCCCTGCCCACGGCAGGGGGGTTGGAACTGGATGATCTTTAAGGTCTCTTCCCACCCAAACCCTTTTACGGCTGTAGGGGCACCCACAACGTCCCCGTGCCGGCTGCCCCCGTGCCTCTCGCGCTCCAGCAGAGCCGCAACTCCACGCTCAGCCCTCGCACCCGCGCAAACCGACACCCACAGCGCCCCGCGGCACGTGACCCCGCCCCCACGTGACCGTCGCCTCCTTTGCCCCCGCCCTCAGCCGCCTTCCGGCTCTGAAGCCACCAGCGACGGCGCCCGCCGCGGGCACGTGACGGGGCGGGGCGGGGGCGCGAGCGCCGCTCCTCCGTCACGTGACCGCCGCTGCTGCTTCTTCTCCCTCTCCTCCTCCTCCTCCTCCTCCTTCTTCTCCTCCCGTCGTCGGCCCGCGGCTCCGCGGGGCTGCGCACGCCGCCTTTCCCCTCCCCGCCGCCTCCCTGCTTCCCTCTTGCCGTCGGCTGCCGGTCCTGGGCAGGTACGGGGCGAGCTCCGTGCGGGTGCGGGGGGAGGCGGCGCCGCCGCCGCGGGGCTGGGACGGAGCGAGGGGAAGCGGAGCCGGCAGGTGCGGGAAAACCGGGACCGCGGGGTATCCCGAACAGCCGCTTCTCTTTTCCTGGGAAAAGAGTTCCGCACGGGGTTCGGGGCGTTTCTGGGAGTTACTTTAAAGTGTTGGGAGACTTTTTAAAGCCGAAGTAAAACCCTCGGTTCCGCGCTTTTGGAGCCAGTTTTGGGAGCAGGGCTTTGGGCGGCGTTAATTGATTTCTGCTAACGAGTTTTCAGTCTCCCGCACTTAATTATAACTCGCGATCTAAATGAGAAGGATATACAAAATATTTTTTTTTCTGTTGGATTAACTATGTTAGGAGACTTAAGAGGTGTCCTAGTTGAAATAATAGTTGTCCTTTTCTTTATACTAGTTCAGAGCATGAACAACATTTATTTTTTATGCTGTTAAACTGCGGATTTATGATTCCTTGCGCTCTTTTTCTGAGACATTAGGAACAGCAGAAGTTACCCAGTGGCTGCAAAACCGTCAGTTTTTAAGCTGAAACGCTCTCTGCAAGGTGGAAGCTTATTAGCAGCCTAGTGCAGGCTATTTTTTGACAATCTACAGTGTTGTGGGTTTGCATTCTTCGTGCATTAAGAATGTGAAAGTGACTATAGCATAATACTTGGGCTTTTCCCTTGTTTTAACTCGAACTGTGATTACTAGCTGGTGGCATTGCTTTGCAGAAGTATCCTCCAAACACAAGGCAATGGAAACGCGTGATTTGCTTTTCAGTACTTGAAATAAGGGTGAACTGAACCACTGCCGGTCATGCGTATCTTGTGCCTAGCTTTGGAGTGTTGCTGATGGTATTGATTGCTGGCAGCTGATGTTTTTCTTCTAGCTAAGTGCAGGTATGGATGCATGTAAAAGCAATTTTCTTTCTAAGGACTGGCAAAGGAAATAATATAGCTCATCCAACTAGGTGAATGTGACTAAGTAGCCATCAGACCAGAGTTAGAGCTGGTGTAAATAAGGGGAAAATGTTTAGTCAGTTTGTTTAAAAGAAATAGTAATTTAATTTGCTTTCTTGATTTTTTTTTCTTAGTGGTGAGTATGATGAAATAGTAAAAAATTTGTCCTGTTATTGATCAGTATGGAGTACAGAAATTTGTCTCTTGGCGTGATTTATAAGCAGATCAGGTAACAGTTCTGCACCAAATCTAAGCACACAATTACTGTGGTAATGTATTCAAATTGGAAAATTATGCTGTTGAGTGCTAATTATTAGAATCTTCCTAAGCTTTTATAAACAATAATAGTTCTTTTTAAAAAAAAGTGGGGAGGCAAAATGATGATTTTGAACCTAACTTCATTAAAAAACCAATAGCTTGAGTGGATCTAGGACTGTCAGTTTAAACAGTGATTGATTGGTTTGGGTTTTTTTTGTCTCAAAGTGAAGAAGTGATGTGTTGGGTTTTTTTCATTTGGATTCATTGACTGATATTTTGAAAAGTGTCTTATACTTCAATAGTAACTGTTGTGTAATGAAATCAAACAATTAAGGTGTTCATAGCAGTTTGCTTACCTGAAGTCCAGTGTGCGTTGTAAATTCTTATTGTAGTCTTGGTATATAAAGAGTCAGTGTAATTCAGGTTTCTTAAGAGGCATTGTTTATCATAACTCGTTCTTTGGTAGACATACATTTTGCTCCAATTTGATTTCACTTGTTTAAAATTGTGGTGTTAGGCATAGGAAGTAATTTGATTTCACTTGTTTAAAATTGTGGCGTTAGGCATAGCAAGTAAGTTGTTAACTTTGGCTGTTTGAGTAGTCCTACTACTAAGTTGTGCAAGCAGTCTTATTTACACTTAATTCTGTTTACATCTGGTATTTGTGGGACAATATGCTTAGGACACTGTACTCTAAATGGAGACAATATACGTAAACAGCAGATTAGTAGAAAATCACCATTTAAGGTGTTAAAAATTCAGGACTTAATATTCAAAACACATCTTCTTGTGAAGACTGAATATTGAAAAAATTTCAGTACCTAATTGGTTTCACTTTCTGGACCTCAGACAAAACAAAGATACTTGGTTGACTGTTGCAGATATTATAGGGGAGTTTCACAAACAAAATATATTCTAGATCTTCTGACGTTTCTATGTGTTAAATGTAGAATCACTTGATTTATGCTGTTGTGATTTAGCTCAGTAGACTGATGATTTCCTGCTTGGTTTTGTCTAATTAAATGATAGTTACTAGTGCGTAGCTTGTCTCTAAGACCTAGATAAGTGCCCTTATTTGTAGTAGATGCTGTATAACAAAAATTACTGTGCAGATTTTGTTTTGTTTTCAGTTTATTGGTTGCTTAAAACATTGCTGAAATGGGAAATGAACCTATGGCTTTGGAGTTGGACAAATTGCAGTTTTTTGATTTAAAATTAAAATATGGGACATGCAATAGTCTGTAAACTGAGCTGTGAATAAAGGCATAGAAATTAAAGAATTTAATAAAATCCTTAAGTTTTAGGAATCCTACTCTTCACGGCCTGTTTAATTTGAATGAATGAATATTTCAATATGGAGATCAGCAAAAATATCTAAAACTTGGAAAAAATATTAGGTAGTAATAAAGGAAGAACTCAACTGACTCGTCGCCTTCAGGGTTATAGATACAGCTTTGAGGTGATGAAGCTTCTAAGTTCACAATGTTCTTATGTTCTTCCTGTGGAAATCTCTAGATTTATTGGGATACAAAACTTTGCAGATTCCTGCTTTACAAAAAATGTTAGCTATAACATTAAAACTACTACTTAAACTATTACTTTTCATTGAACTTTTTGCATTGCAAAGTGTTATGACATGCTAGAACTGCAAGTTCAACAGAGGCACAGTGCTGATTCTTCTTGCCCCTTTTGTCTGTTATGTCATGGACTAGAGCCATGTGGTTTCTAGATACCAGTATCTGAGTTCATTATAAGTGATCTGCCTCTGGTATTAAACAGTATGCTGTTGTAGCTTCTGATCAGTTTGGAGTATGGAGTCTTGGTTATGCAGAAGGAGCGAATGATGTTTTCTCCTGCTGTGAGCAATGTAGCAGACTACAGAAGTGCAGTATAACTGAACTGCTTGTGTGCTTCTCGGATATGTGGTTCACTTTAGTGTGTGAATTTTCAGCTGCAACAGTGGAAAGACAAGACGTGCATGACTGTTCTAGGGTAAAGTAGAGCAAGCTATAAGGGCAGGGGAATTGCCTGCTGTCTTTGAATTATGAAGTCTTTTGAGAGGCAAAATACTCACTAAGAAGGTTAATAGTAGCTAGACCTTATCACAAGTGCAGAAATATAATTTCAGATGTGTTGTAGGCAGCCTTAATGGTGAAAAATACATTTGTCTCTTTCTCAGGCTATAGAGACTCACTTACAGGTGTGGGGTTTTTTTAATTGATTTGTATTTTTTTTCTTGTCCTTGTTCTGCATCTGATAAAGAATTTGCTGTGTAGTTGGTGACTTGTGAGAAATATTATCCCTATTACTGTAGCATATCCCTGAAAATAATGCGTTTTAATGTTACGGATTTTTGGAAGTTAGGGTATCTTTTAGGAAGAGATCTATAGAGACATTTAATAGTATGCCATATAGTTAGGAAGAGTGGAGCCTCACATTGTAAATAAAAGTGCTACTTAGGCTATTACAGATAAAGACCTGATTTTCTGCTGCTTGCTTCCTTTACAGCTCATACAGAGCTTGTTGTATGAACTTTGTACCTTTTCTTTTGTAAAACCAACTCTGAAAAAAGAAAGTTAGAAAAAACAATTGTAGTTTTCCTCAAGTTTAAAGTGTTTTTATTGAATGATTCCTAAAAATATGTTTAGTATTTTATAATGTGAATGCACTGACTTTTTTTTTTTTTTAAATGCAAAGCTTTTGCATTTGGCAACTATTTTCAAATAGGTTTTTTTTGTCTTCTTCAAAGATCAGTCCCAACAAAATGCCGTGGCTTTTTGTGCATGCCTTTCTCTGGACAAATTTATTTTCTTATTGTTATTTGAAAGGGACATTTCTCAGAATGAATTAATCCTTCCTCAGGTGTTAATTGTCCTGCAGGTGGTGTGGGTGAAAACTTGCAGGAAAAGGAACTAAGTTTTAACTAAGTTTTCCTTGAGAAGTGATGACTTTCAAAGATTTGTTCCTTTTTTCTTCCTATCTTCCTTCTCTCTTTTTTTTTTTCGTTCTGAAGCTTGCTTTATAAATTTGTTTGACTTGGATTGTTGAGTAAAGGTTGTAGATGTAGGTGGTTTACGTATTAAACACACAGAAATAATAAAATATTCTGATCTTCTAAAATATGAACACACTTATTTTATGACTCAGATATGACACAGTTGGCCTATAGTTATTTACGGCTTTTCCATGCTAGCTAATAATTTTGTGTATAGCAGAGCAGATGTAGCAAGGTTATGGTTTTTCTCCTTTCTTGCTCTGCGGTGCTTTCAATACAGGAGTCAAAGTGGGCACTGTTTGGCAGCATCAAGAATATCAAGAGGTGCTTCCTACACAGCAGAAGAATGATAGTGCCTTGTCCTGTGCAGTTTAAAGCCAGATAATCTTGATACCCTGCTAATGGGAGGTAGAACTCAAGAATTAATTTTGTACAAGAAGCAAGAAGTGGTTAGCCTTCAGAGATCTGAAAGATTAGTAATAAGGCTCAGAGAAAATACTGTAACATTGAAAGTTGGTTTCATGTACTGAAGGTAGCAGGGTTTTGTGCATGTTAACGAACTGCAAATTAACTCATGCTGGGTTTCTTTTGGGGTGTTTTATTTTGTTTTAATAGCTTTCTAGTTGTGTGCCTAACTTGTAATTCTGTGAATGCAATTTGTAGTTTGGATAGCTTTCAAATAAATGAAACTTGGAAGATGTTTTCCACTTCTGGGGACAGTGTACTCTGTGTTCCTGTGAAGATATGCAGGATTCTGCATGCAATGGTGTTTACCAGGCAACTCTTCCACCAATAAATTATATTCAGTATCCTGGCAGCTTTAACAGTATAGTAAGGTGTGGGCATTACAAAACAGGCCACTGCTTTGACACTTGGGCTGGAAATTGTAGTTGCCTGGTACTAATTTGAATAGTTGAGATTCAGCTGGCTGCAGTTTGGGCATAGAGGTCCTCTCCTTTTCTTAAGATATAGAAGAAATAATCCTGTAGACTCGGCACCAAACAATCATGCAGAACAAAGTGTGTGATCAGGCACGTAATACAGTATGCTTCCCCTCTGTAGATACAGGTAATTAACTCATCCCATATCCAGTTTTAGTTAATAATATAAAAGCATACAGAAAGTTATTCTTTACTTTCTTTCTCTCTTTTCCGCTTTTTTTTGTTTTGTTAGCCCGAGAAATTTCTTGTAGTCTTTTATCACTAGTTTGTTCTTGTAGTTAATGTATGTATCAAAGTATCACGTTTGTGTTTGTACAGGCTTTACAGTCTAAATACTACAGGATTTGTTTGTAGAACATTTCCCTCTGTCATCATAAAGGGCAAAATGCATTTGCATCTTTGATTATGTAAATATTAGTAACATCAATGAGTTTTCATCTTGCTGTAAGTATATGGTCCTTTCTAGTGCTGTTATTTGACATTTTGAATTAGGTTCATTAGGCTTATCAGACTGCATACTGACAGATGTGGATGATTAAACTTTACTGACGTCACGTTTCTACTTGTGCACTATTAAGACAAATGTAGTGCTAATATACCCTGACTAATGATTTGAAGGCCTTTTGACAAGGCTGGGCAATGTCTGTAAATGTTTTAAAAGGAGGATCATATTATTTAACCCAGCTATTGTCTCTTTAGCTGGCAACTTTGGACAAGTTGCTTGCTTGCATTTTATGTGGATTTTGTGCTGTTTAATCAGATGTGTTTCAAGACACAGGTAATTACTTAGTCATCAAGAAATTTAAGCTTTATGGACAGACTTTGCTGTTTGGATCAAGCTCATAGCTTGAGTTTGTTTGATGAAAGCTTCCTCATGATTAGCTGAACTTCTGTATTTCCACGTTAAGCAAAGTACTAATGCGTAATTTGAGTGTAGTATGTCTTCTCATTTATTCACGTTGCTGTCTTTTCCAGATAGTCATGGGCAACATTGTTAATGTGGAGTACTGCCTTGCAAGGGAGATGGAAAATAGCTGTTAACAGTGTTGATATTCAGGCTTTAAAATAGCTTTAAACCCCCCTCCATGTATATATATTATGTCTTCCTGTTTTATCATGTGGAGTCTGAATGGACATACTGCCCTGGTTTCTGTAACTTTGTATTTACTAATGTCTTGCATGTTTTCATTGTGTACTAGTAAACAAAAACTCTGAAAGTTTTATTCTCAGCTTGTACAGATCTGTTATATCAAAAAGTAGGTAGCTGTGTGTATACCTAAGCGGAATGGTTTAGACAGTGATAGTATAATTTCAATGTGGGTTTTCCTTTAGAATGGCATCTTAGTGGTTATGTTCTTGTCTGCAACAGAACTTTTGAAGGCCTCGTAACTCTTACCCTGTATTTTATGCTTTTTTTTTTTTTTTTTTTTTTTTTTTTTTTTTTTTTTAGCGATTTGGTAGGGTGTAACTGAATTTTTGCAAATGAGAGACAGGAAAAATAGGAATTGACAGGAGAAAGTATATAGGGCTCTTGAATTCCACAAAGTCCTTGAGAGAATTATGTAGTGTTAGAAACCGGTAGAATTGAATTGGAAGACCAACATTTTACAGCTGGTTTGTCGCATAGGTTTGTTTCTTGCTGTAAACTTAAGCTATTTATCTTACTGCTGGTGCTTATTGTTTTAGGTTGACATTTGTAATGAACACGATGGCAATAATAAAATAATGAAATTGATTTAAGAAGCCTCAGCTGATAGATCATAGCTGTAAATGTTAGGATCACAAAGAAGCTAAATCACTAAGAAATCATAAAATGACCAACATCATCTAATAAGAAGTATATGAGCTTCTAGCATAGCAAATACTGCATAGCCTTTCTGATCTGCTTCCTAAAGTACAGGAGTTTTACAACAGAATCTACTCAAGAAGTATTCTTCCAAGCATGCTTATCAATCAGCTGTTTTACCCAGTAAATTAATGAGAAAATGTCTTTTACTGAGGAAGAAGGGTAACACAGCAGCATGGATTGGACAGTTTATTTCCACTAAAAGTAAAAGAGCTGTGTGGTCACTAGGATGGGGAATGGACCCCAAGTCACATGGAAGCAGGTAGAAAAAAAGATACTGTGAAAGGAAAGACAAATTTAAGAGACAACTTTAATTATTCTTTTTATTCTGAGACTAATTTAATTCCAGAACCTCTGGAAGAGAGAGCCTTGGCTTTGTAGGAACACATAAAGGCCCTATGCTTCATACGTTTTGTGCCCATAGGCAAAATTAGGATAAAGAAGTTGATATTAGATTTCCTTTTGAAACTGGGTTTCTGTATGAATGGTTTCCTTTCATACATTTACATAAAAACTGATTAGGCTAATTGGTAGATCAATTTATATAAATTATTTTGGATTTGGGCTTGATCTCTGATGTAGTGAAAGGCGATGCCTGGCACTGTGCATCTTTGAGTTGGCAGAATTAATTTGTAACTATAACTTTTGACTTGTGCATCTAGCTGTGCAGCTGTACTCTTTAGCTTACAGCGGTAGGTAGGAGTATCTCAGAACTGGAGAACTGTGGAGCTTGGAAGGGACCTTTGAAGATTCTATGGTCCACTCCTTGCACAAAGCAGACTTGGCTGCAATAGATTGTGCAGGCAGTGTCAGGCTCTTTCTCTCATTTCACTTTCCTCTTTCCAGTGTGTGTGTGTGGAATTGGGATCACAACTGCTCACACTTAGCTGCTGATCACACTGGGCTGTGGCTAAACAGTGGCAACTGGGCATCACTGGGAAGAGTCTGGCTTGTTTATATTCCCACATGAATAACATCAGAGGATCAGATTCACTGAGGTTGGAAGGGACCTCTTGAAAACATGTATTCCGATGCCAATGCTGAATGAGGGTCAGCTGGAGCAGATTGATCAACATTGTCTGGTTTAACTTTTGAGTATTTTTAAGAATGGAGACTCTGCAACCTCTCCGAGGTGAGAAAGTGTTTCCTGATGCTTAGATGGAAATTCCTGTGTTTCAGTTTGTGGTAATTGCCATTTGTCTTGTCACTGGGCACTGCTGAAGAAACCCTATCTGCTGCTTCTTTGCTCTACCCCATTAGGTGTTTGTACACATAAATAAGACCCTTCTCTTCCCTAGACTGAACCATCCCAGCACTGTGAGCCTTCCTTCATGATAGTCCCTTCATCATCTTAGTGGCTTTTTGCTGGAGTCTCTTCTAGTAGTGTTGTGTCCCCTTGTTCTGGGGAGCCTAGAACTGGACTCAGCACTCCAGATGTGGCCTCAGCAGTACTGTATAAAAAAGAAGGAACACCAGTCTAGACATGCTGGCAGCATTCCTCCTGATGCAGCCCAAGACACTGTTAGCCACCTTTGGTGCATGGGCATATTGCTGGCTTGTGTTCAACTTGGTGTTGCCTAAAATCCCCAAAGGCTGTTTTCCTTGGGCTGCTTCCCAGCCAGGCCCAGCCCATATGCCTGATGTTTTTCCTCACCAAATGCAGCACTTTGCACTTTCTCTTGTTGAGCTTCATGAGGTTCCTGTCTGCCCATTTTTCCAGCCTGTCAGGCTCCATCTGGATGGCAGCACAACCCTCTGCTGTGTAGGCTGATCCTCCTGGTTTTGTATTGTCTGCAAATATTACATTGAATTCAGCAGAAGTAGTTGTTCTGCTTGGGCTTACATAAAACTACAGGTCTAAGGGATATTGAAATAGTGAGACAACAATTCAGTTGTTGACTAACTGAGTGTAATTCATAGCTTCTTGCAGCATTCCTCTCTGGCCTCAGCCCTGTTAAAGTTAGTGCCTTAGGAAGACTTACCTTGGTATGGAAATGCTGGACTGGTTAAGTGGATAAAACATTCTTGTTAAAAGTTCCTTTCTGTCCCCTGAAAAAACACATCCACAGAATATTATTCGTGTAAAAGCCAAATTCATAAGTGGGTGCTGAAGTAATTTGCCTTAAATGAACAAACAGAAGCCCCTAAAACCCCAAACCACCAACTAAAAATGAACTCTTCAGTCTCTCTCTCTTTCTGCTCCTCCCTTACAAATCTCCCCAAAACTGAGCTGACAATGTTGAAGAATACTCAAAGAGTTGGGGGGGGTGTTAATCTGTATGCCATGATGAAATAAATACTGACCACTGAGTATCTTATGTACAGTCAGTGGAATGGATTGAAGGGTGTGAAGTGATGAATACTGAAGGACTATTACTTTTTTACACTGTGAAGAAATGGTGTGTATGTGTATTTCACTGATATATATGCTGGTTAAATACATCTACAGGTGCAAACTGATGTTTTTTACAGGGAAATCAAATATTGTGCTTACTTAAACTTCCTGTGTGACTTTACTGTCAGTGAAACATTAAAATTGGTAAACACTGTCTATTGCACTTTGTGATGAAGGAAAGTGTAACTTCAACTTTGGTCATAAATCTAAGTTTCATTTTCCTGGGACTGATCACTGTAACAAGTTTGTATGAAGAACTTGAGTGGATGGGATTGCATGAGGGGTTCATTATGTACAAGCCAACTGTTTACTACTGAGGGAGGTTATCCCACTGGTAAATGTTGAAGTGTGTTTGCCTACATGGACTTAATTAAAATGCAAAAAAATCCTCCGAATTAAAGTGGTACTAATGTTCAGAATGGGAGAGTTGTAGAAATCTAGTTAATTTCAGTTCAAGCAGGGATGGAAAGTAGAGTAGAGAGAGGACTAGTATGTTAGTGAAGGTGGGAGTGTGGAAAGAGAAGTCTAAGTTCTGAGAATGGAGAATGGTGTGCTGGGTGAAGCAGGTAGGCAAAATGAGATGAAAAATAAGGACTGTAAAAGTAGGCTAAATGTTGGTATGGCAGGAGGAGAGTGAAACATAGAAAGACAGTCTTCCATACGTAGCTTTCTTGTGCAGTGATTCATACCAAACTAAAAGGGTCATGATGCTAATGAAATTAATGACTATTACACTAACATACAAGCAAAACTTAGTGACATTGCATGGTATAAAAATCAAGGTTACATCCATTTCACAGATTGAGAAAATGAGGAATGAATTAATTTATATGCTTAGGAAACAAAAATCAGTAATCAGCGAGCCACAGTGTTTTGTATTCTCTGAGCTTTTTTAAAAAAGCTTAAGGAATAATAGTTCTGTGAACAATAGAGGGCAAGTGATGATACATAGTTGGAAATTGCAACACCTGCTGAAGCTAAAATATGTCTGTCTTTTGCCTGAAGATCAATCCTTTGAGTATTGTTTCCTTTAAAACATAAAAATAACTTTGGTTTTAGCTATCCTCAACATAGAGATGGAAATAGGAGGAAATGCTGATTGTCTTTAAGCTTGCCTGCTTTTTCTGTTGCAGTTCTTTAGTGTATGTTCTTTTTTTCCTTATTTTTTTTAAAGCTGGACTGAAAGTGAACCACAATGGCTGCTGTCATCACAGATAGTCCTCCAAATCCAGGCTGCAAAATCATGACTTTTAGGCCTTCAATGGATGAATTCAGGGAGTTCAACAAATACTTGGCATACATGGAATCACAAGGTGCTCACAGGGCAGGAGTTGCAAAGGTAAACACCTATAATGTAGAACAAAACCCCTGGTCCTAATAATTATTTTCTCAGTATTTGTGTTTTTCTGGTTGCAAAACTGGCTGTTTTACTATGTAACATTTTTTCTAAGTGATTTTCAGTGAATGGATACTGATCTTACTCTTTCAAGAAAGAGCTTTTTGCTATCTCTGATGTTCAATGCAAACTAATTAAGATGGTGCATACTGTTTTCTCTCTAACTGTCAGTTGTTTCCATGTTAACAATTCCAAAAGAGGATCTCTTATTAAGGCAGATAAAAAATAGTTTTTGGCAAACCAGAACAAAGTAGGGAATTAATAGGAAAAATTGGGAAGTCCGGATCAACCAGATGTTGAACTTGGTTGTCTAGAGTTGTATGTAACTTTACTGAAGCATGTAATCCCACTACAGTCAACAAATGTATGCGTAAAGATAACGAGGCATTGTTTGAATGGAAATTGGTTTTTTTAATAGTGATTTTTATCTTTTTGTTAATGAGAATGGGAGGTATAGTAACTGCTGTTGCATTGCCCTTTGAACAATGGTATATCCAGGATCTGTAAAGCAAGTGTTCCTCCCCTAATTGAGACTGATTATTAGGGATTATATCTGATGCAGTTTAATGTTATATCATCTAAGTATTTATACTGTATCTGTTTTCATAGAACCATAGAATCACTAGGTTGGAAAAGACCCACTGGATCAAGTCCAGCCATTTCTATCAATCACTAAATCATGCCCCTCAGCACCTCATCCGCCCCATGCTTTAAACACCTCCAGGGAAGATGACTCCACCACCTCCCTGGGTAACCTATTCCAGTGCCCAATGACCCTTTGCGTGAAAAATTTTCCTAATGTCCAGCTTGAACCTCCCTTGACAGAGCTTGAGGCCATTCCCTCTTGTCCTGTCCCCTGTCACTTGGGAGAAGAGGCCAGCTCCCTCCTCTCTACAACCTCCTTTCCAGGTAGTTGTAGGGAGCAATGAGGTCTCCCCTCTGCCTCCTCTTCTCTAGGCTAAACAACCCCAGCGCTCTCAGCTGCTCCTTCTAAGACTTGTTCTCCAGCTCCCTTACCAGCTTCTTCTCTGGACTTACTCCAGAGCCTCAACATCCTTTTGTTGCCTTTCAAACCAGCAAGGCACAGTGCAGGTCTGGAAATCCTAGTTTAAATATTATAAGTGATCTTTGGGAATAACAGTCTGAGTTTTGAAGCCAATGTTGCAAAGTAAAGACATCTAAAAAATGAGAGAAGAGAAACAGCCTGCAATTTTTGTTTTTCCTCCATTCGCTCCTTCTTTCCTGCTTCCAAGAACAAAGCAAAACTGCCCCCCTCATGCTTTGAAAAACTTGTTGTTTATTTGCTTCCAGATTTCTGAGGATAGATTACATAATAGATCATATTTTCAAGCATTTCTCTGCAAACAGGAGTAGAAGTGTGATAAATAGGCAACAGAGGAAAGCCTGAGCTGAATTTTTAATATATTCAAGTATGTTATAGAACGAGTATGTTATATTTGTTTGAGGATGAACTATTGCAGTCCTCTCATCTTGAACAGTAAACTTAACAGCAAATTCATCATAATGACATGTGTTTCTGAACAAATTTATATCATTAACATGTATGTGAGCAGGAGATTCTAGCTTTGTGTCATTCTATGGATTATGTATGTGCACTCAAAAAAATTCTTATTTTCATATTGTTTGTATGTATAAATAGTTTTATTTGTTGGTAGTTTCTAATCATATTTCATGGAGAAATAGAAAGTGCCTCAATATCAGCCACTGAGATACTAATTGATAGTATTTTTTTGCTATTACATTTATTTATTTGTGTATAACGTACTTCCTTTCTTTGGTATGTTATGTAGAGAACAAAGATAGGCATGCATAAATTTTACTCCTTGCTTTCTCTGGCTATGTGAGGAACCTATTATATGAGCAGGATTAGTGTGTGATATGTTTGGAAAAAAACAAAACAGAAAAAGAAGTTTCGTTTAAAAAGAGGCATATTTGTGAAACAGTCATCATCATGGCTGTATCCATCCTAGACTGCAATTAATCTTCTTAATTTGGGCCAGTTTGGGCTCTTTACTCAAAGCTTACTTTAAAGAAGCTACCTCAAGAGGATAATTTGCTAAAGTTTTAACATTATAAAAATGCCTTGTGTTCAATTGTCTTTTACACCCTGTAGCTGTTCACCTCTGAGAACTCTCAGGAGGTGTATCATCAAAGGTGAGACTTTAATTCATAAAAAGCCTACATAAAGTTCTCTTCTTATTTCTGAGACATTCATAATAAATAAGAGATTCAGTTACTCTCTGATAGGGTTTGTTGGGTTTTGTTTTTGTTTCTTTTCTGTCACAAATTGAAGCAGCTGGGAATGCTGATCATTGACTTCCTGATACATGGTGCTAAGTGCTTTTCTGAGGCTGCTGGTATACATAAGGACTAAAATATGTAATGAGGGGATTCATGCAGGACTACTGCCTGATGAGCAGAGGACCTTTATTTAGTCTTAATGGCTGCTTTATATGTGTTAAGTAGTAAGAATCACAGAATAACCAGATTGGAAGAGACCCACTGGATCGTCGAGTCCAACCATTCCCACCAATCCCTAAATCATGCTCCTAAGCACCTCATCTACCCTAACCTTAAACACCTCCAGGGACGGTGACTCAACCACCTCCCTTGGCAGACCATTCCAGTGCTTAACCACCCTCTCCGTGAAGAACTTTTTCCTAATCTCAAGCCTAAATCTCCCCTGGCGGAGCTTGAGGCCATTCCCTCTCGTCCTGTCCCCTGTCACTTGGGAGAACAGGCCAGCTCCCTCCTCTCCACAACCTCCCTTCAGGTAGTTGTAGAGAATAATAAGTTCTCCCCTCAGCCTCCTCTTCTCCAGGCTGAACAACCCCAGCTCTCTCAGCCGCTCTCATAAGACTTGTTCTCCAGCCCCTTCACCAGCTTTGTTGCTCTTCTCTGGACTCGCTCTAGAGCGACAACATCCTTCTTGTGGTGAGGGGCCCAGAACTGAACACAGTACTCGAGGTGCGGTCTCACCAGTGCCCATTACAGGGGGAGAATAACCTCCCTGGACCTGCTGGTCACGCCATTTCTGATACAAGCCAGGATGCCATTGGCCTTTTTGGCCACCTGGGCACACTGCTGGCTCATGTTCAGTCGGCTGTCAACCAACACCCCCAGGTCCTTCTCCTCCTGGCAGCTTTCCAGCCAGGCTTCTCCTAGTTTGTACCTCTGCTTAGGGTTGTTGTGCCCCAAGTGCAGGACCCGGCATTTGGCCTTGTTAAACCTCATGCCATTGGTCTCAGCCCAGCAGTCCAGCCTGTTCAGATCCCTTTGCAGAGCCTCCCGACCCTCCAGCAGATCCACACTTCCACCCAGCTTGGTGTCATCTGCAAACTTGCTAAGGGAGGACTCAATGCCTTCATCCAGGTCGTTGATAAAGGCATTAAACAGGACTGGACCCAGCACTGAGCCCTGGGGAACCCCACTTGTAACTGGCCTCCAGCTGGATTTAACTCCATTTACCATCACCCTCTGGGCCCAGTCATTCAACCAGTTTTTCACCCAGGAGAGTGTGCACCCGTCCAGGCCAGAGGCCGACAGTTTCTGAAGCAGAATGCTGTGAGAAACTGTATCAAAGGCTTTACTGAAGTCCAGGAAGACCACATCCACAGCCTTTCCCTCGTCCAAGAGTTTAGTCACTCGGTCATAGAAGGTGATCAGGTTACTCTGGCAAGACCTGCCTTTCATGAACCCATGTTGACTGGGCCTGATCACCCGGTTCTCTTGCAAGTGCTTCATGATCGCACTTAAGATCACCTGCTCCATGACTTTCCCCGGTACCGAGGTCAGGCTGACAGGCCTGTAGTTCCCCAGATCCTCCCTGCGCCCCTTCTTATAGATGGGCACGACATCAGCCAGCCTCCAGTCCAGCGGAACCTCCCCAGTCATCCAGGACCACTGGAAGATGATGGAAAGGGGTTTGGCCAGCACATCCACCAGTTCCCTCAAAACTCTTGGGTGGACTCCATCCGGCCCCATAGACTTGTGGGCATCTAGCTGGGCAAGCAAGTCTCTAACCACCTCCTCTTGGACCTTGGGAATCTCATAGTTCTCATCCAACCCTTGGGGTTGTGCACAGAGGGAACAATTTTCCTTACTGTTAAAGACTGAGGCAAAGTAGGCATTGAGCACTTCAGCCTTGTCTTCGTCCCCTGTTACTGTTGTTCCCTCTGCATCTACTAGGGACTGGAGATTCTCCCTAGCCCTCCTTTTGCTGTTGATGTATTTGTAGAAAGACTTTTTGTTGTCTTTCACAGTCTTGGCCAATCGCATTTCTAGTTGGGCCTTAGCCCTCCTGACTTTTTCTTACTTCCTCCCTATAGTCCACCCAGGATGCCTGCCCCTTCCTCCAGAGGTCGTAGACCCTCCTCTTCCTATTGATGTCTCTTAGGACCTCCCTACTCAACCATGCTGGTTTCTTACCCCGCCAGCTACTTTTCTGGAACTTGGGGACGGCTTTCTCCTGAGCTGCTAGGAGTTCCTTCTTGAAGAGTGCCCAGCCCTCATGGACACCTTTGCCTTCAAGGAGCGCCTTCCACGGGACTCTTCTGACCAGTCTTCAGTGGCCTTTACAATGATTGGTTGTTGTTCCCCAGCCTAGGCCAGGCATACTATGTGGTATTATACGATTGGCTAAGATTAACTGTTCATGCCTTCTTCGTGTTTCTTCTCTCAGCCAAGGTCTTTCAAGGACAGCATCCATTTCCCTGTGTCCTTTGGCCTGCAAAAACCTCCACAATGTAATGCTTTCAGTCCAATGTTCTAGTCATTTGTGTGTCTAAGCTTTAGGATATCTGAAAAAGGAGACAATTCTATGTCTTGGCATAATTGGCATAATTTCAGCCAGTAGGAAGTGTAAAAAGATGATGAATTTGTCTTACTGGAAGTATTCTTCAGATTTTTTTGAGATGTGAATCAGTTGTCCTGTTTTGGTTCATTATCTTGATTGATTCTTTTTCTGGTTCCTTTCCTGCCATCCACTTAATTAAACCTCAGTGTGCAGCCACTGTAGAAGGAAAGGGAAGAGCCATTGAGGGTGTCCCAAGGAGAGCAATGGACATAGTAACATTAGGAAGAAATGAGAAAAAAGAATGTGAAACAGCTTTGCTTTTATTGTATAATTTAATACTTCTGTAACATTGCCGTCATCTTTATATCCTTACTTGTAGTGTTGCTCTGCTCTTGTGTGCACGTTCTTTCACTCTTCTGTGAATTCTTTTAGGTGTTATCTTTGTGAAGTTTCTGGATGGACTAATTTTCTGCAGTAACCAGGCATGAGATTAGTTCTTGCATATATTAAGTATGTATGTCTGAATATTCACTTGCAAGTGAATTGCAGGAAAGGCAAAGATGACATAACATCAATAAAATATACTAATGCTGTAATTTTAGGAAGCCTGGCACTTAATATGTAAACATCTGTTTCCTGTAAGCTTTATTTTGAGTTGAAACACCTTGAAGGAACATTGTAATGGGATAATTGTGTTTTAGGTTAGGCACATGAATATGTAAAACTGATTTATTTTTAAAAATACTAGATGCAATGATATCTACCAGGTGTTTCAGTATTTTAAAGGGTATAAAGCAGATATTGGCTGTGGAATGGTTGCAGGCATATAATGGTTTTAAATTACTTTTGACAATGATCCAGTAAACAATAAATATCTAAAATGGTGATCATGGCAGCAGAAGAACACAAGTTAGACATTTTGATCATTTTTTGCTTCATCATAGTGCAGTGTTGCAAGATGTAGACTAGAATCCTGTAACTGAGTTGGAAGTTAGTGGGAAGTCCATTCTAGTGATTTAAGTGACAATCAAAGTATTTCAGAGATAGAGCAGCTTTAAAGATTCGTATGAGAAGTGCATATCCCTAGTTAACACTGTTTAACCTGTATTAATTTTAAATTTTCAGGTAATATTTTATATTTTTAAAACAATTAAATACACTGCTTTCTTTCCTGATGAGATAGAGCTGCTTCATTAAGGATGCGTATTTCAGTTTTGTTGCTGTTAAACTATAGCTATTTATTTTGTTTTTTTCTAGGCTATACATTTTCTTTCAAAAAAAGGAAATTGTTTTTTGTTGTTCTCTCTTTAACATTATCTCAATGAGATGATTATTAGATGTCATTATCAGGGATGGAAAAATCTGGCTACGAGTTATTGTTCTCTCAAATTGTACACATGCACGCAGTTAAGAGAAACTGGAAATTAGTGCAGTCTTAAAAATATTCCAAGATGTGATTTGCAGAGGTTGTCACTATTCTCATAGCAATTGGAGTTTAATACTGTTTGTGTTGAAGTCACTAGGACAGAATGTATCTGAATGGTCCAGAATTTGGCCACGTGGTCAGGGATTTATGATATTTTGGCCTCTTCGAAGTTAATATCCATGTGCTTCTATGATTGAAAATGTGTCTGCATTTTTTAACCATACATGGAGGACTTGATTCCCATTCCATCCAGTACATTCAAAAACAGTTTGGGAGACTCTTCATGTACAGATTGCTAGAAGTGTGATAGTCCCAGAACTACCACAAATATTTTTATATATAATTTTGTGTTTATATGCATGTAGGATATCTACTGACCTGGGTTTACAGAGCCCCTGGAATACAAAATGTTTTAAAAGTTATTAATTACAGTAGTCATGTTCAGACGTCCTGTCACATGTGGAAGAGCCCTTCTAACCATATAGTGTGTAGGTCTGCCTTCCCCTTCTGTTTGTTGCTAGAATAGTAATTAAAGCGTCCATATCCTCTTCAAGCCTGTTTGTTAATTGCTATGTGTAACTCGGTTGTCTCGAGACTTTTCATTATTTTTTTATCCTCAAAAACCTGTATATTTAGATATGAAAATAAACTAACTAGATATTTTTAAAACAAATCTTTATCAAGTCAGTAACTCATTCTGCAGAAGTTTAAGGGACATTTTCTGAGTCTTGGAAATTTGATTTGAAATAAGAATAAAATATATTTTCCTGTTTTGGTAGTAACAGCAAATGAACTTAATTTCAAGTGTGAATGCAAAGAGAATAAAGATTACCAGAGGACTACATGCAGAAACAGTAGATTAACATCTAAACAGAGGTCATAAGCAAAGTAGACATACCTAGCACTTTAGGTTAAATGTAAAAGCATAAGGGGAGAAGACTTCTTACCTGTATGGAAGAACATGTGTATGTAAATGGGACTGAAATGACTATAAGGCTTGCACATATTGTGGGAGGAGAGGAAGTGTAGGGAATAAAATGTTTTAAAACACCCCAGAGCCTGTAATACTATGCTTGAAACGATCGGTTAAGGTACTAGACAAACAACATTAAACCATTTCCAGAGCAGACAATACTGTGGCATCCCTGGGCAAATTGCCTAAACAATTTCTGTTAGGCTTTTGAAAGTCTGAAATGAGCTTTAGGCATAGATAGTATATTTTATTCTTACTGTTACAGAGGGTCCTTAAAGAAAAACAAGGAATGAAAGAAATAGAAATAAATGAAAAACAAGGCACACTGGTAGATAGTTGCTCTTTACTTGAATAAGAAGTACTTTAGAGACTCAAAGTGAATTTGAATAGAGCGAAATAGTTAAATTAGTTTGCAGGTGTATTGACAAGTAGAAAACTAATTTTGGAACATAATAATGAAAATAGATTTTTGGCAAGTACAAGAAAAACAGTTTTAAGAAGAGCCAGGGCAGAAGTAGCTACATGGGTATAGTAGCCAGTGCCATTCAGAATCAAATGTAGCACAGGAGATTACCAGTATATGAAACAGGGTTTAACAGAAATTTATGCACTGATAGCAGTCTGAAATAACCTTAGTTGTACAAGCTTCACGGAGGAAACTAGGTGGTATAACTAAGACATCCCTATCTGAAACTGAATATACATCATGCTAAATGACAGTAGACAGTGTTAATGTGCTTTTGACATTTGAGAGATTTATGTATCTGTTTATAACCAATTTCTTGATAAAGGAATTGGTTATAGAGAGATTCCTATTGGTTATAGATAGATAACCAATACCGTAGGTAAGGAATTGGTTGGATAGTCACGTTCTGAGAGTTGTGGTAAATGGCTCAATGTCTAGATGGAGACCTGTGACAAGTAGTGTCCCTCAGGGGTCTGTACTGGGACCAGTGCTGTTTAATACAGTGAGATCAAGTGCACTTTCAGCAAATTTGCAGGTGATGCCAAGCTGAGTGGTGCAGTTGTCACACCAGGAGGACAGGATGTCATCCAGAGGGACCTGGACAAGCTGAAGAAGTGGACCTGTGTGAACCTGTGGTTCAACAAGGCCAAGTGCCGAGTCCTGCACCTGGGCTGGGATGATCTGTAGTTTCAATGTAGGATGGAGGATGATTGAGAGCAGCCCTGTGGAGTAGAACTTGGGGGTGCTGATGGATGAGAAGCTGTACCTGAGTTAACAATGTATAGTTATGGCCTAGAAGGCTAGCCATATCCTGGTCTGCATCAGAAGTAGTGTGGCCAGCAAGTCAAGCAAGGTGATTCTCCCTAGCTACTCCACCTAGAGCACTGTGTCCAGTTCTAGAATCCCCAACTTATGAAGGATATGGAGCCATTGGAATGAATCCAGAGGAGGCTATAAAGATGATCTGAGGGCTGGAGCACCTCCCATATGACGACAGACTGAGAGAGTTGGAGTTCTTCAGCCTGGAGAAGAGAGTGCTCTAAGGAGACCGTAGAGCAGCCTTCCAGTACCTAAAGGAGACCTACAAGAAAGCTGGGGAGGGACTTTTTGTAAGTTGATGTGGAGATAGGACAAGGGGAATTGCTTTAAATTGGAGAGGGGCAGATTTATATTAGATATAAGGAGGAACCTCTTCACAATGAGGGTGGTGAGGCACTGGAACAGGTTGCCCAGGGAAGTTGTGGATGCCCACTCCCTGGAGGTGTTCAAGGCCAGGTTGGATGGGCCTTCAGCACCCTGATCTAGTGGGATGTGCACCTGCCCATGGCAGGGAGGTGTGAATTAGATGGTCTTTAAGGTTGCTTCCAATCCAAACAGTTCTATGATTCTATTGTCAATGAGGAAGCCTTGCCTTAAGTTCTTGCTTTTTTATGGCTAGCTTTGTGTCACTTTGGACATGATGTTATAACATCTCTGGTCCTTGCCCTGACCTTTGTTAGAAAATGTGAATTCTTTGGGGCAAGGATTCTGTTTTTATTTTCTTTTAAAATGATACTTGGCCTATCAGTCTCCACAGAATTAACTTTTCTTAACTAGTACTCCAATTACAACAATAGTAAGCATGCTCCATTTAGCTGGGAACTTGTATTCACTAAAATATTTTTATTGCTTAAAATGCACTGACCTTGAATGAGATAACATAATGTAGATTTTGCTTTTCAGTATTCATATATTTATAGCAAATAAAAGTTCATGCTTAATAATCATGAAAATGGAAATCTTTATGCACCTACTTGATTTTTCTGCATATATTCTGAATGTATGACTTCTCTGCTTCCAAAGCTGCATTTTGTACTTTGTTGGTGTGCATATAATTTGAGATTGGTGTGAAAGAAAAAGAAGTAGAAATCAAGATTTATTTTTTTTCTCCCACAGAAGCTGAGCAGGAAAAAAAGAAAGGGAGATGCATCTGTGCAAAAACTGGATAAAAATGCCTTTTTAAAGTAAAAACATTAGCTATGGAAGTATGCCATTATATGATAACTGTTCTTCAGCTTCATGTTATAGTCTCGGTAACATTTCTTTGAGGAATGACTATTTGAGTACATTAGTGTTATGATTTGCCCGTTTTTGATTGTTTTCCTAGCAAACAACCTCGGGATCCATCTGTGTTATGTTTTAGAATTTTTTACTTTCTTGGAGTGAGGTAATGGCAAAATCTCTAATGAATAGTATTGTGTGGAATCCAAAAAAGCTTGTTGGTTGATGCGTGTTTATGAAAGTTGTTGTAAGTTGTTTTATGTTACTTTAAAAGTTCCCAAGCCAATGCTTGTGTAAATTAGAGCTGAGCACCATAAGAAAGAATGAATTTAATGAGTGGGCTAGAGAACATACTATCGAGCCTTTGGGCAACTAAAAGTTCAAAACCAAAAATTAAAAAAAATTGTCGGTGCATTTAAAAGCTATTACATTTTCAAGTCTCGAGAATT
The DNA here is from genome assembly GCA_033459285.1 of Clamator glandarius. Classification (NCBI taxonomy): domain Eukaryota; kingdom Metazoa; phylum Chordata; class Aves; order Cuculiformes; family Cuculidae; genus Clamator; species Clamator glandarius. Next base: position 638,621 of record JAUNZM010000267.1, on the reverse strand, counting down.
TCCTGTTTTCAGATGTGTTTGCAAGGAATGCTCAGCCTTACACAGCCTACTAGACAACACTGGTATGAGTACAGGCTCCTTTGAAATTCCTGAGTATGTTATTGGTAACACTTCAGAATCTGTTGAGGAATTTTCACAGAGTGTGGGCAATTCTGTGGTATTTGAGTTAAGTGTTATTTTTACAGTAGGTTAATCTTTATGTAGCTTTAATCTTTAAAAACTTTTGGAGCTGTATGATCTTTAGAGTCCCTACCAACCTAAACTGTCCTGTGACACTAAGCTGGGTGGAAGTGTGGATCTGCTGGAGGGTCGGGAGGCTCTACAAAGGGACCTGAACAGGCTGGACCGCTGGGCTGAGACCAACGGCATGAGGTTTAACACGGCCGAATGCCGGGTCCTGCACTTGGGGCACAACAACCCTAAGCAGAGGTACAAACCAGGAGAAACCTGGCTGGAAAGCTGCCAGGAGGAGAGGGACCTGGGGGTGTTGGTTGACAGCCGACTGAACATGAGCCAGCAGTGTGCCCAGGTGGCCAAAAAGGCCAATGGCATCCTGGCTTGTATCAGAAATGGCGTGACCAGCAGGTCCAGGGAGGTTATTCTCCCTCTGTACTCGGCACTGGTGAGACCGCACCTCGAGTACTGTGTTCAGTTCTGGGCCCCTCACCACAAGAAGGATGTTGTGGCTCTGGAGCGAGTCCAGAGAAGAGCAACAAAGCTGGTGAAGGGGCTGGAGAACAAGTCTTACAAGGAGCAACTGAGAGAGCTGGGGTTGTTTAGCCTGGAGAAGAGGAGGCTAAGGGGAGACCTTATTGCTCTCTACAATTAGCTGAAGGGAGGTTCTGGAGAGGAGGGTGCTGGCCTCTTCTCCCAAGTGACAGGGGACAGGACAAGAGGGAATGGCCTCAAGCTCTGCCAGGGGAGGCTCAGGATCAACATAAGGAAAAAATTCTTCACTGAAAGGGTCATTAGGCAATGGAATGGTCTGCCCAGGGAGGTGGCTGACCCGCCTTCCCTGGAGTTGTTTAAGGTTAGGGTAGATGAGGTACTTAGGGGCATGGTTTAGAGATTGGTGGGAATGGTTGGACTCGATGATCCAGTGGGTCTTTTCCAACCTGGTGATTCTGTGATTCTCCAATTAATTATGAGGTTTAATTAATATTAATATAAAATCTACTGTATCTAAATTAGTGCAAGCTCTTACTGTAATAGAATTGTACCCTGTGGTTTTATGGAGAGTAAGGTAAACAGACTCTAAAATGCTCTAAAATACCTGTCTTTTTTATTTTTCATAAAGAAATAGTTACTCGTACTGCTTACACCAAATAAATACTGTAAATCCTTCCTATACATATTTTATTTTTTCTTTTTCAATTTCAGAAAAACAGTTTTTATATCATGGAGTAGGAGTGTTGAACTATAAGGTTTTCTGATAATAAAGTACTTATCAGTTCTGTGTATTTGTACAGCTGCACATTATTCATTTTAGTGAGCTGCTGCTTGTGAATTGAGGTAACACTATGCCTATTTTGAATTGGTTTCTGCATTAGCTTGGAATACTTCATGGTTGGTTATTACAAAACAGCTGCTAAGCAAGTATTCATTTGATCATGTAGGCTTATTTGACTGGTTAATTTGATTTTTACCAGAATGTTTTGAATTGTTATTGGAATTGTCGGTATCCTGTTTTTTGTTTATGAATGTAAAGGTAATCCCACCGAAGGAGTGGAAACCAAGAAAACATTATGATGATATTGAAGATTTGGTGATTCCTGCTCCAATTCAGCAGATGGTCACTGGTCAGTCGGGACTCTTCACGCAGTACAACATTCAGAAAAAGCCAATGACAGTGAAGGAGTTTAAGCAGCTGGCCTACAGTGACAAGTATGTATATGGGGGGTCTTGCTTGGAAAGAAATATTAATTTGTTCCCATATTGTGGCTTCTTTGAGTTGTGCTAGGTGGGTAGTAATTTTTCCAGTTATGCAGCAGAGATTTTTGTCTCCTAAGGTGGGGAAGGGTACCACAATATGAATGTTGTTTGGGTGTTTTTGAAAACATCTAATACCATAGCAGAAAGAAAGCCTCTGAAAAACTTGAGACATGATGCTTTCTACCTTTGTTTTTTTGTCTTCTACTAAGTGCTTGTGTTTTAAATAATGAAGATGATAGGGGCTTATATCTGATTTTTATTCTCAGTACGCTTACTAATATTCAATATGCTTTTTTTTTTTTGCCTAAATACTCAGGTTGTCTATCATGGTGTAATTGTGAAAAAAAACAACACAAAAACCCTCAAACTGAAAACTGAAGTCTTTTTAAACTCACCCAGAAATTTTAGTGTTAATCTGAAAGAGCTCATCTGTGCTTAGTGAATATCTGTATGGGAAGATGGGTTAAGGTGGGGTGGGAGGGAAAGGCAATGAAGGGCTAGGCAGTGTACTAAGAGCTTTCAGATTGGTGGGTGTTTTGAGAAAAGGGACATGATAGAAGGAATTCTTCCCCATTCCTCTTGGCCACATAAAAAAAATAATTTCTGCTTCAGTATTTCCTCAAAACTAACTGGAAATAGTTTCTGGAAGGTGAATTAAAGGATCCTAGAGAGAAAAGGTATTTAAATATAATGAAGGAAAGGCTCTGTCACAAGTCAGTTAAAGAACTAAAGAGGTAAGAAGTTTTTCATGTGATCAGGAAAACCTAGGACATAAAAAGATTTTAAAGAGACTCCTTAGCAAATCTTCCATAACATCCATACCTTTGTAAAAGTGCAAAACATATTTCCTTTTTTCAATTAAAAACTATCAGTATGTTTCTGCTCATAGATTACTTGTGAAAAATTGAGTCTATCAACATTGTAATTTTTTTCTGTTAAATTGGAATGGAAACTTGTTTTGAAGATTTTAAAATTATTTGTTCAGTAACTACCAGAGGGGGGAATAAAATACAAAGTCTGTATGTTATCTGATGTAGTCTATGATATCTGTTCAGACATAAAAAGTTGACATTGTATTTATCCGTGATAAAATGAGAAACACTAATTTCTTAAAATAGTATGATAATGCAAAAATACTGTCAAGATTTTACTATGTATCATGACATAGTTTATTATATTGTTTATCACGGAAGGTATTTTGGAAGTGTTTCTGATTTTCTGTTTTCATGTTTTTTACTGAAATTAGTTTACAACTTCATTTCCCAGATCAGGTTAAGAAGAATTGGGAGAGCTTCCTTTCTATTACTAGCTGTAGGTCTTTCTAAAAACTCATCAATGCTCTTGAGAAAATGTCATATAATGTCCTATGACACTCTTAATGCAGTCTGTGTTTCTTAAAATATTAAGTATGAGAGCCACTATTTTCCCATAAAAATAATTCTGTTCCTTCATGAAAAATACTTAGCTGTTGAAGATTCTTTTTGTGAGTGTTGTGATGTTAACCATTTCATTTGGAAAAGGGAGAAAGGCCATGAACATCTAAATTAAATTGTAGTTGCCTTTAAAAGGATTGTGTGCTCAGTTTAACGTGTTGCATCTTTTACTTGTTTAGACATTTACAATTCACCATTGAAGAAAAGCACTTGTCCACATTGAACTCTGGGAAGTGTAGTCATACTTGCATACCCTAATCAAGACACTTACATTATGGTAACTGAGTTTGTATCCACATTACTCAGTGCCAAGCAGAAATACAATCTGATTTTTGCAGCCGTATAATGAGCAACAGTTAAAACATCTTCATTGCTGGGAATGCTTTGTGTGTTGCTAAGTGCCTCTGTTCTGTGTTATCACGTGATGTAAATGTATGTGAGTTTACTTAATTATTATATGTTTGGATTTTCTTTCAGGTAGTTCAAGTGTAGTCAGTTGACAGAGCTAATTGAGGTACTTCGTCTCAGAATTGTATTAATGGCGGAGCATTTATTTTCTGAAGACCTAAGTATGGGAAAACAGAAGCATGACAAAGGCAAAAGCCGCTGATGGTTGTTTTCTATGATAGTGTGCTTATATTGTGTTCTCACAAGATTTTATAAGCTTTGAGTAACCTTTCAAAACTATACACATTTATGTAGTTACATATATAAAATTATGATGTCCTGTGCTACACTACAGGAGTTAAAATTTCCTTAAATACTGTTTTCACTGCATGGTAGCATTTTTGGTATCAAGTGTTTGTAACGTCGCACCTTTTCCCAAAAGTTTTTTTCTGGAAAAGGGGGAAGAAAGTACTGATTTTGCCTGGCAGGGCTACTACTTTGTAGAAATAGCTGAGTTGTTCTGAGGGAGGACCTACCTCTGTATCTTCGCAGAGCTTGTAATGAAGCAGGAACATAACAAGTATTTGTCAATTAAGTGACTTTCTCTGTGTGACCTTTTTAAGGAAGAGAAAAGGGATAGTCTCAACCTGAGGATGGTCAGTAGATGTAGTTGCTGGAGAAAATGCTATATTACTTAAGTTACTGTACCCGTCATGAAACCAGGAATTCAGGACAACTAGTATTACCTTTATTTCAGTGAATTTGAAATATTTATTTCCTGTAATCCGATTTACAGGATCAGAAGCATAGTTCATTGTGGAGGTTGAATGACTGTGCTGAACCTTTGCCTACCTCTTCCTCTGCAGATACTGCACCCCAAGATACATAGATTATGAAGATCTGGAACGTAAATACTGGAAGAACTTGACTTTTGTGGCACCAATTTATGGAGCAGATATCAATGGGACCATTTATGATGAAGTATGCATAGCTTTTTATGAAGTTTCTCTTCCAGCCCTCTCTTAAATGATACTATAGTTAGTGGATACATTCTTGTTTAATGACTGAGAATCTGTCTTTTGAAGTCTGTGTTGCTCACTTTAGAGACTCCAAGCAAGGTTGAAATTAACTCTACAACTACAAGAGTCAGACAGTTCTGTCCTTAGACAGTAGGATATTGCAACTCTTTCTGATAAGACTCTTCCCTTTCTTCATTTTGAACTCTCCAGAATTTGAGATTCCTTCCCATTTATTTATTAACATTTCAGTATTCTTGGTATCTGTGTAGCTCTGTGGAAATTTAGTGATACATTAAATAACTTTTTCTTTAAAATTAAAAGATTAAATAACTTTTTTCTCTTTTCACTGAGGAAAATGGATAGCTGTACTTCATTCATACTTGAAATGCCTCAGTTCCCTGGAAATGTGCTAACATTTACTGTGTACATCTGAATTAAAATAAGCAAAATGGAAACTTCCGAAGGAAATGAATTTTGCTGATTAATTGCCAAGACCTCCATGGATAAAAAGAGACTCTTAACACACGTCTCGTTATCCAGAGATTTATAGAATATCTATTGATATCAATTTGGCTATGTAAGTAGTGATAGGAACTAGATTTTGAAAGGATAATTTAAGCAGTGAGACTTGCAGTGAAATGTTAGCATTTCAAAAAAGGGTTTAGGATTTAAAAAATACAGAGCAAAATTTATCCAAAAATATCTGTCATATATAGAGTCCGTGAGTTATTTCATGGTCTATGTAACTGTGTTCTTCAATAATTAAAAGTAGAATTTCCCTTTGGCAGATTGTCTGAGGCTCTGGTAATGTTTCATATTTCTTCACAGAAGACAAGTTTCTTGAAAACTCTGTCCAAAGATAAATACAGTCAGCCAAGATGGCTTAAGGCAATTCAATTTGTGCACTTGGTTATGTGATCTTTGAAAGACAGCTATAAATATCAAATGTTTAAAGAAAGCAGCAAGTCCAAATTTTGTTGTATGTCCCAACAGCTGTATAAAAACAATTTAGAAAATAATTGAAGATTCTGATTTGACATGTTTTGGTGAAGAGACATTCTGGATGGTTGTTGCTTGGTGGAGACCAAAATGGGCCACAAGAAAGCAGTGTTTCTTTTAAGAAACTGAAGTTTGCCCTTTTTCTTGTTTTTCTCTAATTTTTTTTTCTTCTTTAATGTTGGCAGATAATGTCTTTTGTGTAGCTTTTAACAAAAAAACTGTTTCTCTTGATTCTGTTTTTGGTGTTCAGTATCTTGTGGTTATTGTTGCATGAGCAACATTTCTGAAGAATAGAGAATGCAGTAATACCAGATTTTGAATCATGTGGTTGAAAAAGACCTTTGAAGTTATCAAGTTCAACTATACCTCACCATTACTAAACCGTATCTGTGAGCACCTCATCTACCCTTCTTTTAAATAGTTCCGGGGATTGTGACTCGAGCATCTCCCTGGGCAGCCTGTTCCAGTGCTTGATAACCCTTTCAGTGAAGAAATTTTTCCTGATATTTAATCTGAACCTCCCCTGGCACAGCTTGAGGCTATTTCCTCTCATCCTATCACTACTTACCTGGGAGAAGATACCAACACCCAGCTCACGGCAACCTCCATTCAGGTGGTTGTAGACAGTGATAAGGTCTTCCCTCAGCATCCTCTTCTTCAGGCTAAACAGTCCCCGTTCTCTCAGGTGCTCCTCGTGAGACTTGTTCTCCATCCCCTTCATGAACTTTGTTGCCCTTTCCTGGTTGTGTTCCAGCACCTCAGTGCCTTTCTTGTACTGAGGGGCCCAAAACCGAACACAGTATTCGAGTTGTAGCCTCATCAATGCTGAGTGCAGGGGTAGAATCACTTCCCTGATCCTGCTGGCCACATTGTTTCTGATACAAGCCAAGATGCCATTGGCCTTCTTGGCCACCTGGGCATGCTGCTGGCTTACATTCAGCCAGCAGTCAACAACACTCCCGGTTCCTGCTCTGCCAGACAGCTTTCCAGCCGCTCCTCCCCAGGTCTCTAGCATTGCGTGGAATTGTTGTCTCTCAAATGCAGGACCTGCCACTTGGCCTTGCTGAACCTCATACCATTGGTTACATCACATCAATCCAAGCCTTCATCCCATCAATCAGTACACATCCCTCTGTAGAACCTTCTCACCCTCAAGGAGATTGACACTTCCTCCCAGTTTAATGTCACCCTCAAACTTACTGAAGGAACACTCAATCCCTTCGGGTGGATTATTGTTAGAAGATATTGAACAGAACTGGAACAACTCTGACCTCTGGGGAACACCACTTGTGACCAGCCTCCAACTAGACTTAACTCCATTTACCATGACTTTTTGGGCCTTGCCAACCAGCCAGTTTTTTTACCCTGCAGAAGGTATGTCTGTCCAAGCCAATGACAGCCAGTTTCTCAAGCAGAATACTGTGAGAAACAATGTCAAAGGCTTTACCTAAGTCCAGGTATGCTACATCCACAGCCTTTCCCTTGTCCACTAAGTGGGTCACCTTGTTATAGAAGGAGATTAGGTTAGTATGGCAGGACTTCCCTTTCATAAACCGATGCTGACTGGATCTGATCACCTGGTTGTCTTGTGTGCTGTGTGATAACACTCAAGGTGATCTGCTCCATGACCTTACCTAGTACTGAGGTTAGATTGGCAGACCTGTAGTTCCCTGGATCCTCCCTCTGGCCTTTCTTGTAAATGGGCCAGCCTTTGGTCAAGTGGAACTTCCCCAGTCAGCCGAGACTGCTGGCAGATGATAGAAAGGGTTTGGTGAGCATTTCTGCCAGCTCCTTTAATGCCCTTGGGTTGAGCCCTTGCAGCCCCATAGACTTGTGAGTGTCTAATTGGCCAAGCAGGTCTTTAACCATTTCCTCTTGGATCACTGAAGCCTTGTTTTGCTTTTGCTTCTGGTCTTCTGGCTTGTGAGGCTGAATACCCAGAGAACACCTTACCTTACTGTTGAGACTGAGGCAAAGAAGGCATTAAGTACTTCAGCCTTATTCTCATCCTTTGCTGCTATTGTTCCCCTTGCATCCAGTAAAACATGGGAGATTCTCCTTGTGAAAGAAATTCATGCTTAATAGTTAAATTAAACTATTAAGGCAGGTATTCATATATGGTGCTGGAGAAGACTTGGGAGTTGTCCTCAGAGTGCTTCTACCCAACAGAGATTTCAGAGAACTTTATATATACAGAGGTGGCTTCATATTCATATTTTTTCCACAAAATGACAAGCACACCTTGTTCCTGGAACCTCAGGAAAAAAATTAATCCCCTCCAGAGACGTTAAAGCTTGGCTATACCTGAGCAGTTAATCTCAGGGACACTAAGTGACAAGAAGATAAGGATCCTTCCTGTTATCTTACTTGTTGATCTTTTTTAACACACTGCAGTTGATGTTCCATCTCCCCATTTACAAATCACCATTTCAGTCTCCTCTTTTCAAGGCCCTTTTGCAAAAACTGTTAAGGTTTTTCCAAGATATTTTCTTAATTCTACTGCATGTTTGATCTGATTTTTTTCAGTGTCTCATAATCTCCTACTGTTCCATGACAACACCAAAATGCATATTGAAACACTGTACACATTAATAAGATTAATAATCCGTATGCTACTACACAAGGAAAAAGTTGTTTTAACCAGGATAAGTTCAGAAGCCAAGAAGTTAATCAAGAAAAATCTATGCTTTCTTGCTGTTGTATGGAGATAAGGGCATAGAAATTTTTGTAGGGTTTTCTGCTGTCTGAGATGGATCAATCAAATTGAAACAACGCATGCCCTCAAAATCAGAACATCCTTTATGGTGTCTTAATAGCATAATCAATTGTGGCTCTATTTTCTAAAACTGCTGCATGAAGTTGTCTAGTTTCAAGATTTAAGGCCTTCAAATCTTGAGAGGTACAACTGAGGCTCCTTGCACAGCTACAAAAAAATCTCTTTATTATAATTCATGGCCACAGCTACTCCTGGTGTTAAAAGGAAGATAGCATAATTTCAGCTTTATATGACAAAGTTTTGACAACCAAGCATAGGTTTGCAAGGTTTGAATGCTTGTGAGGATTCCCAGAGCACATGAAGTAAATACATCTTGTACCGAAGAACTGGCATTTAAACAAAAGGCTGTACTATTGTATCTTGTACAAGCCATTTCTTCCAAAGTGTTTATAGAGGCATTGCATTTATGGGAAAATAAAGTTTCTCCTAATGGATACATTAACAATAATATTAACTATTTTCCATCTTTACAGATAATGTTACTTTAACTAGCCATAGTTTTAAAAGTGTTAAGTGTTCTGTTGTCCAGTGGCTGGTAGGTGATTTCTTCAGTGGAGAAAAGTTGATCTAAGCTGGCTGTTCTTTAATCTTGATTGCTGTGAAGGCTGTTAACAATGCTTGGTATGGTCCATTCTACTTTTTTTCCAAATAGTTTTCCTGTAAAATCTTTAACATAAACCTTGTCCCCACGTTTAAAGAATCTACGGTTTGATCTAAACCTCTAGCCCGTGCAGCTAATACAGGTTGTTTTTTAGGTTTTTTTTGGGGGGGGTGTTTCTTTTTTGTTTGTTGAACAAGTTCAACTGTTTTTGCAAGCCGATTAAACGTCCTTGTAAATAATCCTCATCTAATTTTGTAAGATCTTCTTCTGTGTACTGCAGTTGATATAAGGGGCTAATGCCTTCCTTGGACCTTGTCTTGGTTTGAATCCTAAGCAAGGCCAAAGGAAGTACCTGATACAAATACAAATTGGCTTCTTGACAAATTTTAGCTAATTTGTTGCTTTATCAGCAACAATCAGATGATTCATTTTCTCCACCTGGACACTAGCTTATGGTTAGTATGGTGTATGTATTTGCCTACCAGTTCCTAAAATTTCACTAACCTTTTTATCCCTTCAGCACAAATATGTTCCTCTGATGATATTACTCCAGGCACTCTGAACCAAGATGTAATTTCGTTCAGCAATACTCTTGTGACTTTCCTTGCTTTATTTGTCCTGCAGGGAAAAGCTTCTGGTGAACCTGAAAAAGTATCTGTTAATACTAATAAATACTAGTACCCCCCTATTCTCAGGAGTTCAGATAAATCTGTTTGCATTCTTATTCACCAATTTCTTACTCAATTGTTTATACAGAACATCTGTATCCCAATGGTTTTTTTATGCTTGTCTGAGACCAGTTTCCATAGTATTCCTGATGACATTTTTATTTGTTCATCTGGAATGGTAAAACTACCAATCATTTCCTTCTCTACCTGCCATATTGTAAATTAGGTTACCATCTTCCTTTGAATATTTTTCCAGTTTTAAATCAGAATAAGGGGTTTGGAGCTTACCATCTGGAATCAAAGCAGATATTAATTCTGACCTTTTCTGCAGCCTTCTTAACCTCAGAATTTCTGTCATTTTGTTACTGATTTCCTGGTCAGTATTACCTCTCTGGTGCCCTTTATAGTGTATGACAGCCACTTCTGGAAGATTTACAGCTTCCAGCAATTTCAAGATTTCTGTTGTGTGCTTAACATGTCTTCCATAGGTAGTAAGGAGACCATTCCAATGCTCCTGTTAAGGTGATTATTTCAATTTTCTGGACTGATGATCGTGAGGGCAATGGTTTGCCCTCAGTCAGTTCTCTAGTGGTGGTCTCAGCAAAACTAGCTTTGCAATGTCCTTGCTTCACACATCTGCTTCCATCGGTGTACCAGGAATCTTCCCCATCCATAAGCAATTTTCTTTTAGGTCTGGAAGGCTGGAATGCACTGTCTCCATAGTCTTCAGGCAGTCATGTACCACTGGTTCCGAAGTGACGCCACTAAGGAAAGATACTGAATTAACAGTGCAGTGGTGAAAATCTAACCAGAAAGGCTTTGAAATGTCGGGGAGACCTAAAACTGGGTCCTTCATAAATTCCTTTTTAATTGTTCAAATGCCCTTCTTACCTTTCCAGCCCACGCCAATTTTAATGATCCCATTGGATATTCTGTTAATAGCTCATACAATGGTTTCACTAAGAGGTCTTAGTTATATATCCATAAATGACACCAACTTGTAATTTCCAGAAAGGTTTTTGAGGTCCTTTACTGTCCCTGGCATGTTTGTGCGGCAAATAGCTTCCTTCCAGTCTGTCCTAAGCTCACTTTGTCCTCTGGAGATCTTGAATCTGAGGTAAGTAACTTGTTGTATAGGCTGGGCCTTCTGCTGAGAGACCTGACAGCCAGTCAGTCCCAAAAAGTTCAATAGGCTTGTGGTCCTTTGTACATAGTCCTCCTTAGTTTGCGTAGCTATTAGAAGGTCATCCACAAACTCCAGCACGGTTCCGATTTGAAATGGACAGTCCCAGGTTTCCAGGTCTAGAGCCAGCTTGTTCCCAAAAATAGTTGTGTTGCTCTTAAAACCTTGAGGCAATACTGTCCAGGTTAGTTGTGTTTTTCAACTAGTTTCAGGGTTTTCCGATTCAGAGGCAAATAATTTTTTGCTTTCTTCAGCCAGTACCAGGCAGAAGAAAGCATCCTTTAAATCCAGTACAGTAAACTACATTTGATCATTTTATATTTTGGTCAGCAAGGTATAGGGATTTGCCAGATTGTACCTTCACATGCTTCACATTTTTGGTCTTGCCAGGTATTTCAGAAGCCCACACACCTGGATAAACCAGCTCAAAAAATCTCTGCTGGCACTGGTGTTTCTTTTTCTGCCTGTATTAAAGACAAATTCAATACTTAGTTGATTAGTTGATGGTCTCTCACTTAAAATTTTATTCTTTCTGATCCATATATTATTATTGCCTCTGTCTGCTTTAATAAATCTCCTCCCAATAACGGTGTAGAGGCTCCTAGCAAACATAAAATTCATGTGTACCCACTTGTTTTTCCAATTCAAATTAAATAGACTGCATAAGGAATGCTTTTTTCAGTTTGGCAAGAAGCTCCTATTACAATCACACATTTTTTTACCTGCAGGAATCAATTGCTGGTTTTACACAGAGGGTGTCCTGTATCTATCAAAATTACAATCTCTTTATTCCTATTCCCTAGCTTTATTTTAACCAATTGATCCTCTAGAGTAAATTCCCCAGGTCCCCGTCATTCAAGCTCAGCTACACTACCTGCTCCTGGGAGCTGAGTCTTGATTCCAGACATCCTCCTTTCCAACGTCCAAATCCTTTGCAGTATGCCAGCTGACTGTTTCTTAACCCTGGACCACATTCTTTTGCCACTCCGGGTGATTTGACAAAGTGAAAAACTACCTGCATACATTACAACATCTCACATCATCTTATGCCTCAAGAATAACATTAATTGCAACAAGGTGTTAATGCACCATTAAATGGCCACTTTTCCCCAAGCTTATTCACCAGCCACCATTGATTACAGTCTTTTTTTTTTTTTTTTTAAATCAGGACTTTCCTGTTTGTCACACCACGTGATGGACCTCCAATCTCCTTCCTGTGATCTAAACTACATCCCAGCAGACTTTTTAAAGTGTGGCCCCTTTGCTAGCCTCCCATCTTATGGATCTGGTAGTCTGTGTCCTCAGCCACAATTCACTTGCAGTCTGTAGGTGGATCTTTCCTAGTTGCCCCAGTCTGTCCAAACCTTATGCTTAGGACAGTGAAAGTCCCTGCCGTGTGTTACTCTTGCTTTCTTGTTATACCACTTACATTATAACACAAATACAGATGTATGCAAACTTGAACACAAACTTTCACACAATTCCAGTTTCTTTGGTTAATATTGCCTTTACAACCACAACCTCCACACAGAAACCGAATACTCAGCTTTACAAAGAAGACCCAAGCAACTTCAGTGTATGCTTAGGAGATGCTAGCAATCCAGCATTTGCTCAGCTTGCATTATACAGAGATGACTTTTGAGTAGCTACTAAATAGACTGGTCCCCAAACACCAAAGTAAAATTTGTAAGAACACCTTTAATTGGATGGTCCTTGTCTGTCCCTGTAAAGGTCCAATTGAGGAGTCACTCTGGAGAAATCCATAGGCATGTCCAAGAGAGTCCTAATCTCAAATGTGTCCTACAGCTGGGCAGAGAGGGGACCCAGCTGGGGTGCCAAACCTGAAACAAATTCACACTCAATAGTTAAACTATTAAGGCAGGTATTCTTATATAGAGATGTAGAAGACTTGGGATTTGTCCTTAAGAGTAGTTCTACCCAACAGTGATTTCAGAGAACTTTATATACACAGAGGTACATATACCTTGTTCCTGGAACCTCATTGCAAATCCAGGGGAGTAGAATTCATCCACTCCAGAGACATTAAAGCTTAACGACTCAGGGTGAGGTGAAGATAAGGGTTGTTCTTGTTATCTTAGTCATTAATCTTGTTTTAGCACATTGCAGTTGACAGTCCATCTCATCATTTACAGATTACAATTTCACTTGGCCCTCCTTTTATTGTTGATATATTTGTAGAAGTGCTTTTTATTATCTTTCACAGAACTGGCTGATCTTAAGCTCTACCCAGGCTTTAGCCATTTTGATTTTCTCTCTGCATGATCTCACTTCATCCTTGTAGTCCTCCTGGGATGCCTGCTTCTTCTTCCAAAGCTCATAGGCTTTCCTCTTTTTCCTGAGATCCACACAGAGCTCTCTTCAGTGAAGTGCTGACTGGTCAAAGAGGCTAGAGATTTCCTTCTCATGCAATTGTGCCCTCTTTAGATTTGGAAGATGAGGAAGGGAGATCAAAAACCAAAAGATGAAGTGGAAAGAGAAACATTCGGCAATCCTAACTCAGGTGTCTAGGAAGAGCAGAGAGGGGGTAAGAAGAGTGTGTGGAAGAAAACAGTAATAGGTACAGTAATAAGACTTTAATGGCTATGATTAGGAGTACATTGTTTAAAAATAATTAAAAAGGGAGAAATGTTAGTGAAAGACTTAAGAGTTAATATGACAGCCATGTCACAATGTACAGCCTAGTGGGATTTAAATGAAAAGAAGGAAAAATCCCTGGTGCCAAATGGTTTGTTAGAAAGTTATGTATGCTACTGATAAAAATGTTTCCTCTTAACGTATTTTTATGAAAGTTAGTTTTTGGCCAGCAGATGGTGCAGTTGCACAACTCATGTGTTGTCCTTGAAGGTGGTGCTGAGAAAGCATCTTTTGGTTGTGTTTGGAATTAGAGTTTGTTCTTATCTCTTCATTCACTTTGCTTCAGGATAGTTATTGTTTAGGAAATGAAATAGCTGGCATTCTAGGCAACATACAGAAGAAAGGGTATGGTGGAATTAGTCATAACAGCCTATTTGAACTAAACAAAACCAAGTGTTTACTTTCTACAGAATGCATTGTATAGTAAACAGCGTTACAGCTGTTGCATTTAATACAGGAAGGTATTTACCTGAAAGAATTCTGGCTAGAAAACCACTAGGAACTTAGAGAAAGTGTGTTGTATACATGCACTTGGGCTGTGAAAAGTAGTGAGAAATGCGGACCTTCGAGTCCTTATTCTTCTGATACCCGCATATGAAGCGTGATGAGATCTCAATTTTTACTGCTTAGGTTATTTAAGAAACGATATTGTTATTTGTGGAATCCAGTATCCCCCAAACCAAGAACCCTCCCAAAAGCTATAAATGCATGCTTTGAAATTTGACAGCTACCATCAATGAGTCATATTTTATCCTTGTGATATTTAGATTATTCTAGAATATCTGTTGCGTATTTATTATGTGTTTATGTTAATTGACAATTATGAACACAAAATCTCTATGAATAAAGAAATTACCTACAAGAACAAGTGTTTTGTACATTGTATAGAGCTTTATAGAAAATAAATTTAAGATAGTTGAATTTTTGCTTGAAATATTATTCTGTGCTGTATGCATTGTAACTGTTAATTAAATGTAAGATAATAACAATGTAGGTGACTCAAGAAAGAGCGTTGCAGTAAGGAACAGATCACCAAGATTGTAATTTATTTTAATTTTATAAGCATTATAAGATATATGTTAATTATTCTATCTCTTTGTTGCTGTAAGGTCATCTAGACTTCAGTGAAAATTAATATTCCTGAAAGAATTTATAATGTCAATAATAAAGCATCAGTCTCACTAGCTGCAGTTGTTAAACTGATTCATGAATTGATTATGAACACCTAAGAGTTATGATTGTTTAGGAAGCTTAATTGAGAAGTGATTATTTTTTATTATGTTATTTCAAGAGAGCTATCTTCATGTGAATTAGCGTGAAGGTAAGGCCAAAGTGAGCCAACTTAGATTGTGAATGACTTGCCTGTGAAACAGTTGCAGAAAGTTACTGTTTCTGTCAGCAAGGGGAAGAAAGAGAGTTATTTTGCTTATGATATCGTAACTTATATTAAGTTTTTAATTATCTTTTTGAGAAGGTACTAGAACCTTCCTTCATGCTCAACAGAGACGATCCCAGCTGACTCCAAGACAGACCCGCTGCTGACAAAGCTAAGCCAGTCAGTGATGGTGGTAGCACCTCTATGATAACATAGTTAAGCAGAGGGGAAAAAACGTGCTGCACAACAGGAACTGCAGCCAGAGAGTCAAATGAGAGTGTGTGAGAGCAACAGCTTTGCAGATACCAAGGTCAGTAGAGAAGGAGAGGGAAGAGGTGCTTCAGGCCCCTGTGTGGTGATTCCTCTGCAGCCTATGGTGAAGACCGTGGTGAGGCAGGCTATTTCCCTGCAGCCCACTGAGGTCCATAGCAGAGCAGATATCCACTTGCAGCCCATGGTGGATCCTGTGCCAGGGCAGGTGTATGTACCCAAAGGAAGCTGTGACTCATGCTGGAGCAGACCTATGGCAAGAGAGAAGCTCTCACCATGTTGATTTGCTTGCAAGCAGGAAGAGTCTTCCAAGGGATCTGGACATCTGGGTCAATGGGCCAAGGCCAGTTGTATGAAGCTCAAGAAAGCTGAGTGCCTGGGCCTGTGCTTGGGTCACAGCAACCCCATAAAATGCCTCAGGCTTGGGGAAGGGTCTTCTTTTTCCACCTGGCAGCTTTCCAGCCAGAGGGTCAATAGCTGGTGAATATGAGCCAGCAGTGAGCTCATGGAGCCAAGAAAGACAGTAGTATTCTGGCTTGTATCAGAAAGAGTGTGACCAGCAGGACTAGGTACAAGCTGGTGAAGCTGCACCTGGAATACTGTGTTCAATTTTCGGCCCCTCAGTGCAGGAAAGACAATGAGGTGCTGGAGCATGTCCAGAGAAGAGCAGTGAAGCTTGTGAAAGGTTGAGAGTACAAAATCTGTGAGGAGCAGCTGAGGGGTCTGCAGTTGTTAGCCTGGAGAAAAGGATGCTAAGGGGAGACCTTGTCATTCTCTACAACTCTCTGAAAGGAGATTGTGGTGAGGTGGGTGTTGGTCTTTTTTCCCAAGCAACAAGGGATAGATCAAGAGGAAATGGCCTCAAGTTGCACCAGAGGAGGTTTAAGCAGGATATTGGGGAAAATTTCTTCACTGTTGCTACAGGCTGCCCAATGAAGTGGTTGAGTCACCATCCCTGGAGGTATTTAAAAGATGCGTATATATGGAACTTAGGGAGATGATTTAGTGGTGACCTTGGCAGTGTTACAGTTGGACTCGACAGTATCAGAGGTCTTTATCAGCCTAAGTGATTCCGTGACTGTGTGTGAGTTGTCCTTTCTCTGTCATCTTCTCATAATTTAGGTCAATATTAGTATTCCTTCACTTACATGCTTGGTTCTAGTATGCATTTCCAAAGAGAATCTAATCGCTTTTTTTTCCCCTCCCACCTTTCAAAAAGTTGTATCTGAAAAGATAGAAGAAAAAACAGATCAAGTGAGAGAGATTGTATTTCCTAGTCTGTGTGTTTGTGGGGTGGAGATTCTGTTCATAGCATTTTTCTTTCCGTATTCTATGCACTTTGAAGAAGCAATAAAAACCTGGCATGTTTTTTATTATATTCCTTGGTGTGAATGTGTGGGTGTGTAAAGAGAGGAGTGGGTGACCAAGCACAAATTTTTCTGTATGTTTCTCCTACTCATTTTCACTGTCTCTTAGTTTTATTCCCCTTCATTTTTTAAGCTCTCTGAATTGTCTGCAAGATTAGTGAAGATTGGAATAGTCGTCCTATGTATAAACTACTATGTACCGTACAATATTTCCATGAAGAAGTAAAAGATGAGTCAAATGTGCATAGCAACAACCATAGATGATTAAGATGTTACAAGCATTTATTTCATTTTTATAGTAACAAAAAAAAAAGGTGTTATTTTTCAATTTTTTTCCTAATGTTGGATTTTGTTGTAAGGTTGTCAAAGATGACAGATATTCTTCAAATAATTTATCATTCAAAATGTAGCTAATTAGAATTTTTTCTCTATCCAATCCATTAAAATTATTGTAATATTTTGATATTATTGTGATATTCTGAGTGAAATAAATATTTGATATTTTCCTAACATTGAATAGATTGTAGTGTCTAAATATTTTTGTATTTCGAAGAAACTATGAGCTGCATCTCATGATCAGGTAGTATGTGTACTGGTGTTCTAATAATGGTTATTAAATACAGCATAATCTGCCAAGGCATACTTTAATTTTTGGATTTTTTGCTATATTGACTTGTTCATCTGCTCTTTTACAGCTCCTGTAATCTTTTTAGTGTACATTGCAACCTTAAGTTTAAAAAACCAGCTATGTAACTTACTGGAAAATTGGAATTGATATTTTACTTGAAAATTCATGTAAGCATTTTACTTAATGTTTTGGAATATTAAAAAAGCTGTATATCTGTGAGAGAGAAAGTAACAGCTTTAGCAATAATCTGTGGTCATTGTAACGATCTAGGCACAAATATGCAACTGATTTATTATTTTTTTAATTGAAATATTGCCGGAAGGGTTAAAAGAATCAGTGCCATTTTAGCTTTTCAGCCAATTTCAGTTAACATTTCCTTTTGACCTGAGACTACTTGTTCCAGATAGTCCTTAGGAAATGGAAATCGCTCACCTATCTTGAATACAGAGGTTGTGGGTTCTGTATTTGATATTTTTGGTATTCTCAAACTTTCCCTGAAGAGGAAATGATAAGATATGATGCTAAAAAAAAAAAAAAGGATAATTTATTCTTTTAACTATCACTTAATTCTTAATAAGAAGAGTGAGATTTCAGAATGTTATGATTGCTGAAGTCTTACATGGATTAAAGAAGGTGACTAGACAAATAAATAGGTGAAAAAGGAGTGCTGTTGAGTAGGATGACACCTCTGTCTGGAGAAACCTTCATTTTGCAAATTTCTGCAGGCTAGAAGGGTATTCTGATGTCGTACTGCTATTTCATGACTGCTTTGAGTGCTTTTGGCTGATGTCAGAAAGAATATACTGCTTAGATTAACAGTTATTTTTAATCTGGTGTTTTTATTGTTGTTTTTCTAACCCTTTTGGTGTCTCTGCGCGTACATGGTTGCTTTTATTTTGCTGTTAGTTTGTTTCCGCAAATTGACTACAGAATTTTTGAACAAAGATAAATTTTATGTGATTTAAAAAAAAAAGAAAATAATCTTTAAATTATTTTAAGGAATAATTAGTTCAGAATTGTTTCCTCAAATTTTGTATTTTATAGCTCTACTACCTTGCTGATGGTTACGATTTTTAGATTTGAAAGGTGCAAATTTTACCAGCATCTGCAATTTGAGTTCATATTGGTGTTTATTTTTTTTGTCTTCGATAATGGTAATAAAATAATTTTAAATTTTTAAATGTCAGGTGTCTTTATGTCACAGAAATGCATCAAAGCCAAAGCTTCCCTTTTAAAAAAATAAGACCTGCTACGTGGAATTTACTCATTCTGTAAAAGTCATAACTTACAGATAGTTTTCATTGCTAAAGTAAATAGTTATAGCGGGCCATTCGAAGTGCTTATTCAGTGAGAATTATAGAATTGTATCATAGAATCATTTGGGTTGGAAGAGATTTTAAAGATAATTTAGTTCTAACCCCTGTCTATGGGCAGGGACACCTTCCACTGGATCAATTTGCTCAAAGCCTTATCCAGGCTGTTCTGAAACACCTCCAGGGACAGGGCATCCGTGACTTTATTGGGCAGCTTGTTTCAGTGGTTGACCACACTCACAGTAGATTGAACTTCATACCATCTTGAGTGTCAGTTCTAGTTTACTGCATACATGACATGCTTGACATATAATCTCAAAATACAAGGAAATGAAAACAGTGTTAAATATTCATTACTTCTTGCTTTAAACTGTATTCTTAATTTACCACCTGCCCAACTATTGAATGTCATCGTATTTCTTAATCTTAAGTAGCTGCATCAGGACTGTAGTCTGCCATCAATTTGTTGCCCAAGTTTTAGTAAGATTACTAAAACTGCAGAATTCAGTGGTGGGGGGGTGCAGAGCAGGTCATGGTTAACAGCATGTTTAGGAGCTGTTTTCCCAATAAAGAATCTTGCCTGAATTGAGTTTATAACAGTTTTGATTATATTTCTTGTTTTTCTGAATGCTTGAGTGCTAGCTAATGTCTTCCCTGGAGGTGCTAATAATGGCTGTTAAATTGAAGTCTGATCTCTTTCTCTTCAGTTTTGTAGCTTTGATCTTGGTTATACTGACACTTGTATGCTGTGTTACCTGAAATTAGAATTGCAGTTTGTTGATAAATCTGAAATGCAACAAGAGCAACATGCTTGGCTTTTTGAATGGCTTTTAATATACAAATTTGATAGGCAATAATGTAAGAAAACAGCTGAAATCCCATTAAATTCAGAGATTTCATCTGTGGTAGATTGCTTATGCATTGAATCGTTGTGGTTAGAAATACCTGTGAAGTGATGTAATGGTTTTACATTTTATACTTTTCAGAGACATAGTAAACTTATTTTAAAATTCAGTTTACATTCATGATCTTCCATATTGTTTAGTATTATTATGTAAGTAATTAAAAATCATTCATACATCGGCCTAGTGAGACTTGGAGACTTCCAGCTATTCACTTCTGAAAGACTTTGCAGCTATTATTTCTGTTGTGTACACTGTTTCAATCCATGTTAGATTTGATGTATTATATGTTAAGCAAGGTACGAACTTCCTTATGTTCTCTGCTCTGAATATCTCAGCGCCTGATCTAGATGTTACCAAGTTCAAGAGAATTTTTCTTCAGGTAACTTCAAATGTCTTCCACAATGCTTGCAAATTGTATTTATCTACAGTCTTTTGAGGGGCTAGATCAGGTGTGTATCTTTTGACTAAGACTATTAATGTAAAATCACATTGATTTATTAATTTATTAATAAAGTTATTATGTGTCTTTTTCAGGGTGTTGAGGAATGGAATATTGCCCATCTTAATACAATACTGGATGTTGTAGGAGAAGACTGTGGAATTTCTATTGAGGGTGTGAATACACCATATCTGTATTTTGGCATGTGGAAAACAACATTTGCATGGCACACTGAAGACATGGATCTCTACAGTATTAATTACCTCCATTTTGGGGAGCCAAAGTCATGGCAAGTTTAAATTTTTATGAATGATGATTTCATTTGTCTGTTTGTTTCAGCTGACTAAACCAAATAGATGGGGGGTACAATTTTAAATTACTTCATAGTGATAACCTTTACTGAAAAGCTAAGGTAGTGTTTTGTTTTTTTAAGCTAAGGATGCTATGAACTATGTGAGATTTGTGATGTAAACAACATTGCAGTAATACATTCTTTTATTTTCAAGGAGAAGGCTAAAAAATATACAAAGGTCATTTGTATTTAACAGAATAAGATTTTAATGATTCAATATGAGAAGCTTAATAAGTTGGGAACCCCAAGACTATTTGAGGGAGACCTCTCTGAAATCAATTTATTTGGTTCAGTTGTCATTTGGGACTGCCTAACATGTTTTGTATTAGAATCATAGAATTGCCTGCTTGGAAAAGACCTTTGAGATCATCATGTCCAACCACACCTGTCTGCTACTAAATCATATCCCTTACTTGTCTTTTAAATACATCTAGGTTACTCAGTCACTTCCCTGAGTAGCCTGTTCCAGTGCCTGACAGCCTTTTGGCGAAGAAATTTTTCCTGTCTAATCTGAACCTCCCCTTGTACTATTTGATGGCGTTAAACATGCATTTAGTGGCATTTTTGAATCAGAGTCATGTTCTCTACCATTAACTCAGTAGGAGATAAGATTCAGTGTTAAAAGTACTTCCTAAATAAGAAACTTCTGCAATCCTAAGCTCCAAACTTAGAAAATGTTGTGGCTGGTAATTCCATAAAACATTATTAGTTATTTTTATACCCATACAAAAGACAAAACCCTATGCAACATCACGTAGTTAAACTAAGGCGGTAGTAAATTGGTCAGCTGCTGGTTCTTAGGTCATTTCTTTATGTATAACTGATTTTCTTGTATGGTTGATCTCTTGCATTCAGATAGAGAAGGTAAAACACCTTGTAGTAACGAAAGTCTGTGTTTTGAATTGATAAATTTTATATCTATTGAAATTGCTGATTTGATAGAATCAGACATAATAAGAAAGTCTTCTCAGCTGTAAGAATGATATCTGTATTAAAAATTCCAAAATGTTCTAAGATGACAGGACAGATTTAAGTAAAACAATGATTACATGAAAATTATTTTGGATTCTTAGGAATTTTAAAAGCAATATTTAAAGAATATCTCATTGTGTATTGTAAAATATAATACTGAAAATAGTTGAATGAAAGTTAAAGATTTGTTCTCACACATGCTTTTACTGGAGGAATGCTGCAATAATTTATGCTTATGGTATTCCTATATCAGTAAAATCCTGTGTTAATGTGATATTATTATTTTTCTTCAAAAAAGTGGAACGTGATCAACATACGGATAGTAAAGGTCTTGTCTGCTCTTAAAAAAATGAAACTGAGTTGACAAGTGTTGCCTTAAAGAAGACAAATACCCTGACAAGTACAATACTAATACGTGCTTTTGGATTATATTGGGTATACATGTAGTCCTTCAAGACGGCCACATTGTTGTATGGAGAACTGAAAAATAGTTATAGTAAGGAACATGATTGGCAGTGTGCTTTCTCTGAATGTGGGAAGACAACCATTTCCTCTGAGAGCCCTAGTGAGAATTTGCAGGCAACAGCTAAATCTGACTGCTGTGGCAGTCTTTATGGAATTCAGAGCTTTCTCCAATGTTTAGACATGTATTAACTTTCATTTCTTCTTACACTCTGTGCAATTGTGAAATTGTATTCAGTGTCTTTTATATTTTTTTTGGGTGTTTTTTGTTTCATCCTGGGCATTAGAGGACTACCAGGCAGGTCAACTGTGAAAGTCATACTCTGACGGACAGTTCATAGAATTTTGTGGTGATCCATAGATTCTGTACTGACTCATAGGAAAACTCTTTTACTAACTAACCTGGTACCTTTTTTTAATGAGAAAGATGAGGTTTTGCCCCTAATTTGTCATCACATAGCCATCATTCTGGGATGCTATTACAGCCTACATCTTTAATCTTGGGTTTGATGTTACGAGGTCCTTGGAAAAAGAAAAACGGTCGTTATATATTCATGTATCTATTATTATCATTTAGGCCCACCGTTCTCTTGATCTGAAAGTAAAATTCACTTTCTATTAAAACATACAGCCTAAACTGAAAGCATGTCACTCATTCTAATGGAATATCCTTGGTTGTTATGCAGTGACAGCTGTGCAATTCAGAAAGCATGTTGCAGATATTTATGAATTTTGACATTTGTTCCAACCAAAGAAGACAAATTGTCCTTTTTCCTCTTTCTAACAGATTTCTTGAGCGTGGAGCTTGATTTAATTTCCCTCTTGAATATATCCTTAAACCAGGATTTTCATGTTGGAACAAATGTGGCTGTAGTATCTTTTTCTGGAGTTAGAATGGATGCTGATGGTTGAAGAATGCTTAATTTTAATAGTTTATATGGGTCTTGGTGAAAACTTTTGAAACCATGCTGCTTGAAACTGCTTTAGTAAGAATGTTGGCAAAGGTGTTTTTTTTTTAAATTTATTAAAACTCTACTTAATGCTAAGTGGATATTAGTTATGGCCAGCATACAGTAATTTTCTCTAGTTAATTAAAGGCAGGATCATAAATATACATCAGGTCTATGCAATGAATTAAGAGACATGAAAGACCTACTTCAGGTACAGATGAAAAATGGGATCAGTATATTTAGTTTTATCTACAGTAGTAGATTATATAGAATGCTTTTAAAAATTACATCATTTTTTCCAGAAAGCACAGCTGTAATAATGTTATGCTGCATTTAATTTTTCAAAATAAATATTCTTATATCAGCATCTTAAAAAGGGCAGTATAGATTTTAACTTGAATTTTCGAAGCGTTATAGAAGCTTCAATGCCAAATTATTAAAGTTTGGATTCAGTTAATATGTTCATAAAGTAGCAATTATTTTCAATAGATTATTGTTAATCAAGAGTCAAAATTTGAAAAGATTTCAAATACATCACATAGAATTGCATTTGTTTAATTTCAGTAGTATTATTGTTTAAGTGATTTACTTCTACTATGAAGTTATTGCACAAGTTAGTTGGTTTGTGACAGGTTTGCTGGCTGGTGGGAGATTTTTCTTGATTTTTCTTACCCAGGAGAACATTTCAGAGTGGAGCAACAAAAACCCTAGATGATCATTTCTTCCCTACTCTTAAAGGGATTTTACTATAGAAATGTACATATATTTGTTGCATTATTCTCAAAGGAAAGAAAGAAACTGTTTTGTTTCAATCCCATCTTTGTGAGAAGACCTGGCAGCTTCTAATATGAAAATTCTCATATCTCTTTATCTTTCCCTCTTTTTTTTTTAAATTCTGGTCTTGTAGAAATTAGAGCTGGTGATGTAGTGCTGCTTTGTTTTTTATTATGTTGTAGATCCTGAAGATACCATGAAGCAGCACTAGAATTGTTTAAATAATGTATTATAGATTATATTAATAAAGAAGTAAGTACAGATGAATAGAGTTATCTATTCTATGAAAACCTGGCTCAACAAAGAGCCTTAAAGTAATGAACTACGATACCATGCTTAACTTTTAGGCTGGTTATGCTAGAAATTGTTTCAGAACTCTGAATTAATCTCTGAGGTTCTACTGTAGATGAGAGAAACTAGATGCTTTTAATGGAATTGGAACAAGCATGTTGAACAGAGAACTGTCAAATCTGGCCAGTAGGTGAGTCAAAATGGAATGGTTGAAATTTTTATGCATGTTAATGTCACAGACATTACGGTCACAGGGACAGTATTACAAATATATCATCTCAAGTAATATACAATGGTTCTCCTAGTAACTAAACTAAAATGGCCTTTTCCAACTTGAAATTGGAAAGCGTGACTTTAAAACTCTTGCAGTAGCCACATATAGGAAAGAGACAGAGATGATTAAATTGATTTTTGATTCATACTTAACCTAACTGTTTAAAACTCACCTAATGTAATAATAATTTATTTTCAGTATTTTACCCTAGAATTACCTTAATGTAATGATATTTCTGATCAAAATTTGTTGCAGATTTTTTCCCTTGGCTTCCCAGTCTCATTTTGATATCTGTATAGAAAATTGACCTTTTTAATTTGATTTTTGGATATTCAAGAGCTTTGAGCAGTTTGTTTTTCATAACCTACCGTCATTATCAAAAGAATCACATGGTTATGCCATATATTGTAATCAGAAAAAAGGTTGCAAGTGTACAAGTCATACTCTACTATTGTTTCAAAATATATGTTGTCAATTCATATAAGTTCTTTTAGTCCAGTTGTCCATAAGAACTTTTTAGAATTTTGTTAGCTTGTCTAATGTTTCTGCTAGTCTCTCAAGTGTAAATTTGAAGAAAGTTGATACTGCTGTGGAGATACATCAGTTTGCTATGTGTCTTATAAAACCTGTAATTTTATTCTGTTTTTTCTTTGAATTAAGCCATTCTATCTGTTGTCCACATGCTGTTTGTTAATATCTTCAAGTGAGTTGTACTAAAAATTCCATTTTTGGGTTAAAGTAAAATTAAAGGAGAGGAAGCATTGTTTCTGTGTGTGTTGCAATGTGGGTGCATCTTTGTGCAACATGCAAACATTCCTAATAAAACTGAACTTCAGTGAAATCCATATTTTTTTTCCATGCCATGCCAGGTAAAACTTGTATTTTACTGAAGTGGACTAGCAGTAGTTATCGAAAAGAATAAATTAATTCTCGTAGAACAGGAACTCTAAAGGTAACAGTTACTCAAATGCTGTTTAGGTTTTACATCTGAGTATAAAATAAAATCAAATAGTAACCAGAGTAATTAGTAAAATAAAGCATGTTGTGAATTGCTATTTTTAGCCAAGTCCCAGGACATAGCTTTTTTTTCACTAATCATGTTTTCTGAGGTAAAGACAGACTGAGTGGCACAACCACTAGACTACTGTATGCTACTGCCTCTGCTGGAAATTTGAAAAATTTAAGTAGAACAGGGAGCTGACATTGCCACTAGTTAATGAATGAACAGTGGATAGTATTGCCTAAGACTGAGATTTTTTTTTTAAAAAGAAAAAGTTGTTAGCTTATTTAAAGTACTCTTGAGAAATCACATGGAGGAATTAATCTTGAAAACTTTTATATATATATATATGTTTCAGAAACATGATTTAATGGCTTAGATTTAGTTTAATTTATTATTTACTTGTTGTTATCTTGTTGCTAATATCCTTGATTTTCTGAATTAAATTTATGTCATAAGATCTTGTTGAACAATTCTTGACAAATGTAGGTATCAGTGATTCTTCGGTGTTTTTCTGTCTTTTCAAAATTTTTAACAAGCATGTCTTCCCAAACTCGTAAAATTAAAATGTACTTAGTATTAACATTTATCTCTCTGTCCATTCTCCCCTTTTTATCTGTTTCTTTGCTTATTATCAAAGAAGCGTTCTCTTTGCCTCTTAGTGGTTTAGCATTTTGTGCCCATTATATTGACTTTTAAAGTGGGCTGGTCTTAGCCTTAAGGTATGACAAGTCAAACAAATGTTAGTGGCTGTTCAGTAATGTAGCTAAAAGGAAGCTGGACACAAGATGGTGAAATTTTTTTTTCTAAAAACTATAAGCTGACTATTGAGACTAAGAGGGAATACTTTTCTCCAATTTAGTCATCTGAGTTTGGGAGAGTTTTTATTCAATGTTCTGTGCAGTAGATGAAGAATCAAGTAATATTTGTCACTAATTTCACTGATATATAAGCAAATGCATATGTGTTAAAAAAACCTCAGTTTTCTAATAAGATTTGTTAGGAACCTGAAGGGCCAGGAGAGTGACTTTGGGTCTCATAATGTCTGATACTACAAAGATGGTCTCCTTTCCTTGGCCCTTAGCTGTGAGAACAATAACAACAGTGGGAAGAAATAAAGGACTGAACAGTAGATGTTACTATAGACCCCAAATGAACACAATGATGAAAAACGTCAACTTACATTGAATGAATTACGGCTTGGTGATTTTAGATAAGCTAATGATTCCATATGGAATCTTTTAAAAAAATATTAAGGACAGAATGATTCCGAGATAGGAATTAATTAATTTAACAAAAGTATATTGCTTTAATTAATTTTAAACTCTAATTGTAGTGTTTTTACAAACACAAGTAACCTCTCTATTCCCCAGCACTGACTGTAGGAAAAAATAGAGATATTTAATGCTTGTATTTTTTTTGTTTAACTCGTGTCCTGTGAAGTAGTAAAATTCAAAGAAATTACACCTGTATAAGTTAGACTTATTTAACATGTTTTTGTTTCATTTGGAAAGTGAAAGTATATGTATCTTTTTTCAACTAGAATGTGTAATACTATAAATATTGTCAATATGCATGATTCAGATAGTGAATAAAACATTCTTAAACTACATATTATAATATTCAGACTAGAAGTAAGCTGAAATGTTTTTTCAAAAAAAAACTTTATATTTTTTCCTCCAAAATTGGCATAGTTTTCTGTATAATTTTTAGTCTTTAATGTTTTTGGCTTCTGTATTTTTAGATATTCATCATATGTGAATCATGGCTTGCGTAGTAATTATGTCTTTTATAATTTTATCTTTTTCTTTTTGTGATTTTTAGGTATGCTATACCTCCAGAGCAAGGCAAACGACTTGAAAGACTAGCTCATGGTAATATATTCAATATATTCATGTGTAAGATGTTCGAAGGACAAACATCCAACAGAGTGAAAAATACTGTCCTTGACTCACCTACTATGTTATATTACTTACGTTGTGTAACTTTTATCTGTTTGTGGTATGATTTCAAACAAGGAATGCTTTCAGGTACTTGGAGGAATTTTTAAGAAGCGAATAATAATTTTTCATCTTAGAACTTTATTTTGTATTGGCATTTTTGCTTGATGAAGCTTATGGAAATGAACATTATTATTTTGTTGTTCGTTAGATTTTTCATTGCTAGTATCTTTGCCTCCTGTCTGCCCTTCTGTTTTCTTGTGTTAGCTTCTTTTCATCAGTAACTTTTGAATCTTTACTTCTTAGCCAAATATAATAAAAATATAGGAATACTGAAGACAGCTGAGTCACCTGAAGTTTCATGGAAGTTAGTGACTGGGGATGGAAAACCTGGTTAGTACCCCTGAGAAGAGGGAAGCAGACAAAATACTGTGTACTGTGTTCAGTTCTGGGCTCCTCACCACAAGAGGGATGTTGTGGCTCTGGAGCGAGTCCAGAGAAGAGCAACAAAGCTGGTGAAGGGGCTGGAGAACAAATCTTATGAGGAGCGACTGAGAGAGCTGGGGTTGTTCAGCCTGGAGAAGAGGAGGCTGAGGGGAGAACTTATTACTCTCTACAACTACCTGAAAGGAGGTTGTGGAGAGGAGGGAGCTGGCCTCTTATCCCAAGTGACAGGGAACAGGACGAGAGGGAATGGCTCCAAGCTCCGCCAGGGGAGATTTAGGCTTGAGATTAGGAAAAAGTTCTTCACGGAAAGGGTGGTTAGGCATTGGAACGGTCTGCCAAGGGAGGTGGTTGAGTCACCGTCCCTGGAGGTGTTTAAGGTTAGGGTAGACGAGGTACTTAGGAGCATGATTTAGGGATTGGTGGGAATGGTTGGACTCAACGATCCAGTGGGTCTCTTCCAACCTGGTTATTCTGTGTGATTCTGTGAAAATATACCACTGCCAAATCTCATTTGGTAGCACTCTGCTGGCCAGTGAGCAGGCATATTAATCCACTTTGAGCAAAGCATGTACTGACTTTTGCAAGCAGAATTGTGAGGAATGTTTATTGAGAAAGAAGAGAGGATATTGTTAGGAGGTTGAGAACTAAGTGATAAAAATCACTAATATATGAGAAAATTCTCAAACAGCAATTGGTTTTATTTTCAATAAAGCTAAACCTCTCCTAGTGTCTAGATGTAGTTTCTAGTGCAACTTATGATCACAGGTATAATAAGGCATGTTTCGTAGCCTGGCAGCCCATATTTGATAGCCTGCTACGAACCATATTATGTAAGGAACACTATTGAAAATTGATAATTAGATATTGTTTATCAGGACCAAATTCTGAGAGTTTTTGTACATTTTCTTTTCATATCCATTTTGTATACATTTAGGTGCATCACTCTCTTTCTGTGTCATTTAAGTGGAATATAGAAGATGACACCGTAGTTCTTAAGAATAAAGTTGCTGGACTTAATGCTTAATTTGACTTACATATTCAGGTTTTTTTTAAACTACCATTTATGATTATTTCCATACTGTGGAGGTTAAGACCTGTGTGATCTGCTTTGCAATTGCTAACTGCCAAAATACAGCCTGTGTTTTACACTAAGGTATCTTCAAAAGATGAAAATACAAAGTAAGCGGCATGACTGCAAGTCACTTAGTAGTAAACATTAATAAAACATAGTGCAAATGAGACCTTCATACGTAATTACATGTGTATTGAAAAATGTTTTTAATCATATTTTTGCGTGAGTTGCAACATCTGAAAAAAAGTAGTTTGTTCAAGAAGGTTAGCTCTGATGACTAAAGGCCTACTGAATTATCTGAATGCTCCTAAATAATTAAAATAATAAAATAATGCATTAAACATGACAGGTTCTCTAAGTCAAGGCAGCAGTTGATACGTAAAATTAAAGGAAGGCTAGCATGTTTTCCATTAGCTTGTCTGCACGTTGCAGTTACCCCACATGCCTTTTGTGCATGAATACTTTCATTTCTGCTCTCCACTGGAGTCTTGATTGACTGCGGCACCTACAAATACTTTGTCTGAAAGACATTAGACTTGCATCTAATAAAGATAAGGGTTTGATTTTGCCCTTCAGCTGCTTTCTTGTTTATATAGATATTTTTTCAATTTA
This sequence comes from Clamator glandarius, assembly GCA_033459285.1. NCBI lineage: Eukaryota > Metazoa > Chordata > Aves > Cuculiformes > Cuculidae > Clamator > Clamator glandarius. Next base: position 609,525 of record JAUNZM010000267.1, on the reverse strand, counting down.
TATATACATAAATGTAATAAAAATCTCAAATGAGCTATTAACTGCTATTTTTATACTTGTTATGTTAATCTGTAATACCACAATATTCATAAGATTTTTTTGTTTCACAAAATGGGTTAGAAAATAAAGTGAATAGAAGCAGAATGGCAAATCAGAAATGGCAGTTTCAAGGATTTTCAAGATCTTTCAATCGATCATTTAATTGCAGAAAATGTTTTGGAGAGGAGATGATGTCTGTCTTTGCTGTTTGATTAGGTTAAAGAAGAAACTGAAGTTTATTATGTTGTAAGTATGTAGAGCTGTTAAAAAGCTTTGTCTGGTGTATAGTATTAACTAATTCATTCCATGCAGAAGTCATTATCTGTTATGTATGATGAAAACAGCCATTGAAAGGAAACTTGATGTAGAAATTAAGTTCTAGGGGTCCAGAATCTGAAAACTTGAGCAGCTGAAGAATTGAACTTTGTGTCAATTGGTGGTTGTATGAGTCAAGTTAGGAAAGTCGCATCTAAAAAGTTCAGGCTGTAACATATTCATCTGGGCATAACAATATTCATATTTCACAGCACTTGCTTTTTTTTTGTGGCTTTTGTATTCTGTACTTTGTGTAGCATACGAATTATCTCTACTTATTTGTGAGGATTGTTGTCATGCAGACTCTTCTTCCTAATTTCCTTAATGTGCAATACAGAAAGTTAATTTGAATTAGTTAAAATAACTGTAAATTAATTTAAATAAATTGTATTAAATTTGTATCTATATCTACCAAAGAAAAATCTAAATATGAAAAGACTAGAAAACTCAGTTCTCCTTTAATATCTTTGTTCCAAGACTGTCAATACAGCAGTGTTCTCTGTGTGGGAACTGTATCTTATTCAGATACAGCTATGAACCTGCTTAGTGGCCACTCCCAGCTTCCTCTGAAGATGAGGAGGGTTTGACTTGTATCTAGAGTATGGATCATAAACCCATAAATTGTATGGAAATGTCATGGCTACGGAGGTGGAATAGTGTTGTCTTCACCAGCACAGTGATGAGACTGTAACTCAAAAAGTGTTTTTTATTTTGTTAGTGCAAACAGGATTCATTACCTTGTATATTGTTATCTTATTTTTGGCCATGTTATCTGTCAGAATATGTGCGTATTGTCTTTTGAAAGCATATTTTTTTCGTTGTTAACACGATCTGAAGCCTGTGTTTTCACATGGTCATTGCACTGCTACTGGTGTTAACTAGGTAAGGTTTTTTAAAAGCCTGAGTGGGATTTTCAGTTTGGTGGATAAATGCACTCTGCCTCTAGTTTATGTGTTTATATCCAAACATTTAGCTACCAACTGTTGAATCACATACTTACCTTGTAGGCTGTTCTGATTCTGCTCTAGGTGGTGAGAAGGTTAGCGTTTCTTGAAGTCATGGATTGCGGAATTTAACTGGAAGCTCATTTCCTCATGGATGAAAATCAATGAGCAATCTAATCCTTTTTTCTTTCATTATTTCTTACTGGCTTCTATGAAGCAATTGTTTTGAACTGAGTGTGCTGCATAATCATTTCCAAGAAGGTAAGCAGGGTAAGCTAAATATAAGTATGGAGAAGAGGTGTGAAAGAGGTCTGCCACATCTCAAGAGGCCATTGGAGAAACTGGAGATGCATGCAAATTCCCAAGAAGTCCTGCTTTTGTATTGCAGAACAGATTTAAATTTAATGGATTAGTTTTAATGGATTAAATTAAGATTTCATGTGTCTCAAGGATGTGAATCTGCTACAGATCTTGAATGGTACTACAGTTACATTTTAGATAGATTTAAATATTTTTTTTCTTTTTGATGTGAGATTTCATGAAATACCCAGGATTAATTGATAATCCTGTAAATTGCTGATTTTAACATCAGTTTGGTATTTGAGAATAGTTGTGGTGTGTCGCAGGCATGTCTTGAATTGGCCTGTAGTTAATGCATTTGTAAGGATCTTGTGATGTTTCTAATACAATGTTCTCTATTCAGTGTGCTACTAGGTATTTTTTACAT